>QEWY01001293.1:0-521621 GCA_006503575.1 Baylisascaris schroederi
CCCCCCCCCTTCCCAATATGGTATTTTATTTCCCGAGTAGTTGTTGATAGACCTTCGTAAGCAAGAGAATAGAGTAATGAGAAGGAGGTGCAGGTGTCATGGAAAAATTGTTATTCCCTCAGTAACTTCTGTGAAAAAAAAATAAATAAAAGAAAAGAAATATATGAGATGTGTGAGCGACTAAAACAATGTCGACTATCAGTTGAAATTGAGCAGTCCATGTTTGATCGGTGTGATAAGTCTTTGATATCGCTGCTGCCTTGATTTGCAAGAACGTTGACCCAGGACGACGGATTTGGCTCATGATCGGTAGCTTCGGTATGCTGTGTTCTAAGTGAAGGCTGATGTTTCTTAAACGCTTATTCCATCATTTTAATGCAGTAAGCATGTCCCAGCTATCCTATAAGAAATACTAACTGTGATTACATGCCTGTTTCCTAAACGGCACCTGTCACTAATACAACACCTACGGAACGAACTCATTGTAAACAGTCAGATGCTGAATTAATATGGCATCGAGCCCGGAGGAATTGTCGCACCTTATCGAGCGTACGATACGTGCAATATATAAGCAAAATGTAACTAAAGTGTTGCTCCAGGGCATGACTGGCTTTGGAACATCGCGTCGTGAGACGACAAGGATTGTAGACAGTGCGCATCCTGAATACGACCCAGAGAGCAGCATCGACTCGACGACGATCCCTAGCCAAATGGGTAGCAATAAATATGCGTCTCAAAAGGGCATGACTGGCTTTGGACAGCCACGTTGGGAGGTCAGCTTGTCTTTGAAATTGCAACCTCCTATCTACGTAAAAAAGTGCGGCGCCGTTCTCATAGGACCTGCTGCATTGGCGATCCCTTTGCGTTCGAAATTCTTGCAACGTACGGTATTGTCAAAAACCTCTCATAATTTCGTATCCCTTCTGCCGAGATATCCTCGTGCTATTTCATTTGATCGAGTTCATCTGAAGAGTATAAATATCGATATCGCACAACCAGAAACTTTTATCCGCTATCAAAGTACTTCGTAGATTATTGGATGCGCTAACAAATCAACATTCAGAGCTATATTTAGACAACTTTGTAAAGTAAGTTCTGTTATTATAAGGGCGCTTCATTTCATTACTGTTGAACCCGAAATTTTTTGAATATATTCTTCTATTCTTTACGAATATCAAAAAGTAAGCTAACAACTTGTAAAAGTGCACATGTTTGCGCTTTTATTACTTCGAAAAATAGAAAGAACGGAAATTTCGAGAGTGTTGCTGAGGTCGCGCCTCATAATATAGTTCAACATGCCTTCTTCTGCTCGAATGCGAAATGTGACGCTTCTACAAGAAAGAGATGCAAGTAATTTCAGGTTCTCGACCCGTCCATTTCATGGCAGAACCGCAAAAGTCAGGGTATGGTTCGCTTACAGTCCGGCACAAACAGGTGCAATTTTGAGTGCTTCCCTGACTTTTCTTCAATTATATGGTTTCATCAAACGAAATTTATTCCAGCTGGGTAATGTAACCATAACGGTTTTTAAGGATAAATCAAAAGTACTTCTTCATCTTTAGGACAGAAATGCTCTGAAATGTCAAGGAGCTAATTTTACTCATCGTTTCAGTGAACAACTATTAACAATTTTGCGCCACGCAAGCAATATTTATCTTTTTTTGTTTTTTTCTAGACGGTAATCTAAATGGGTGTTCCCTCAAATTCGCTGAATCCCCACCCGGTCGGGGGTGCCAATTACATCTTTGTTAAATGCATTTCCGCTTCTTGATTGACTAACCTTACGATGTTTTCAGACCTCACGCTCATAAGAACCATATTCCCGCTGATCTGTAAACTTGTCGAAGCAATTTTAAACTCGTTAGGTGTATGAGGATTTTATGAACTCATCACTGATTTTCATAAACTTAGAGACAAGGCATGCGATATTAGCAAGAGTCCTTTGTAAAATTTTATGAGAAATGAGATGCTCTTGAAGAAAATTTTCCGCTGAAGAAATGAGTTCCATCCGGTCATCCTAGTTCTCATTTAATGTGTATTTTAGACTATAGAATCACAATGTGTATTTACGGAAACGTTCATTCTTCGAAGCTGGTAGATATTTCTCATCTTTAAAACTTATTTGGAAACGGTGATAAAGATGCAGAAATTTTCAGATTCGCTTCACAACAGGGTATGACTGGTTTCGGTACAATCCGTAACACCACTTATGAAGCTGAAGCTGGGGAGCTGCCGTACGAGGATATGAAGAAGTCGGAGACGATCATCCCTTCGCAAGCTGGATGGAACAGGGGAGACTCACAGAAAGTATGCACTTTCCTGATCTTGTGAAGCTCCTAAAATCACTTTTAAAATAAGCATTTTAGTTTAGTAGTCACATCCGCAACATGCAGAAGGCCGTAGTTGTTGATGAATAATCGCTTGCACGATTTTGATCGTAAGCCTTCCTGCTCAACAATAAAGCAATTCTTACAGAAACATCACCAAAGAGACACTTCAGCGGAAGAATTACTCAGTTAGTTGTGCTTCTTTTTTAGTTCACCCGCAACCCCCTTCTTCTAGCATTTTAAAAATGCAGTCGATTTGATGGAAGAAGTCGATTCACAAGGTTTATAGGACTTGAGGCGTTATTAACAGAAAAGCTTTTATCTGGGGACGTTGTTGTAGTGCAGCTGTTTCTTTGGGAGTTACCATACTATCAACAAGCGAAGAAGAGTGAGCTCGTCAAGTTTATTAATGCTTTAATTGGCGGATTTCAGGGCATGACTGGATTCGGTGCTCCTCGTGACGTCAAAGGCAAGCATCTCAAACGCATTTGGGAATTGGAATATCCCGAGGAGGCTGAGGTGTCTCTCGATCGACTTTAAGCTCAAACCAAAACGCTATGCGAAATGAAAGCGTCACTCACAGCTATCTGCTTTAGTCTCTATGAAATGAGCTGCAGATTTTGGCTCGATGTCGAACGCTTATAAAACAATTCAAATCCAGTGATGTATCGCTCCGCTTGACGCTTCTATATGTCCGAATTTCATGTTTTATCGTCGCCTTTACCTTTTTCTCTTTTTCATCACAGCAACAGTGCATTCGAAATATGTGCGAAAAATGAAATAAAGTTTTTTTGGCTGCCATCAGATGTGAATATGTGTTGAGTTAAGCAGCAGCGTTAATTGATTCGTGCATTATGCCACAAAGTGCTCTTCATTGTTCCTAAGCTGCCGACAATTGTCTTCTCATGTATTTGCAATGTTCACTATTCTTGAAATTAGTTTTCATAGGTGGAAATGATCAATTTCTCGCCAATTGAGACAATTCATGACGTATATTGGTGTGTTCTAGGAAAATTACTTGAGAATAATATTCGCCAAGAATTTCGTCTTCTAAATTTTCGTCTCACTATTGTGCAGCTCACAGTTTTCTGATCTTTATTCAATATTTTCATGCAGCATTTGTTTTGTTTTGTGATTTTCCGTTCCTTTCTTTGTAGTGAAACGATAAAGTCGGCGATTCCCTCGCTTCTTCTAAAACATATCCTCCTCAGGCATCACATCCGCGAAGTTATTCTTCGTTTCCTATACAAACAACTATATTAATCGAAATCTGTGAGTGGCCATATGAAATAAAATTTTAAGTTTCGGTCATCACACCAATTCTTCGACCTAAAGGATACTAATTTTAGATGCGACGTATCGTAAACTGAGAAAACCGGATGCCCCTAGTTTTTTTGGAACTAGTGGATTGTGTTTACATCGTTGTAATCGGCAACATTCTGTGAATAAGTGCGCTCTTTTTTTCTGCACAGAGAACGACAGATGTTAGCAAAGTTTGATTGAGCGACGTCAACCACAATTGATTGCTTTAAACCCACTCATTGAAAGTAACCGTTCACTAAGTACTGTATCACTTTCCCTTGCTATATTCTCCCATAATTGTTGGTCAATATGGAGTTCCCACTCTGACTTAGCTTTCCACATAATTAAGTTTAGGGGATGCCACTGTGCAGGAACACTTTCCAAATTCCGACTTTCGAAGCCTCATAATAAAAGTGCTGCTCATTATCATCCCTTACAAGAAGACTGCTTCTCTAATAACTTTGCTGTTACTGCGACCACTCTCCGTATCGTATTAGACAGCGCTATCACCGCCTGAGTGTGTTCTTCCCTTCATGGTGCAGATGATTCGGGCACAAGGCATTGCAAGGAGCACTTCATATAGCGCCTTCACGTGAAAGGTAAAGAGAGCTGTAGTGCACAGAGTTTGTTACTCACTGTTGAATGCAGTTACAGAATATTTCCACATTGTACAGACACAAAATACGGCTAGCTATTAGAAAATCCGCGAATGGTCTGTATCAGTGATGAATTAAATGGGCTTATTTTATATGCATAAGTTTGATACGGTAAACCGTACTTGCTTGGATGGATGACGAGAATTTTTGCCTTTCGCGATGGTCGAGAGGGTTCCTCCACTCAACGAGGAAAGTGTTTGTTTTTTTTTTTTTGGGAGAGGAGGGCTTCATTATTTCCATTGCATTCCTTCCTTAGGTGCATCGATGTCATTCTTGCGCGAGTTCATTATTAAACTAAGCAACTCTAAAGTTTTTCAAAGGTGTAACTTTATATTCAAGATAAGCTTCCGTTTTTGCATGGCCTTCTAAAAGAGGCGTTCATTAGAGAACAGTTCCTTTCCAATGAGGCGTATGTTCAAGTGGATACGGTATGAGATATACGTAACAAAAGAAAACAAAAAAACCGACTGTTTGGCATTACGAGAGACAAGGTGGGATTCGCATGTTTCGATGTCTTCTGCATCACTCTACAATAGAATATAAGAGAAAAGATGAATAAAGAGCTGTTCAATCTGCTTTATTTTGCCCTACTGTAAGAAGAATCTCTAATCGGTCTTGAATGTGCGGATGAAATAGTGCAGTAGTGCTGATTTCAAAAGTTTTATACGTTGGCCTTATGGCTAGCATCACAATAGCTTCGAGAAAAGTGCACTCAGAAATTTTCGTAAAATATGGTGATGATCGATAAAAAGGTTAAGAATTCGAGGTCGATATAGAGTTATGGTGAAGATTTTATGTTCAAGTTTATTGGTACGGCTCTAGAAGATGACAGCTGCTCACCCATGCGGCTGTCACTAATGCGTTAATTTTCTTTGGTTGTTTCTTGCTCGCTTTCATATGCAATCCATAAACACTGCAGTGCATTTAGCAAATTTTTATGAATCCTGCAATCCTTCAAAAGACAACTGTGTCTTTCAAACATAATCACAAGAGATGCGCCTCAAAGTGGATAAGACATCATTAACTAGAACATAACTGACAGCTGATGGTTGGGACGGTATAGATGAGAACAAGTGTGGCTTGTACCCACCGAACGAGTGAGCGACGACGTGAGTGTAGAATTATTCCGTAATCAAAAGGTGAGGTCAGTAGAAGCATTTTAAAAATCACCTGAAGGCCACCAAACTGATCCACTGAAGGCTTTAGAACACCATAATGTCGAGAAGGATGTCTTTTGAAAATCGATTATACTCGTCTCATTGGCATCCATAATTCGAAAAATTGCAGAAAATGCATGGAGGATAATTCGTTTCGTTGAGAATATTTTTTTACTGAATCATAACTCGAAAATGACTATGCGCCCATTACGAATCATAATTGCGTCTTGGTGTTTCACGTATTGGGTAGAAAGGGTGTTTCGTATGTTAGGTTTTCACTATAATAAACTACTATCACGGTTTTTTTACGTGATGCACCGTTGAAAGCTCACGGTTTCATTTGCTTATCGTCCGTCGACGAGCCACTAAAAACTGACCAGTTAAAAGTGATATCTGCAGGCGAATGAAGAATGCAGTATTAGAAAAAACGCCAGAAGTACGCAGAGAATCACGTAGAGAAATGTCTGATGTGAAGTAAATGAATAAGAAAAGCGAATGTGGGGATCTGCTCTCGAGCAATAAAACTGCACGAGAATAGGCAACCATTGTGTCTAAAAGCACTCAGATGATTCATTCGACGTCATTATTAACATACTCGTCACTTTTCATCCTAAAAAGTTTTTTACGTGACTAATTTTTCGTTGTCAACAAGCGCAAAATATTATCGCAAAAAAGACTTGAATTTATTGATTACTTCAGGAGCCTTGGTGGTAATAGTTTGAATACCTAGCAGGGGTGCAACAGTTCAGCGTCACGACAAGTAAGCAGACCCCGAAAAACAAACTCATTGTAACATTGTAAAGTTAACCGCAGTTTATCGTACAATATGTTATAGATGCTTGAGGAATGTGTAAATATCGGCGCATCAAAATAGTTGTTTCTAAGAATGCATATGAAATTCATTACAAGTGTAGAAAGTGAACTAATTTCAGCCGGAAATACAATTTTTGTGTATGTCAAATGACTTTTGCATCGTCATATGTTTAGCTAGCCATTTAAAGTGCAAGGTTGCAGTGTTCTGCCGAAACCTTTAGAGGCGCTAAGAGCAGTGTAATGCTTGACGTCAAAAGGCGATGCGTTCGCAAAGCGAACAAGAGAGGTGTGAGGAGGAGCTGTGATTGAACATGAAAACATTGAGCAGGTGGTGCAGGCAGAGGAGTCTTAGAAGCACAGGTGATAAATCTACCTGTGATTCTTCACGTATCATCATTGTCGTGGGTGTGTCGGCGATGACTCACTCTAGCATGAATGCAAGTCTGTCGTGCGATTTCTGCACTCTTTATGAAGATGCGTAAACACGCTTACAACGGCAACTGTTTGCAAAAATCTTAGACGCCCGCAAACGACTTACCCAATGTTCAGCAAACACTCCGCCTCTTTTCATTGCGCCCACAGTATTTCCAACACCTCTCGGCATAAACTCGAAAGCCCGTCAATTCGAAGAGGAAAAATGTTTGGCTAGTCGAAAAGAATGTAACTTTTTCGTACAGTCAAGAAGATTAATAGCGTAGCGCTTGCGCCGGGAAAATGTGATCTCCAACGGAAAGTGACTGAAATTACGCATGGGCAACTCCTTTGGAACTCCACCTCGATTCGCATTTAGCTTTTTCAAAAATTTATCGCAACAGAGGCTAAAAATACGACAAAAAAGTGAACAATTCGCATTCAAAAGAGCAGTAATCAGAAAACCGAAAGACCTCCGTACCATCAATATCTTTTCCAGTCATATCTACAATGCCAAAAGATTTGGCCGAAAATAGCGAGCTAAAAAATTTTCGGAATCGGAGGGTATGTTATGAGGTTATGTCCACTTAAATTATCGGCGGATAGGGGCTTTACAACGTGACTTCTATACTTATAAGAAACTTATAAGTGTAGTTAAGGTCACTGAATCCGGCGCAACGAAAAATTCATCATGCTGGTAGAATATGAGTACAGGAGAAAGCAAATATAGGGCAGCAACATGTATCACATCTAAAGATTCGATATGTTCCGTCACACCGTCCAACTTCTTTCCAGTTACGTAAGTAGAGATGATTTGGTGTCAGACGAAGAGAAGACTTGTGAGAAAGAAGAGAGGAAGAAAAGCGATGGCGAAGAGCTTAGTTTAACATTCAAGTAGTATTAGAGTGGTGTACGATTTCCAGAGAAAATAATGTAAGACCAGCTATTTACGTAGTCATCACAACGAGCTTCGCTCATCGCAAGTATCGCATCCCAGTAACTTCTGGATGCAATCAGAGCAAAAGTTTCCCATTCTTGATCAGAGCAAAAGTCGTAGCCACGATGAGGATGAATTTCTCATTCTTTGTAGAATTTCTGGATGCCTAACCTTCAAAGTTGACCCTAATGAATATCGTGTGTACCTACACCCCCGAAAGAATCGCCTGTCGATAATATATGAATAAGATACCTACAGCTAATCTTTTCTCATGAGGACAATTACCAGCGAAAACCTCTCTTTCACATAAATGAGTAGAAGGGAATAAAACTTTTCTGCCTCTAATAAAATTGCAGCAAAAAGTTCTACAATTTACAAAGCAGAACATATGCAACCAACATACGGAAAAGCACAAATTATCCACATTTTGCTGACTCTCCATTCCCTCCTCCCGCTCCCAACACCCCTCCCACCTCCAAAAAAAGGCATCTGTTTCATGCAAAAGTAGTGGAACAATTATGCGCCTTCTTCTTGACTGAAGAACTTGAAATACTCTTTAGCTGCTCATGGAATGTATGGAAATTGACGGAATGAAGCAAATCATTTTGTGTATAGGTATATCCAGCAAATCGCTTTAGATCTTTCAGTTTGTGATTCGAAGTTATCGCCCGAACAGGTAGAGAGGTATGTAGATGGTCGAATAGACAGACAGATCCCATGGATTTTAAACACGCTCATACGCATAAGATAATTTGTCCTTGCACGTGCAAAATTAGAGGAGAGACAAGAAACAGATGATGTTAAAAAAAGCACAAATGCACAGTAATATATGGTCATGACTAATATATGAACAAGTCTGCACCAACAAACTAGACGGATTAAAAACTGACAAGAAGGTTGCAGATTACAAACGTAGTAAGGGTCAAGAAAGAACGGTAATACTGCAATAATGCATTTACGATGTACTCTTTCGCACAGTTTCAGTGACTAAGCTTCAAGATTTTTTCAACTTACACCACTGAGCGCATGATCGTGAAATGTTTATTGTAAGAAAGGGTGGTTAATAAGGGAAAAGAATAGAGCATCCAACGGAAACGAATACTGTGATGTAGTGGTTGTACTGGAATTATCACGTCAACATCTCCGTCACAATAAGTATTTGTGTTGCGTGGGGTGTGAGCTGTCTTCTGAGCACAATTTCTGTTCACCTACTTGCGTTAGTCGTTGAATGTTGTGTCTGTTTGAAAGAGAAGAAATGTGGTACAGTGAAGACAGGACTACTCATCTCGATGTACACCTTGAAGTTCTAGAAATTTGACATCCTTGAAGGCAACATTCAATTTCTTAACTACCAAAAGCAATTCTTTCTGATTTTTCTAAGGGAAGCCAGACAAGTAATTTCGTGAAAAGTCGGGAATGCAAGCTAGGATATACGCTAACGTTTGCCGGAATGTTGTCGTTTAAAGACCTCGTTATTTTTTTCGTTCTTCAAAAAAAGGTGTTCGGTCATTGTCCACACAAACCACTTGGTCATTATTCGCACAACATTTGCTGAGAGTAACTTGCTGAAGCACAAATCACACAAGACTGAGCTTGTGGCTTAGGTTAGCTGCTTACTCTGATTGTGTCACAAATTGTGATAATCACTTGCCTGCGCTGCATTTTGAGTTTTATCCCTTGTATATATATATATATATATATTCATATATCATATATCATATATCATATATCATATATCATATTTTGCTAGATTTTTTTGTTATCAATGAGCTACTGGAAATCCATGTTTATGGAGGATAAGCGGTTCCTTTCTATACAGATGTTTCCACGTAAAATATTCAATTTGAAACGAGAATCTACAAAAGGCATGCCATTTCGGCTGCAAAAGCAGAAAAGTGAAACGAGTTTCCAAATAGCCAAAGTAGCTGCAATTATAACGAAGAATTAGTTCCATGCGGTGTATGAGAAAAATTTGCGTTAATAACAAAGAATTTAATCAAATAAGAGAATAGAAAGCAGTGGGAAGGGTAGCATCAAGCGGAACCGTAGCAGCTGCTGTTGACATTCGGGGCTGTTGATTTTCGGAGATATTCGGAAGACCCTTGAAATTTAGGGACCCCCCAAGCTGCGAACATATCAGCCTCGATTGAAATTTTTTCCATGGTCTAACACCAGCAGCAGCCAAACGAGATTCCTCTTGTCAAGGACTGTTTCATCACTTAAGAATGTATTGGGCGTTGGAGCTGAAATGAACAACAAACATCAATGGAATTTGGGCGTCGTTTTGAACGGAAAATGGGCTTATTGCTCAAAAGTATCACTTCCCAGATCATAAGAAGGTTGCATTTGGGATGTCTCACGCCACATATGACAATAACGTCTGCCTACAGAAACTTGCAGAAAGCGCAAAAAATAAACGGTCGTGGCAAGAGCAAAGAAATGCGAAAGTGTACCAGACGCACTGGTAGGATAAAGCCTTTTGCAATATCTATAATTGTACTGACTGATTTCATAAATTACCAAGAAATAGTAGCTGTTCCCAGTAGCGGAATTCGCCTTTCAACCGATTCTACCGCACATACAAATCTCTCACAGAAGATCGTTTATTCGATCCCACCCACTACAGAATATGATTTATACGGGACAAAATTCGATTCGGTCGGTAGAAATTCGTATGAAAAGTTGTTGGATAACTTTGACAACGCTATGAATGTTTAGTACATGCTGCGATTATTCGCTTCTTTGGTGGTCCTCGAGTTGAAACAACCAAGAATAAGAACGACACACAGAAATTTTCACACACATAATCACCACACGGCTGTGGTGCGCTTTACAAATGTGCATTCTTGATGGATCATTCGAATCATTTTGCTTTGCTAACGTGTTGCAGAACACCTGCAAATTGGAAGCCACGTTGCAGTATGTAGAAAGGGCGAGTATGCCAATCCTCATATTTTTCCATTAGAGTACCCGAAACTATTCAAATGGCATGAAAACAGTATCACACAGGCAGGAACACATTTAAACTCAGTCTTTCCGTAGTTCCGCCAGCATCCTAATGACTGCGTCACGCCTGCACACAGCAAGCTAAGTATCGGTCCATCCAAGTGGCGACGCTACATTTCAAAACGTTTAATTTTTCCCACAAAACTTGATTGCATTGACGTGAAACCTTTCGAAAAAATAAATCGATTGAAATTCATAACAGGATAATCTCTGTGAAAAAGCCGCTCTTGCAGATTACAATATATTCAGCCATGCGGTCGTTTTCGGAGATGTTATTTACCCCTGTGCATTTCTTTTCCATTCCACAGTGTTTAACAGTGCAGAACGATGACGATCTTATATATGAGATTAGAGTTGAGACATCCCAATTCATAAGCAATCGAGAGTACAGCGACAGTACAGTTTATAAAGCGAAGCAATGGTGAATCGCCTCTTGACTTTTAAAAGTCGCAGGAATCTTTCTTCATCAATCGCCGCAATGAACGAACTGCCGAAAACTAAAAGAAAATACTCCGCAGGAGTTCTCCTTGCCACAAAGGAGAACGCCTCACTAGAAGTTTAAAGATTCTTTGAATGTATAAAATAGATCTCAGCAGATGCTATTGATAACCTTCCCCGTTGCGGCTTACGCTTGTACGCAGAAAAAAAAAACAGTTTATACCATCACCATCATGCACTGCTTATGACGCAATTGATACGACTGCCAACGGTTACGGCCATGGAATGCTCGCACTGCTGATCCTCCATGAAGCGTATCCTGAGTCGCTTCCATTTCTACAATGTTATTTCTAGGATGCCGAGAAAAGACTACCCATGAACCCTCTAGCAAGTGTTAAATCGAGCAAGGAAACTCGATACTACAGGACAGTGCTATTAGAAACGTCGTTGCCCGCAGCAAGGGAATGCATGGTAAAAGGCATTTGTCTATCTGCCTTAGCAGCGTGCAGATGGATCTCCGCGCTTCTCATAGGCGTAGTTTCTTCTTTTTTTTTTCCATTTGAGATTTCCAAAGTTGGAAGTTACTCAGAAACTGAATTTTCACTCCAATGAAGACAGCAAACAAAAGGAAAACTAATAGGCATTTCTTCAGCAAAAATGACCGTCTGAGGGAGGGAATTATTTTGAAGTAATGAGGCACAAATTGAATAAATCATAGCAGCATTAGAAAGGATTTACAAGGAATGTGAAGGATTCATTTCAGGGTTTAAGAAAACGAGCTGAATAGCGTGCCAGAAGAGCAGATAAGATATGTGTTTCTGCAGTCCTCCTCAACAAACAAATGAATAACCGAAAGTGCCAAAGGATAATAGAGTATGAACTGAGCGCTTGCATAATTCATCTACGAACGATTATTTTTTCCAATCCAGTAGATTGTAAAATGAAAGTTCATCCCGTCGTTGAATATATGCAATTTTTAGGCAAAATTAAAACCAATGAAGTCAGTCATTATATGATATTGAAGGCAAGTCTAAAAAATTCGTGTCCTTGATTTCAATAAATCCACAACTGGAACAACCATACGAACAGGCACACAGAGGCATGCACACACATAAACATGCATAGAGACACGACGTTACCATAATGAGCTTTGCCAATGCAGGTTTGTGAGGGTGCACAAAGAGGTGGAACACTGGAGTGGAAGTGAATTTAATGTGCGCCGATTTCAGGCTATAAGTTTCCAATAGCATCTTGTGCTGCGGCAAGACACTATTGAAAACTTACAGTCTGTACTTGATCCATATAAATGTGCTATATGAATGCGTTATGTGCTGCATGTGCTATCCTTGAATGAATGTGTTACACGAAAGACAGCGCTTCCGTCACGAGATCGGAGTAAATTTAAAAGTAAGTATATTCGTTTGCAATAAATTCGGAAACGTGCAAAGTCGCTGACGTGTCGCGCAATCTTTCTTCGAAAAACAATTCGTAAACAAGTATTAGCATATTAAAATAAACCGATTAACTGTCTGCGAATTTGGGCTCTTAAATATGTTCGTTAAGGCTTCTTGAAGAAGCAGTCAAAAACGTCGTTCGAGAGGTCAGGGTTGCGCTTGCGTAAGATACGTATTTCAGAAAGAGTTGTAAGTTTTATTCACTACTCATATATCGATTTGAAGTTCCATGAGTTTTGTCATCATCAACTAACACCTGATGTATCCACAAGTAAATAGTAAAAGAGCGCACGCGACCGGTTTATGCCAACTTGTACGTCATAAGCTCAGCTTTAATTGTAAACTCGATTCCATAAAGTTTTCTGGTTGACTCCGGAGAAGAGTAGGGACAGGTTGAGTTCGTTTTATCTGATCTAAATTTTTTCTCGTGAGCCATAAACCGCGTATTACAGATTTCGTAGTCACAGTCTTCCACTTTCGTCATATTACAATAAAGTAGAGACAGAAAAGAAGCACCATATAAGCACTTGCAAGAGATGTTTAGTTACATAATTATGCACTCATTTACCTAAAAACTATCATAAGGATAGATAGATGCGAAATATATGAAATGAGTATTGAGAAAAAACCTTTAGAGACGTGAGACAGGTGGCAGGCTAAAGAGAACTTAACTCGTCAGTTTTTGTTGAGCTCGCCCAGAGTGCGGCTCTTTGTGAGTTGTGTTCACGCTCAATGGGTATTTCCATTTTACAGCAGTTGCGCCACCTCTAAAGCTTGTTAGCTTCATTGAATTGACCCTCTGTGAAACGCAACGGAATGAATTGCTTTGTGCTCATAGCACAGACCGAATGAGATAGATGCTCATCTCAGAGAATGTGTTTCACTTCTTAACAGAAAGCGGGATTGGCGAATGTTCGTTGCAATTAGCATTGCAAGCGTAAACATACCGTGGACGGGTGAACCGCTCAGCTAGGTGTACTGAAAAAAACGTCAATTTCTCAGTGAGAGTGCACTCCTAGGTACAAAACAAATAAATGAAGGGCCATGCAACGAAGTGGGTGTACGTGGCATTGCAAGTGGGGAACTAGTCACGTGATTTGTGAGAAAGGCTTGAGGAAAGCTCGAGAGCTCTAGAAAAGCGTGCTTGGATGTCGGCCGGCTTAAAGGGTGCGCGCTGCTGAGGGTGGAGCGTTGTGCGCGCAACGCAACTAACAATCACATTCGACAGATACCACACTGTCACCAACAGTGAATCCATCCACTTGGGCTCCCGATAACCTAGTGTGCTACTAGCTGCTAACTCTTCATTACTTACTGCCATGGCCGAAGCAGCCGCTGGTAAGTTGTCCATTGTTTGCATTGTTGTTCATTCTGCAATCCTTACCTCTTCTATTGTACCTCGCTTTGCAGTCCTCGAATATTGTTGCCATTGTATTAAATCCAACGAATGGCGCCTATCAAAATGTCTAGAGAAAATTACGCCATCTAGTTTATAGTAGTAATCACCGTTATGAATTAATGATAGCAGTTATCTTAATAAAATGGTTGCTAATTTCACCACTTCATACTTGTGAGAGGAATATCTGCAATTGCATTCATGTAACATTTCTTCCCTATCAACGAATGCGATGGATATTTCAAGCGGAAAATACCCGGTGCAGAGTAAACAGCGGATCAAACAGAAACCCGTAAGCAATTCAAACAGCCTTCCTGTCTTAATAACTCAGTGCGTTACTATTCAATTTTCAACTCCTTTTTTTAAATGAAATCATAATCGTTTCATGGTATGCGACGGGCTTTGACTTTATGATCGAATCCAACACAAATCGGCGATTAACGTTTTCACTTCGACAGTATATATGATTGATTAAAAAATTGGAGTTATCTTCGCGAATAAAAATCACCTTTACAACGCATTTCATATATCGTCTTTTATTTCAATGTAGTAATGTGGAAAATCCTGATCCTAATCACTTTGAAAAGTATTCGAACTATATGATGTAATTTAGAAAACAATATGAAAAGTAATCATTTAATATGCGATATCAGTTAGATATTTCTGAGAATATTTGACAACATATATAAATAGCATTTGTTTGAAATTTAAACTCTATAAACTGAAGAGGTTTTATTATTTTAAACATAGAGTAGGTTATTTATAATTCTCATACGGAATGGAAAGCAAAATGTACACATTACATATGAAGATATTTCGTTGATTATTCATAGCAGTTGCTTTCAGCATATAGCGCTTTATATTCGTGCTACAATAAACTGCAGCTTAATACTAATAAAAACGCATTTGAGTTAGCTCTTCTAATTTATGTCCAACTGGACATCGGTCAATTGATGATTCATATTGCACTGACCAGTAGAAATTATTTCACGCTGCAGGTCACTCAGATGTCCACCGTCTCCGATAGTATAAGACTTTTGTTCCATCTAGCATCGATCGAATGTCATGACCTTAGCAGTCAATTTCAACGGCAACTATTTAGCAGTTTACTTCGTGACATTCATGCTTGTGATTCTATCAAGAACGAAAAACTTAATGAATAAATGTCACGATAAGCGGATATCAGAAATGTGGAAAATTTGTTTCACTTGAGCATTGAGTCTTCGATTACCAACCTAAAGGTATTTTCTTATTTAGTATCACTTGAACTACACCAAATTTTAACTCTCGGAACTCTCCGAAGAATTCTGCAGTTGTCGAACAAAATATTTAAGTAGTCCAGTGGAGGAACTGATAGAGGTCTAATTTTACTTCGAAAGAAAGTATGGAGGCGAGAATTTATTTTTTTTTCTTTGAGGTGTGTTACTTATTTATTGTTCCTTATTTATTGAAATTTAAAGTGTGCAATGGAGAGGGCCGATTTATTGACCGCTTATCGAGAAAATCTTTGCGGATGCAGCTGACGCATTTTATGTGGGTGGGCCACCTGCCGTTGGAAGAAACAACGTGGAGTGAACCTTGCAGCCATATCATTTCGCCATCTTTGCGCACTTACAAAAAGTCTAACTTGAAAACTTGAGGTGGACCGCAAAAATTGTTAAGAAGCTGGTGAGGATAAAAAGAAACGGATCCAAGAATCGTCCTCAAGGAGTGGAAAGAATAAACTAGTAGCTTTGTAAAATTCCTGTTTTGCCGACAACGAGGCTGCAAAAAGCAAAAAAAGACGAAATGTTTTGAGAAAATAAAATGTAAACCTGACTGTACTAGACTGAAAACCAGTTTCAGAAGTTGAATTATATGTTTGAATGGATATGAATTAATGATGCACGCATTTTTCCTCAGGTTGAATTAAGCCAACTAAATTTCTAGCTGGACCGTCTGCTAGCCTAACCTGTATAATGGAACACCATAATATTTCTTCATTATCTCGTTGTGTCGAAAGTCAGATGAACAACTTGTTGTTTTCAGTTGTGCATACAACCTCAAACGAAAATAAGGCTATTATTTAACTAATGAAGTGCTAAAAAACAGTTGGACTACCTTTGTCCCATATATACCAAGTAACGCAAATAATGGACATGATGGGCTTCGTCTCCACTTGGACAGAATAACCGCTCTGCCGGTTTTCACTATTTTCTTTTGACTAGGCACTGACTGCCTTGAATTTACACTTGTTTTTCATTTTCTGTAGGCAGAATTTCCTTAATAATTCATCGGCATCAACATTTACTGAAAGAGTGGGTGCTTTTCTCACAACTTTGATGAAAAAGCACTTAATCGTTAAAGGGAAAGCTAAAAACATGTTCTAGAAGATATCCGGTTCCTGTTTCCGATCTGTATTGGAAGCGCAGTTTCATGGTCGTTCAGGTAAATTTCTGACATTGCCTATCCTGCTCATCCGCCACTCCCTTCTCTCCTTTTTTCTTCTCTTTCTGCCTCCACCTCACTCTTCCTCTCCTATTCTGGAAGCGTGTCTTCTTCTCATTTTGCCGAGGAAGTGTTTGCAACTTCGGTTTAAAAAAAACTGTTGTCCGATTAGTGTAACCTCCTCCATTCGCAAGGTTTTCGAGGTAGTCGTTCAAGGTGCGATAGCCGATCATTTTATGCGAAATGATCCTTCGAACTCTGAATAGTTTGGCTTCGTCTCTGGTTGGTAAAGGACCGAAACTGTATGTCCAATTAGACAGGAACCTTTTATAGAATTTGTCATGGAAAGCTACTCCTGAAACTGGAAAAGTATGACGTCGTCGACCATTCCTTAAAATGGATCAGCAGACGAAGCTTGCGAATGCAAGTTGGAGACATTCTGCCTCGTATTCTATTTGGCGGCATCCCTCCAAGAAATGTTTTGGATCTCATTTTGCTCCTTGTATATATCAACCATGTTTCCGATAATGAGCTGAGTAACACCTGGACCTTTACTGGCGACCTCTAAATTCGTCGTTCATTGCCTGACACTGCCCGCAATATTCACGTTTTGCCAAGATGCATTCGCTGGGTGGTCGAAATTATGGCAGTTAAATATTTCCCATGAAAGCTGTCATGTGATTCATCAAATCCTGACGGGAATGTTTTCTTAGAAGAAGAGATGAGATTCTTTCATTCGTGACAAGGATGTTGTAGCGGTACCTGTAACTTTAATGTTATAATTGCCAACGCGTTCCTTCGGTGTTACTAGTTTTTTGTGCGGGCTAGCAATTTGCCTTCTGCTGGTATCGTTAAAGCATCCACTTCATCTTTCAAGTCACAACTGAGTAGTTCCGATTTTTACACTACTGCTCCTCTTACCTACTGAACCTTGCGGTATTGGATATCTATTCGTGTTGTCTGCTCCGTTATCTTTCTTGTTTCCGTGTCCACGTGATTTTTTACATGTTCTCCCACTTCAAGGCTTGGCATGGAAAAGAAATAAAGAATACGTTTTTTTTTCGAAGTTGACAGCTTATATTCTTGTCGTTATGGCCTTCGTATTATTTTCGCTTATGAGGTATGGGCAACAAGAAGCCTGCCCTTCATGCATTGCTGTGAACGCTTAACCCCTTCGGATTGTCTACACTCTCTAAAACAGAGCCGCCGAACGATACCACACAATTACAGCAAGAAGAACTGATAAAAATTAAAGTTAATCCACAAAAAGCATACGTCGAACTGACAAATTCTTAAGCGACAATCTAAGAGAAGATAACTTCGACTGAAGAGAAGCGTTGGTGATAAAACCTTCATGTTTTGCCCTTTTAAAAAGTGACATCTAATTTTGATAGTTTGCGGATATATTTCTATCTTGCAAATAAAGCAAAAATACCTTTTGCACATCTATACTCTCATTGCATCGATTACCACTGAACGCTTCTATAGCCTAAATACAATGCGTCTGATTCGAAGGCTGCAGCCATGGCGATAGTTCGTCACTGCAAAATCCTAATGCAGAAAGGAGGTAACAAAAAATTTTTATTGGACAGTGCGCAGTCTATAAAAATTCGATAGTGTAATAAAAAATGCGGCAGCACTTTCGAAATATTGCTGTGCTCATTTATGAAACACTATCACTGGGGACTGTGCACGCCTTCGCATTGTCTGTGAAATGTAATAGGTGAGGGCTGTCTGTGCACTGTCTGCGGAAGTGCAACATATGTGGATTATTTGTAGGCACACAAGAGCATCTTAAGATCGCAGCCGCTGAAGCGCCGATCACTGCAGACAGCGAGCGTCGTACACGAAATGGCAAATTCACTCTGCGGCAATTGAGGCAGACCGATGGCCTCATCCCACTTCAATCTGGAACCAACCAGTTTGACTCCCAGAAGGTAACGAAGTATTCATTTTGCAAAATTGAAGATCCTTTTTCTGTCATGTCTTCGGTTTCCTATAAAGTTGTCTTTAAAAAAACCGCTTCGTCTCAGTCCGCTCGGTTGCGGCATACTGTCAACGCAGCATGTAAAGAACGTAGGTGTGGGGGATATTCAAGAAGCATGAATTTTAAAGCGGAATTAATGCTCAAAGTTCTCTTCTCGCGCAACTTAAGCTCACAAAAACATCCGTGCAAGCTTTGGGACGGAACCAATTTACAGCACACCCACAGTTTCTTACTTATTTAAATAGAGGGAAATGCATCGTTGTGCTGAAAAGAAAAGCATCTTTGAGTGGAGTACTATCAAAAAAGCGTCCCAAGAGCAGCGAAGTGACAAAGGCGTCCTTCCTTCCTATGTTTGATAAGTACACGGCGTTCAGTTTTTTGCAAGCTGGCTTACTCATACGCTGGCACATTATTAACGACCGACTAAAGACACCTAAGCTGACCAAACATACAGGCAGAACCTCTTGCTCCATTTAGAAAAACCCGCTTGCCGCCCACCCCCTCACCCCGCTTCACCTCTTCCTCCCTCCGCTCCCTCTCCCCTAGTATGATATGACTAGTAACACTAAACTAAAATAGTCAAACAATCAAGCACTGATGTGAGATTCGTTTTACTGTTCTTTTACGATGCATTTAAATTCATTCCTCTAATATATTCGTGCACGTAAAAATGCAATGGTTGAATATGAGGCTTGCAATAAATGAGTATCGACACAAAAAATGCTAGTTTATAGTGAGTTGATTATCTGCGATCAACTTTCTGCTTTCTTGGAGAGAGCGCTAACGAAAGCGTTCTAAAGTGATATAAAGCATTCGAAACGAGTCAATTCTGTAATATTCTCGAACAATGCGATTACTTTAATCGTTCATTTCTGAAATCTACGAAAAATATATTGGAACGTTACTTAGTAAATGGAATCGCTAGTGGATAATATCAGCTATAAAATTTTATCGCTTAGAATTTAGGGAAAACAGAAAGTAGATGATGAAAAATCACTGTGCAAGAAATACAAGAAACCGAACGCATTAGCAAGCTTATTGCCAATCGCGAGTTGCTTAAAATTTAATTTATTTTATTTCCCATAATCCTGATTTGCATTGCACAAGTTCAGCAATAGAAACGCAGGAAGTAAAGCACCATTGAATGCCCATATTGGCAAAATATAGTGGTAAATAAACAGCAAGGGGACAGCGAGCGGCTTACAATGATAATTATTAAAGTAACAATGATAATTATTAAAGCATATGAGGTGATGACGAAAAACTTTACAGGACTGATATCGGCTAAACTGCACAACTTACATAACTGTAAAAAACCTAATGATAAGTAAGATAAAGTGACCATTCAAAGCGAATCAGTTGTTTACGTGGTTGGAGGGAATTCAATTGAGTGGCAATATACGGAGCCATTACTGATAAATTAGCAACATGCGAACATCAAATTTTTGCAACTCTAGAATCTTTGACGCCACGATCTTGCTCATACACTTTCATGATCTAAACGAAGTTCACTGGCTAATAAAGGACATGGAGTTCAGGGTAAGACCGGATTCGGTATGCCTCGAAATACAGCTACACCAGTCGTATTCGCCGATGGAGGTAAGAAATGGACCATAGAGCAGCTTAGGGCGACCGATTCCATCGTAAGACTGCAATCGGGAACAAATCGATATGAATCTCAGGTGATCAATTCTCCACTTCGCGAAGGAAGATCAGAAAAGCGCAAACAGCCTCTTAAATTGGAAGGCAGGCAAACTTTTCAGTAGAAGAAACGTTGCAATATTCCTGTCGGAGTCGTACGATTACTGAGCTGATTTTTGCTGTCCCTTATGCACCATGTCTGCGATTCTTTTTTTTTTGCTACCATAAACACTCAATATTTCCTGTAAATGACTTATATACAGATTTGGAATGCCATATTATTTTCTCTTGGTAGACGTGGGAAATGAAATAACTCAACACCACCATCTGATGAGTCATAGGAGCCCATGACTGTTCTGTAAGGACCGAAACAGGGACCGAAATTTCCATTTCGGGCTATCGAGCCGAAACGAAAAAAAAATTTTTTTTTTTGTTTTCAGAACACTTGTTTGTTTCATGTCACCTCAAACACGCTTCAAATACATAGCCCACTCAAGCAGCGTAATAGAAAATAGATGAATTCTTGTGCGAATTATCGATGTTCATATAATACATGTTATCGCTAACAGTAGACCACATAAAGTGTAGTCAGAATGTGGGGTCGTCTAATGGTGAATGCACCCAGCAAAACAACAGTCCTGCCGATTCTTCAGATAGTAACTGCATTGTATATTTGTTTTTATTCGGTATAACATCTGTTATAGGCTCCAGCAACACCGAACACAATCAGCAAACTTACGGACGCTTCGACAGTAGGATTTAGCTGAATTACAGTAAATTGAGGAAATGAATGAATAAACGCCGATTTCTGTAACAGCAAGAGAACGCAGGATCAAGCCAATTGCAACTTGTGAAAAAAAAACATTCCATTTAAATTGGCTTCTTGATTGGGGCCATTGCTGTGTATTTTTAAGGCTTAAGAAATTATGTGGGAGATATTTTATTCCTGAACTTAACTACTGGATTGTGATATTGCATTTATTAGTGATATTAGAGTGGATTCTGACGGATTTTTGCACTGCTACCTATAAACTATGATGAGCAGTATAGGACTTCTTTGTTCAAAATACCCTTCTTACTTGCTGTTTTCAATAATGCTATGTATGTCTAACGATGAGTGGTTTCATTATCTTGCACTAACAAATTTTCAGAAAGGTATGACAGGCTTTGGAACTCCAAGAGATGTGAAAGGGAAACATCTGAAGCGAATCTGGGAGCTTGAATTCCCCGAGGAAGCAATTCCGGATGAGCAGGCAGTACAGCAAACAGAGTGAGTGAAACAAGAGGCAAGTGTAATTGAGATGCGGCTCCACAAGGAACTCCTCACCAAAAGGTGGAATGTTTTATTCGGCCTCATTCATATGTGACAGCTTATTCGCTGTGTCTTCTATCACTATTGATAACGTATAATTATTTTGAAGTACCCTGTTTTTTACTAACAATATTCACCGACGTGAAAGCGAGTTCTGACCCTCGTATTTTATGCAAGTTGAGTCGACACTACTTCATAGGGAAGCATTTGGCATAACGATGCACAAATGCAGTCAATGTCTTATAAGAATCTGAGAGTTTCAACGTCCCTTTACTGCTAGGAGGAATATGGTAAAACCATCCAACTATTGTAATTCTCGCTTCATCGTCGTATCTTTAAAGATTGTTCCTCAGAAGCTGTTCACTTACCAGTGGAGAACTGTGCCATAAAGAGAGGCTCTTTCGATCACATTACCTTCCAGAGTCATTCATTTCCTGTTCTCCTCTTATACTCTATCAGCATAGCACTTCCGATCCGATCGACATAGCACTTATGCTCGTCACTTGTTTGCGGTGCTCGCCATTATGCTGCACTCTACATGAAACGCCCCAATTGATTTTTCAAATGGCAAACTGTTTGTGTAATGAAAGATGCCTTGAGAATGGATAATGTCACATCATCGACTGCTACTAATTCACGCTTATTCCGCATATTTAAACAGTGAGCAACGGAGCAGCCGTACACGTGAAACTGTGTCACTGACATAATGAGCTGTTGCAATACCCTCATAATAATGCGTTCAGCATCCATTTATCACAACTTTATCAAACACGGATCCATGAGAAGTACGCAAAAATATTTTCAAAAACATCGTCCGTCTACGCGACAGCGATAGGGTTTTTGTAATGAAGTCTGAGCACTTCTCCAAGTGACCCGAGCACTCCTCCACGACATCGCCGGACTATAGAGTGACTAAGACTGATGTCGTTGATTTCGAAGAAAACGGTAATTTAGAGGATGCATCCCGCAGCCGACGGATGCAAGATGCATCTTTATCTCTTTAAAACTTAGTATGAATCTGAAGAGAATGCTAATCGAGTGAAGGATGCAAACGAATAGTTTTTATGCGGTCATTAGTCATCTATATAGCAGTAGTTTGGTAACCTTGAGGATCGTAATGGCGCTTAGTTCGATCACCAATGGCAATTTGCAAAAGTCGCAACTCATTCTTGAATGTACCTTCTGATTATCGTTAATGATTCAAAGAATCTGCGAACTGCTGTCTAAACAATGTTTGTCGGTGATCGTCACATCTTGCCCGAACAAATCATAACTGGCCAACAGTCGAGTTATCCTCTCTCCCACTTTTCTGAACATCATCACTATCATCCGTGTCTAGTCATAAAGTAAGACATTCCGAGCTTCCACTTCTTCGCAGTCGGCAGCACTCATGCCCACACTAGTCTTTTCAAATAGTATTACCTACCACTGATCCCCTTAACTGTAACTTCAATCTGAAGGTGTCCAGTCCCTCACAACATGCACCCAAGTGCGTCAATATTGTCTCCTGACCTGTATTTTCCCTTGGAGATTTACTGGACTGCCGTATTTTAAGGAGGTGTCAGCACACCAGTGAAACGTGAGAAGGGAAAGATTTTCCAAACAGATGAGCTCAGCTTAAAAGAAGGGGCACACACAGTCCAAGATATCATGTGAACAATGCTGCCACATTTGGAGTTGATGCCTAGAGGATAAGGATATCCTCAGGGAGTTTTGATGAGGATGTATGGTGCAAGAACGGTGGTGCTAAAACATGAGAACTGTCCGACAATATAAGTCATGTAATTCTTTACGTGCTTTCTCGAAAGATGTGACGACAACCATACATCTTTCCGTCGGAAGCTTGGGTGTATTTGAAAGCAGTATTGCTCGGCGCTCACGTGACAGTCCTTATTTTTCTGCAGCACTCCGTCTACGGAAAATTTTCAATGAAACCACGTTTTATTAATGAATAAACTCAGCAACAATATTAACAACTGGTAAGGGGAAAACGCACCAGTTCGCTGGCATAATATGCGGTCTCCGCGAAAGCTCTCTCCTTTTACAGTGGAATGACGAACAGACTTTTTTATCACAGCTTTTCCACATGGAAAAACAATACAGTGCTGAAATAATGAGGTATAACGTAAGGGATGCACCGAAATAAATATAAAATCAGAGGTTCGGATTTAAGTTCTGTCTGTTTCATATACACGGATGAATGATAAACAATAAACTATACAGGGTATAGTGACAAACTTTGACACAAACATCAAGAGTCAATTCTTTGAAGCATTTCACTAACGTGCCTCTAGCAGACGATAAATAAGGAAAAGAAACAGAACAGTGGGAACACCACATATCAGCTTCGCAAGACATTTGAGCACGACATGGGCTACAACACAACTAGCTAAAAATACTGCCATCACGACACTCCGCGAAAAGGCAGACGTTGAAAGCCAGACTGATCCATCAAGAAACCAGACTGGTCCTATAGAAGCATTCCAGCTCCTTTGGAGAAATGGAATGTAAGGCTTGAAGTGGCTACAATGCAGCACTGAGAAAAAGACCCGCGAGTCTGACGCATTCTGGCATCATGGGTTCCTTCATTTCAACATTTTTATCACTTTAAGGATCTTTAGTGAGGTCTCATTTTACAGGAACAACGAATAAAAAGCGCCAAAAAAAACAAGACAGCCTCTTGTGCACAAAGTCTAAACTACCTTTATGGCTGAGCAACTTGCTTCGGAGAACCAAAAAGATGCAGGAACTCAGAAGGACGGTCATTGACTGCCACCCGATCTTGCAGCAAATACGGTGTAGAGGGATGACCATCCACGCTACGACAATCGAAAACGATACGCTCTGGCCGACTGTTCTCTCGTGGAAATGCGCAGATCGCCGTATTCACTGACACACGAACGACTGGCAATCCATCATCTTTTCGCTCCAGTGAGACACCATCTGCATCTGGCTCCTCAACGATATCGAATTTCGGGAAATCTTCTCCAAGTTCACCTGAAACGATCCAATTCGTTGCTGGTGAAAAATGACAACCATGGAATTCCGCGCGATCTCCATTCCCTCTTAAAACTTAATGCTCCTCAAGTGATTGGTGAAAAAATCCAACAAAACAAATAAAAACAGAAACACAACTTAATTTAGCAGTGACGATTAGGGATGTGATTTCACTTCTGAATGAATTTCAACTGGCGAAAAAACAGGCAAAGATGCCTTTAAATGCACGAACCGTTGAGAATATCTGAAGGAATTTTCCAGCAACATTGCATTCAACATGTGGCGAGGAGTTCAGGTGAGAAAAAATACAGAAATTAGATTACTGAATGGAATCAAGACAGTTTTAAACAACGACCCACCAATGATACTGGTCTTGCTCGACCCTTTCTTTTTGGAATTTTTGTTGGCGTTCTTTTTGACTGATTTTTTTGTTGATTGCTCTCTGTAACAAAAAATGTACGCTCAATGCGAAAGTCACCTCCATGATACAAAAGCTTCACTGTTAAAGAAAATCGATTATAACTGCGAGAATCAATTATACAACGGCAGATCGGCGATCCTGAACTGAGCCACTGAATCGGCGACGCACGATAAAAAGAGTAACACAAACGTTGCAGAGAACTCTGAACGTAGGTCTACCTAAAACACTGATATATGACTCCATCGTTTAACTTGCCGACGTTTGGCGGTTTGAAATGAACAGTAACCAGCGGAAGTGGGGAATATTATTTCCTACTGATAAATTATTAGCAGTGTAGCAATAAAAACATGGTGATACTTGTGGAACTCCCTCTACCCAACACAACGCGAACAGTCTACTTTCCTAGATATTCGATCGGTCATAGGCTCAAGTGATAGAGCTTGTGCTAACGAGCTCAACCTATTAGTCCTAATGGTGCGCCCATTTCAAGATACCACTGTTTGAAGCTTCCAGCCATTCTCCTGTAACCAAGTCCTGGCTATCAGATTGCTTAGGCTTCTAAGACTTGGTGCCGGAAAGAACAACAACTTATTCTGCTGTAGCATAGAATATTTGCGGGGTTAATCTGTGAACGAACTCTACAACAAAATCTGCGATGGAATGTAGCCTGGGCGGCCTTTTTCAAATGGATAGTTAAGCATTGTTACCCAGCGGCAGGATCGGCGCCATTGATAGGTGCTGATGAGTTGGAAACCGAGTTCGCATCTTCTTCGTGTTGAGATTCTTTCTTAAAAAGCCACACAACAATACAACTAGCATCGACATTGCACACATGGATTACTCATAATGGGGTTTCCTTCAAATACCTCCTACTATGCTGAGAGTCTCAGCATGCTAATAAAGAGTTTTTTTGCACTCAATCTCAGCACTAAGGAAGTGCCCTGGCGAGACTGATAGTGCTGATACTGAGTGTACAGCCTTTCGCTTCCACTGATCAGGCTAATTCCATGTACAAACATAAGAAATAGCTTAACATAAGAAATCATAACAGCGCATTTTTTAAAGAACCGAACGGTTACATAAACCTCAACTCAAAAGTTTTCTCGGACAGCACTTCGCCGGTAATGAAACAAACAACTGATTTTAAAAATCCACAGCGTCTAAAGATATCCTGAATTTTGCGAATGTATTCGAAAAACTTCAAGATTGTGGCATAAATCACATGTGACTTTTTATTTCAATAATTTGTAATGTACAGCTATATAAGACACATAGCAGATCATTGCTGCGACGATTATATAAGAATAAGGTCACAAAAATGAACCGAGGACACTCACTGTCTATGCTGCCCACTAAAACACCCGTACATAAGCAAGATAAGTGCTGTGCTTTATGTTAGGTACTGTCCGGTACACAACGCAACCAACATGTTCGAATATAAAGCCTACCTGCTGAGCCGCACGAAGTGCTTTTCTTGCTTCCTTGGACATTTTCCTCTCTTTTTTCTTCTGGGCTTCTTCGTTGATTTTCTTCATGACCTCTTCGGCGTGTGTAAACAACGATTCATTAAGAACCCTTGGGGATGACAACATCTGTAATCAGACTTCTTACGAAAGGAAATGGAATAATGAATCTCCTCTTCTCTCCCGAACTCTTAATAATCTGTGCGGAAAGGAAAACCACTTGACGCTAATGGTAATATTCAACTTGGCTTGCCTATTACGTCAAAAATGCATTCCTTCCCTTCAAGTGACATTTGCCACCTATATGAAATTTTCTATCCTGCGTTAAACATTCTTTGTCTGTTGTAAAATGAACTAGCATTGCCCAGCATTCAAAGAAAAATTTCTTGCAATAAAGCTGTATATGTGAATAACGAAAAATCAGCCCCAATCATAAGTGGTGATATCCGATTCGGTCAACATGCATGGTTGAGTTTCTCTCATTATTCCCTTTGCCCATCTGTGCTCGATTACTCTCTAATATTCGAGTTCTGCATATTTTGGCAATCCGTGATGGCTCTCCACAAGAAATATGCAAATAATTGCATATAAAATGAAGGAAAATAAGCTGAAAACAGTAAAAAACGAAAATAATGGTTATAAGAGTATCCCAAAATGTTGCTGCTCAAATAGCAAAGCGAGCACTAATTAGAGGAGAGGTTTGGCTGACGGCTAACGCGAAATTTGAAATGAATAGTGCAATGGAAAACTATCAGAACATTGAAAAAAATTATTCAAGCAATTCGATGAGAAATTTGCCCCTCCACACCTTTAGTGAGTTGGTACGCATTTCGCAGTATACCTAGTGAGCCATATATACCTGTAAAATGCGCCTGTCACTGTACCTGGGAGTTAACCTAAAAAAACACTTTTTGGAGAAGCACGTTTCCTATATTTCAGGGAGAGCGAAACAAATATTCTTGAATTCAGTAACACTTTATCATGCTGTTGCAACCTTTAAACGGGAACTCGAATTTCACAGACATTCCTTCTTGCACCTTGCGTACGTCGCTCATGATTTTCACGGAGGCAACCTCATGAAAGTCGGATTGAGGTCATTTGCTAGGTTGGATTCAGTAAACACTCCTATATATGTATTTTAAAAATGAATATCGCAAGAAATATGATTGAATAACTTAAGATGCACCTTATTTGGCAGTTTATTTGGTGCAATAAAATGATCACGTGCAGATTTCACTATGAGAGTGGGCAAATGATTGCCAAAAACAATCAGTGCAATAACCTTGTGCTATCTCGACGACACTTTGTTCGCTGGTTTCGAAAACCACCTCCACTGAGGGAAATATTACTGGACATCTGATAGCTCACAATCTCTTTCTCCAAGCCCCCTCCTTCCAGTTTTCAATCAGCTGGATCACCTTCTCCTGTGGCTATTCGAACGCGACACCTCTCAAATTAAGGTAGGAACTAAGGACGGCAGCATTCCCATCATGCGTTAATTATAGCGACTTGGCAAACAAAAAGAATTACAAACCTCATTTAAGCGTGCCAAATTTGACTTCTCTTCCTTGTTGAATTTGTTTTTCAGTTCATCGCGAGTACGCGACGGAAAAAACTCGTGCATCAATCCAAAATCAGGCCCCGTTGCCCTAAAGCAAAGTTTTACTTAGTAAGAGAGACGCCTTACATACTTTATCTGAGTGAAGACACATTCTGAAGAACGACATCATAGTGCTAGGCCAATATCTTGGTGCCTAAATGACCCTTCACTGCCTGAACTTAAAGACTTGGAAACATGTATATAGGCATCTATCGGAAAAACACAATGCACAGCACCATCTAAACGCTCAATCGCATAAGCAAACGTTATTAGCATATACGGATACAGTCGGGTCGTTAACTAGAATATAACTTGGTGCACGTTTTATCGATTAACAACATTAGTAAGCTACTATGAGACCAATAATGTCGAAAATAAAACCGCACTTATTTACGATTAACGTGCAGATGACGAAGCAACTTGCCTCAAAATATCGTAAAAAAATTCGGTCTCGAGGTCGCTCCATTGGGTTCCCTTTCGGCGGGGCCTCTTGCAAAAACTCGACGACGTCACCTTACGTCCGACACTACCCTTCAAAAAACTTCATGAAAGACGCGTTGCACCTCACCTCTAGTCAATCTCCTTCACGATGCTAACGCGCAGAAGTATCTGAATGAGCAATCAGCTCGCTTAAACTCTTAATATTCGGTCGTCATATCTTTTCCTCCAATATACACTTCACTGCACACTGAAACAACTAAGTCGTTAGTAAAGCAACTAAAAAAGAGAATCAAATATGTTCGCTATACAGATCCAATACAATGCTATCGTGGCCAACAGCAATACTCGTTCCTTGAGAGAGTGCACATGCCTCTACTTCAGAATTAGTAAGGGTCTCTAGTTTAAGACAACAAACAAGTCCGTCCCATTCCTCCACTCTCCTTAGACGACTTCAGCCCTTAAGGCGCAACCAGATTCATAACAAACCGCAGGCCACCGAAAAAAATGTGTAGAAGGGGTGGGGAAAGGAAGGGAAAAGAAGACGATAAGAATACCGTAGAAGGAAAACGCAACGTCTTTTTAGCTATAAAAAAGGACAAGTGGTGCTGTTCTATGAAAAATGACTTTCCTGAAAGCCTGGTATGGGAAATGTTCCTTCGATTAAGTTTGAGCAGACAGCTCTAGAAACGGATTCGCTTCCACGGTATTTTTGAGGACTACTGACTGCAACCGACAAGAATAAAACAGCCAAAGCTTGCAATTATAGATGATCAATTAAACATTCTGGCGAAAAACGAAATAAACATGGCAACCTCGTTGACAGTCTCCAAGGGGCCTGATGAGTGATCGTTTACGATTGTCAAACTCGATTCGTCCAAAACGAGTGATCCATCCTCCGATATTTTTACCTCAAATAACACAACATTTGTCCGCTTTCAAATGATATTTGTATGTTTGCAGAGATTTGGAATGACAGTGATAATGCACCGATGTAACTTTTAAAGATCGTTGTTATTAAAGAGAATAAAACTGTTCAAAGAAATGTGCAATCACCGCCTTACGACATCGATAAATTGAACACGACTCTGTTAGCTTCATTGAGACACCAAGAATCCTCAATAAAAATCATTTAACTTTGCAAGTTTTCACTTCGGCGAGCTCTTTTTAGGCAAATCTACCTCGTCGTACGAAGATGCCGTTCCTCTTAATACGTGAAATGCAATTGTTTCTAAGTCGCATTAGGGAAGGATTCGGTTTATTGTCATTTTCAGTTGCACAAGATTTCTGTGCCAATTTTGTTGCTGTGTAACTGATGTATTAAGCTATCCTCTCCACCAGTCTTCAACCCCAGAAACGAAACTACATTTTTTGAAAGAACACGAGAATTCGAATTTTGGCTGCTTAAAAACAGATCTTTGCGACAATACGGCAAATTTGTCATCAATAACACTGTACTTATTGGAGCGCCATTAAGAAAGAAGAAGAAAAAAAAAACAATGCATGAAAGAAAATTGCACTGCATTTCTCTCTCAATTTCAGCATTGCAATGCGTGAGAATAACTAGGAGGAAGAGGATCGAATCGATGCACATAACACCAGTCACATGGCCTTACTCAATTAGAGAATGCAATAAGACTTACCGTCTCTAGCTGAATACATCGTATCGAAACAGCCCAACAACAGAATAGAAAAGAACAACACAACAGTCACTATACAAAAACAAATATTCTGATAAAAAGAATAAACGTACCTGGGGAGCCGCAACTTTCTTGGTAGCTTTATCATGTTCGGTTTGAGGCTTCCCTTTGTGTTGCCTTTGCTGTGTTTCGGTAATATCCACTTTTTTATTCTTCGCTTTGTCGCTGTTGCGATTCAACGCCTGGAATAAAATGATATAAAAATTAAAAAAAAAACGGAAGTCACACATTCTGCTGATAATAAAACATATGCAGTTCCCATATACTTAATCAAAAAAGATGTTATAAGCAGATTAAAGACTGTGGAAAGCATTGTATGTTAACCCACTGAATGCTTGCCGATGTATTCTTCAGGATCAAAATGAAATCCTATCAAGGAGTCAATAAATAAAAGGAATATTTTCCCTTTTCTTATGTAGATGAGCAAAGAAATAAATTCTGACAAAATTTAGAAATGGATCGAGAAAGTGCAGACTGAGACTGCACTAAAGCAAAAGCTGATCACTGTTCTATAAACGCGATAACACATAACAAAACATACCCTCTCATCGCAAATCAAATAGATGAAGTAACAGAAAGTTTCTTTTATTTTCCTGCTCAGGAGTTGTCCACCCTTTTCAATAAACATCAGTTGTTAATTTGAAGTGACTATTTTTGCAGTGAAAACCTCTCGTCCGTTCGATAACGTCACCTTATGATGTGTACAACATATCCTAATTCTAGAAAATATTACAATTTTGCAACTGTGATAGCAATATTTTGTATTCCATCTTTCTAAGTATGAAAAAAATTTACTCATTTTCAACAGACATTTACTAATATTTTTTGAAAAGCAATATAAAGTAGTACGTATCGTATGAAGTTAAATTAAAGTTCCCTACGCAGTGAAGTTTCACCTCTGAAGAGAAGAGGCAAATTAGCATTAGATATTCAACTATAACGATTAATTCAAAATGGACAATCAAGGCGACTGGCTGTTTTTTTCTTTCATCGAAAAGAACTAGGAGTTTGAAGCAACCGGTACCTGTTAATTAAAATGGCAATGTGGCGTGGAATCATTCCACTCGAGAGAGCAATGATAATCCGATGGAAGACTGTAACGATGAGGGAGTAACCGCTTTTCTATTAGATTTCAAGCGACAATACATTTGATGATGTACAAAAGGAATGGCCGCAAACTGTAAGGGAAATAACTGAATTTAGTGTAAAAAATGCCACTGAATTGGTTTTATGCAATAAGATCTTGTAATTACTCAATCCCACCAATATAAACATACAATCGTATTCGATGGAGCATCCTGCTCTTAAGCAAGAACTTATTGCACGCAGTGCCGATCTCAACGAAAACCTCAAATCCTCCAACGTTCATAAAACATTCTGTTCACTTTGCAACACAGAAGAATCAGCTCTAAATGGAATCACTATTTGTAGGCCACATATAATAATTTGAATAAACTAATCTTTAAATTTTGAGAGGAAAAGACTTCTCATCCCGTTAGCAATATCGAAATTTTGGTCAAAATTTTGCCAATACTTGAAAGACCTCACCATCTCAAACCTTCTCAACATCTTACGTGCGAAAAAGTCGCTCCACCAACTCCTTTTTGCAGGAAATCACGATTCCTCGACTTTCCAGTGAAGGCCATTCCTATGAAACAGCACCAAAGATGTGTCAGATAAGCGAATGCATAAGGTGAAAAAATTGGTGCTCAAGAATGCTGGTTAATGCAACAGACAGAGGAAGTAAGAAAGCTGATGGAAGATACCGTCTCGTTCTTTGGGTTCCATCGTATCATGTCACTCATCTTCACTTTCTTCGGATCCAGGGGTTCATCCCCTGAGTGATGCTTCCTGAAATAACCATCAAATCTATCATCGAAGTCACTTATCTTTTCCATACAATGAAAAATCCCCCTCCACCATTTTTAAGACTAATTGATTCTGCTTATTTCGTGACACAACGACTACAACGAAATTTCATTAATATACGCAGGCAAAAGAAACCAAAAAGTCATCGGAACATTTCCGCTCACCGAGCTTTAGCTGTCACTTTGGAGCTTTTCGTATATAAACGATCAAGACCAGAAATGCTCCACTTCGAAGTTTTATGACCAGTCCCCGGAGATCCAGAGCGACCGATGGACTTCTTGGACGAAGATGCCGCACATTTCGGAATCCTGCAGTGTGAGGCTTCCTCATTCCTCAACGTCGAAACAATAAAAACGGAAATTTCCCACATACTCAATCTCCGTGAATCATACGCTCTCAGTGAGTACCTTTACATCTATCCATTCTGCCAACTGTCAACGCTAAAGTCCCCACTAACTGGATGTGAATATAAAACAGAGGGATGGCAAAAGATTTTCCAATGCGTACAAACAAATGCACAGATTCACGAAAGATTTCAAACTACTAAAATCTGACAGAAAGTAACTGCAAGCTCACCAACATGCTACAGAAATTCGACTGCGAGATTAACACAGAAAAGGACGCACAAGCAACGGTGACAGTATGCAGATGAGTAGTGCAAGCGAAATGGTCAGAAACAAAGTGAACATAACGACAGCAACGAATCAAGCAGTCTACCTAGAATGAGTGTTTCAAAAACCTCAAAGTCAGCCAGGAATTTTTCGCTCCTTAAATTTCACACCTCGCAAAAATCAAGAACTGCAGTAGTCAAACTCACATCTGCACCTTTTACAAAGGAACATTAAAAGACAAACTTTTTAGGCTTTGCATCCACGAAACTTCAGTGAAGGTAAAAATTGTGCACGGAAGTTCTACTCTCCCTTTGCACTGTTCTCCTAATTGCTTACGTGTTACTACAGGCCATGGCGAAGGAAGCGAGTGGACAAAGAATAGGTCACAGGTACTGGAGCAGCCAGACCAAAGTGCTGGAAGAAAACTCACAATCCCTCAGCTTGAGGAAACCGTTTGGAATGATAGAGTCTAAGATGTTCAACAATTAGTGGAAAGTTGAACACTGCCGATCACATCTAAAAGAAGACGACGTCCCCAGTATAAAAATCTTATAACGGTGGTACTTTTCATACCCTATTCCTTTTTCTAACTCAACGATCACAGTGGTCACGAAACTTTCAAAAAACCTAAGCAACATAATCTGGATCGAGAGAAGCAAAGTAAAATATACGTCGGTGCAACAGATGATTTCATTGGCGGCAGTGGATGAGGTGATACTCCAGAGCTGCATAACGTCTCGGTGCGCTGCTTCTTAGCTGCAAACAACCACTCCTATTCACATACAGACCTCAATATGAAATCAACCCTTTTTTTACCTCTAACTGAGCGTTCGATACACAACAGCTACAACGAATCTTCTCCTTTCCGAAAGACTATATCAACAGCGCTGTACGGACACCTGTATAAGCTGATCGGTTACTTGGGCTCCTGCTAAGGAGTGGTGTCACTACTATCATCTATAACTGGTCACCGCTAATCACAACGAAAATAATTATCTAATAACAGCCACAAATGAGAGAAGAGTTAGGGTTGACAGATTGCGAAAAAACATGAAATTGCACTGCGTTCAAGCCTTTAACACAATGCACAAAGCTGCATTGCTGTTATAAGTTATAAAGCGAAATTGGGCAGATTTGCAAACATGCAGTGGCCACACTCGACGTTTGCAAACCTCTTAAAGAGTGCAAAGAATAGGGGATGAGGCTTTGAAGCTCGTAACCGCCCTATAAAAGCATCACTTCAAACTGAACATTCATCGAATGTTAAATCATTCCTGCAGAAGCAATATATCTTTATGAAATTATAGGCAATCTTGAGCCGCACAACATTTCGATTCATATATGAGTGCTGAAAAAGCGGTAATGAAATGACTGTGAATGGTGGAAAAAATCTGTGACAAACATGGGTCAAATATTAGGAAAGCAGAAGCGCTTACCTTTACCATAGGAGGACTGACCTAGTGCTCTGGCTTGAGAATCTCCGCAGGACGTACCCAAGTCAGGCTTATTTGGGTGGACCAGAACGTCGCTGCCCTTAGCACTGTCTTTTGGTTCATTCACATCGTCAGCGCGCTGCTTCGATGGCAGGAGCGTAATCTGCTTCGGTGCTTGCATACCGCCCGAAATATTTGGACGCGCCTATGAACAACGGGTTGGAGGTATATCAAGACGAGCAGCGAAATATCCAAGCCACAAGTTACTCTCTTGCCAAACTTTAAAGCTCCCGAGCAAGCTAGAGCTTAATGCCCTCCCTCCCCCTCCCCCCCCCCTCGGGCACTTAATTTCAATCTTCTTGAAATCCAGTCAGAACTGGTATAGAACAAGCCTTCGTTGAATATCTCGGTCTGGCTTTCGATCCACATACAAGTATTCTATATGCGACCTCTTTTCACAAATCGCAATCACAGAACGTGCTCAGAAATTTTCCACATGGAAAACGATTTGGACTCATACCAAATTTGGCAACGTTTAACGATGCCTGACTTAAGAAGTGACGAACTTACAAAAGCTATCAATACACAAGATTGTCAGTTGCATGACTGGCGAATGAAACATAATCAAGCTTCAACAAAAATGCACAGCTTTCAAAACAACCATCAGTACATTTAAACTGTCCATAAGCACGTTCCTTCCAACAAATTCGAGAAAATTTTCTAATAAGTATCTGAAATTACTGATTATTTTTGTGATTTATTGCTTAAACAAAGGCCATCAGTTAGCACCACTCTAATCCTCATTAGATTGCGAAACTTGGCCAGCAAATTCAACACTGCACTAATTCACTCATTTCGAAATTTAGTAGCGCAATGTTCTTCGAAATGCTGTTTTTCCGGCGGTAATAATTCAATCACTGTTGCAAGCGCCCTAAAAACCATCTATTCGGTTCTTCTGGAAGCAGAAATAGAACGCTTTCTAAGATGAAGAAGCAACGATAGAGAGAGGTAGAGAGACACCATGGGGTTTTTAACACTTATTTTAAGCACCAGTATTATCAGCGATCGAAACGGATCAAATTTTTCGAAGTTTTCAAGGAATTTCGAAATTCTGGCTTTCAGAAGTTGTGGTTCTGCCAGAACTTCAAGGCATCCCACCCCCACGAATGACGCAACGTGCCCTCAAACCACTGCCACTTCAGTAAAGTAAAAGTCAGAAGCTGAAGTACAACCTCAAGCTTAAAACAGTCGTGCCCTGCAACGCTTCGAAACTGCTGAAAGCTATATTCGACCATGTTTTGCATTTGCTCCAGCACGGGACCGTAAAAGACACTCATCAGCTATCAAAGCGAAGCGAAATAATTCGAGCGAAGGTGAGTGAAGCAAGCCGGAAATTTTGAAGTAAGAATAAGCGATGACTGGGAGAAGTTGTCGAGTACAGATTGGTGAATTCAGTCAACAATTTCGAGCCAATGCAAAATGAAGGAAAATGAGAATGTTAGCGATAGGCAAGGCGAAGAGAAGAAATCAGACTCGTCACAAGCAATCACAAGCAATAATGCACCTCGTGCACCCCTCAGTAACGGTCTAGCAAGCGCACAGATTGAAATGAAGTCTCAATAAGTAGCGAAATGCAGTGCTTCCTCGCCACACATTTTACGGTATTCCCCACTAAAGGTGTCGATATGTAGGGCAAACTATTGCTTTCCTTCATGACTTCTACTTCTGCTGCCTTTTTTTGTCTTCCCGTCACTTGTACATTCAACCTGTTTTCGCAAGATCGAATCCGTACCACTGCAGGAACATGGATCCGTTATTTCCAAATAAAAAGCATTTCGGAACTTGTGCGCAAAAGCAGCAGCATTTTTCGAATAATTAATTTTCTGTCCATAAATCTTTTCATTCGCCAGGCTCACTTCTTGTAGGCATTGACTAAGATACAGCACTATACTACTTTGAGGACAACTCGGTCGTATTTGGACAGCTCTTATTTCACCCTTCCAAGTGGAATGGGGGAAGGCAGGAGGGAGGGGTTGAAGGAGGAAAAGATTCAAGGTTGCCAAATGTGGCTGCTGCTGCTGCCATAAAACGAGTTAATACAACAATCGTCTAAAACAATACCCCGACTAAAACGATAAAGGAAAGCCACACTGGAGACGCAAACATCCACCGGATACGAACCAAGCAAATAAAGCTTACCTGGATGCGGCGACGTCTAGACGTGGTAGTGTTCGACATCATAAGCACCCTCTGAGCGCCTGAAACACACATCGTTACTCGATACGGTTAAGTCGCAATCTAATCGCGCTATTCTGTCGCTTATTCCAAATCGGCTTGAACGTCGTGCTATGCGTATAGTGATGCAAATTCATTCTGTATTGAATAGCGGCTGAATTCTGTGTTTACCTTTCTCCACATTAAACTGAGAGATAATTACCGCCACGGGACAAGTTTAAAACCGATAGATAAAATGATTCAGCACTCATTTTGGAATCTGATTCACCGCTAGAACAGCTTTATTCGGAATGTAAAAGCCTATGTGCTTTAAGCAGTATAACCCTGTACGTCCTTGTTCCACTCTAATAATGTCATATCTTCAAAATGTATCATGCCTGTATTTTCCGGATCTTCTAAACTGCTATTTCTTGACCTCGTGACTCCAAGCACACGAAATGTATACTGGTAGGGGAGCTCACCGCTTCACGTTATTAATGGCGAAGGCAAAAAGGATTCAGAAGCTACTCAGTTGGCTTCAAAAAATGTGGCGGTCACGAAAAGCCTTCCAGCCAATTGTACAGTGAATCAGCTTCAGTCTAAAGCGACGCCAGCTTGGATGAGATAAGTGTTTAACATAATGGAACTCTTGTGGACATTCGGCGCACGATGAGTCCATTGCACAAGAAGGAAGAGGACGGAGTAGCATGGAACAGAATGGTGGGCGCCACGACGCATTAACCATGGTCCAGGCACTGGTACGAGAGGGGAACAGTGGCTAGACGGCGTTCGGTTGGGGAAGCATGGCCCTGCCCGGTGTGCCAGGAAACCAACGACGTGTCAGGAAAAGAATAAGGAAGGCTGAAGAAGGAAGTGAAACATGGTTAGAGAACCTGAATAAACGCAAAAAAAGAGTTGGGAAAAACGCAATGAAGCTGCGCCTCAGTTAAAGCTCGTAGTGGATAGTGGCGGAATTAGGTCTCGTTTTAATCCACGGCCAGATGAAGCGTTACCTGACTGGTGGCAACCAGGCCGGATATAACCCGAAACGGGCAAGACTGGAAGACGCCAGGAAAGGCTGGGAAGTGTGAACAGAGACAAGAAAACATTTAGGAATGCTCGAAGATACGGAAAATTATGGAACGGGTCGAAATGTGGGTGAAAAAAGGCTTGGAGAACAGTGTGGTGCTGGAAAACGTCGTGAACGATCGGGAAAGAAAACAGGCCTGAATAAGCGCGGACAAGAAGGAAAAGGTTGGCAAAAAGCCTGTGCACGCATGTGCGAGTGTGAGTACCTATAAAAGAATGCTTTCGGTTTGAAGCTTCAACAAAGACGTGAACTCACACGGCATGTACCCACGCGCGCACAGGTGTACACACATATGCAAATGAAGAGTCGTTTCTGGTTCGCAACAGCGAGGAGCACACTCAAGATTCTTCATTTTTCTGCCTCAAGAAAGTGCACAATACCACTGCTAACGCCGAGCCCTTCCACAAAGTCTGCTTAGGACTTTTCGGGACAGAATTCCGCCATTGCCTCAACATGGTCATCTGTAAGAGCTGAGGGCCGCTTGTTATGCGATGTTTTCGAGCGTGAGAATTCCACATGCAAATTCCTTGAATCGTCTCTGCATTGTTCTTTCGATGCCTGCATTACTGCTGAAAGCTGTCGCCATTTCCCTGGTAGCCTTCGCCTTTATTAAATGAAAAATCGCCACCGCTTGAAAGTGGCGTTTTTCTGCCTTCGCTAATGAGGCATGCAACGGGCACAAAGAACTAGTTGGTTCCATATTGCAGCAAAAATAAGACCAGCTAACTCAGCGCAACGGTGCACAACGCCTATATCATATTCTGCAAATCAGTAAAAATATATGACCTGAAGGTGGACATTCCAAAAAACTGATAAAACTCTTTCACCGGCCCCATATTCTGCGAAAAGATCGATCCCTTGTGACATTCGAATCTGGGCGCTTCACGAAGCGGAAATTTGGAAAAGTCCTGAACAAGTGTAGTCAGGAATTCAAGAAAATAGGAGGGGAGGAGTGATTTTGCAAGTGAGGTCAATAATGGATCAGCGTTGAAACTATGAATTATTTTGAAATGGGCAATGCGAATTTCGGGTGGGAACATAGGGAGAGACGCATAGGCAAAGCCTCCTTTTAACAAGATTTTCTGAAAAGCAGGAAAAACAAGAATGAAGAATGGAGAAATGAGTTGGTATGACATATACTTGCCTCTTTCGCTCGTGCTGCTAGTCATTCTCACAAGTTAAATAAAAATAGAAATATTTAGAACAGTCCCCCACATAATAGAGCTGGTCTAACCGCTCATACAAATACTCCACAAGGGTTCGTCTTTTATGCAAGCTAGCCAATAGAAACTGCATTTTTGTCTGCATTAAATGCCCCTGACTTCTTCGGAGTTGATTGGTCGACGCGGAATATGGTAAACGAGTCATATTGCGGTAAGGTTTACAGCAGATTCAGCAAAGGTCGCAGTCCTAGCTCCAGTTCATCTCCGAGTTGAAAGCATTCGACAAGCAAGCAGACAAAGACACAATGGAGATGGCTCAGTAGTGCACTTTTGCAATGTAAGTTTGCAAAAAAGCATAACATAAAGTGGAGTGCTGTGCACATATGGGAATATTGAAAGTTTTTTTTTTCTGCCAAGTAGATCGATAAGTGTAAGAATAAATTAGAAAGCGTTTATTCCGATGATAGGAATGCTGCTTAGCCCCACCAACAAAACTCCTTCCTAGCTCATCCCACGAGACCAGATCTTATGATCAATGCTTCATTACATCAAAAATACTGAACATTTAAGTCTACTAGCAGCGTTATGAAAAAGGTTTATTTTGTGTTTATTGCATCATTGGTGATAGCTCTCACAGGTATCTTTCTAGACGATGATAGACTGTCGTCGAAAACATTGAAACGGAATGTCAGGCAGAAAAATTTTCTCTCACACTTGAGTTCACTGTGAACAACGTAACAAGTGTTCTACACATTTACTGCATCGGTTTGTGCTCTCTCTAGCAGCCTAAACTCGATCAGAACTTACTCCGCATTAATTCATTTTATGTTTCACGTTTGATATTTATCGCTTGTCGATTATCGCGGCATTTCAGGATCACATAAGAAGGGCTGTTTGGGAAAGCTTTCATGAATTACAACGGTAATCATTGGATGGAGGGAAGAAGACTTATTCGTAGCGAAGTCCTTAAAAGCCTAAGTTGGGCATTCAGAGGTTGAGGGGGAAGAGAAGGAAAAAATTTTTTTTAGCAAACAACTAGAATGAGAAATCAGCTATATTTGAATGTTAACTTTAATCTGCAAGCGAAAACGAATAAATCATGCGGCAAGCATACATGAATACTCGCTTTTTTTTGTCCGTCGTCCTAAGTAAGAATCAAACGTACCGTAAATAACATACGCTTAGTAATATGCCCTTTTTAAGTGGCCAGGCGAAAGCTTTCAATGACTGTCAACATCGTATTTACGTTTATTGCGTGGATCTTTTTTCGATAGCATTAGACAAGTCATGCTCACTGTGCTAGCCCATACTTGCCTGAAGTGTTTTTCAGTCCTCGTATCTTGGTTACTAAAATTCTTTGGCCAGTGCCCCTTTCCGATCTCACTTGTATTCACTTTTCCTTGCATGTCATCATCGATTGTTCGCGCCAACTTCGATGCGAGCATTCATTACGTAATGCTTTCCAATTCTCTCTGAAGATCAAACCATTTCCCATTTCAGTGCTCATAAATTCACACTAAATTTAAGCCCTCGACGACATTTTCTTCGCATTTTGACTTCCCAAAGCGTTAATCGAAATACAAGTTGGCAGCCTGGGCTTTTTCCTTATGCTCTTGCTTTTGGGCGCATTTTGCAAACTCTTATTAAAGAAGCGATTGTGAACCTTCATTTCACGAGTCACGAAAGGCATCATATTGGGATTTTGTGTCTATAATCCTACACTTTACGCATAAATTAATTCCTTTCTGCATCCAATCTGATTCAAGTTGAAAGCGAACAATCGAGAATTTGCACAAACTTTTGGTCGAGTGACGAAGAAAACATTTTACTGCTTCCTAGCGCTAGTGCAACTAGTAGGTTTAATGTGTAGAATGCAAAAAAAAAGACATGTCTAGCTCGCATTCTCACCTCTTATTCTTGCTCTTGCCAAGCAGAAAACATTCCAGAATCACAAGCATTCATCGAGGATGGAAATGGTTTCCAGATTGAGAACGCAAGCGATTTTCGATGGGATTTCCCATTCTTGGCGACCGGTTGGAAGGTTGAAGTGGATTCTTGAAAATTCCCATCTCCGTTTGAATTATAATATTTATTATATCTGCGTAATTGCTAAATCACTATAGAGAGAACTGAGACCAAGCTACAGCACGACCCTTCCCACGACGGAAATAGGTGTTCCAATAGAACTTACTCGCATTCACCTTCGGCTCGAGGTGCTAATGATTTTCTGTAACCATTTTCACCCTTCTTTTTGGTAAGGTTTGTAACGAATGAAGCGTTCCGTTGATTCTCCTCTTCAAGGCTGAGAGGTGATAAATTAGTGATGCATGACGGTCACTGAATCTCAAAGCTGCACCACAACTACAAACAGCCAACATTTTCAAGCTTTGATTATTTGCGACTTCGGTGCAGCAGTATGATTTAATGACCGCCACGCATCACTGATTTGTCACCCTTATATGGAGACTGCTAAGTGCCTTTCTACCAACACATATCACTCTCGGATTCCAATACTCATACACTTTTCTCCGCCTTGACACTCATCGTCGAAGAGAAAACCTGGAGTTTCACTAGCCACACCTTCAACAATTCTTTGCGTCGATACAGCGTTTTGCATGTATTTCTTGATGTTAGGTAGAATACTATTCTTGCAAAGATGCATATTGAATAGTATGGTGCTAATGGAAAACTTTTAAAAGATGCTAGCTGCTATGAGTAACTGTTATAAATTGTTCTACTTGTTATAAGCAATAAATTGTTATAAAAGCATATAGTACTTGTTATAGAAGCCATCCGCTCGTAACTACTGCGAAGCATGCGTATTGACTGCTGAAAAATGACGTCATTGATATTGCGTTTCCGTTAACCGAATTAACTGAGAGTTCATTCGGATTGAACAGCTTCATCATGAAGCAGGATCTATAAAGTTTTTCATCTCATCTTAAAGCGGGCACGATGAAGGATGAAATAATTTGCGTCCAACCTTCTGAATGGTCCTTTTCAAGCATAATGAGAATCGAAGGTATGAAACGTTGCTTGTATATATTTGTCGCACCAGAATGGCATGAGTTGGCGATAACGCCATTTGTCATCTCGCACTGGCATATGCTTCGACACCTTGATACTGATACGTGGAATAACAAATGAGATCACTAATTTTCATTCAGAATCAAATATTCCAGCATTGACGACTTGTTAGGTCGTTGCGGTAATGGCAAAATTGTAACAGTTGCTGCTCTCAGTGCTACTTCCTTAACCCTAGCTTCCTGAAAAATCTATTCATGATTGAATATGGGTTCGGCATAATATGGTATCTTTTTTCAAAGATTTTCTGAGGAAGGTGGTTCATAACGACAGATGTTTCGAGGCAGTTAAGAGAACAGAACAATTGTTGGTGGCAGTATTTCGTTTATTTACTGATTGCAGCTATACTTTTGCTCCTTCTGCTGTCAGCATCAAGATGAATCGCGCTGAACATTTGTATCTTCGCTTTTTTCTAAGCGTCCATTTTTTAGAAGAAAATCTTTTTCAGAAAGAGTGAGAGCCAATGTATCGCGAAGAATTGTCCGACGAAGGAAGTGTGTCTTCTGGGGGCAGTTATGAAGTGGACGCCAACCTTAGACGACCGTTTAAGTCCGCTTCAACGGGTGCCCTCATCGACTTATCGACCGGAAACGAAGCTGATTCGTCGACGATGACAGAATATCTCCAACTCAGTTTTGCATTCCACTGTTATATTTAGATATTGCGATTATGAAATGGGGGATGGTATATTTGAACGTAACTCTACCAATACAGTAATTCCCTGTAGAACCTCGTTTTGTTCAGCAGATAAGCCAGTGTGCTTTACTTATGGCTGACATTGAAGCGTCACTCTGGCTAAGAGATTTATAGGTCGTGAGCTTTAACCAAGATTGCAACACAGCATTTACTGTTGATCTACATAGCTGCCGAAAGTGGCGAGGTGATCATTCGCCGTATGCTGCTGCAGTAGCCTCACTAACAAGTGGAGAAGCGCACCAGGGAAGTTGGCAGGATATGCCTTTTTGAATCATGCAGGTTCTCTGCAAAATGCTTGCTCAGTATCCCAGCAGCGCACAGTGAAAGTCCAACGGTTGTGAAATGCGTCCAAATTTTTTGAAGCATCTTCTCCCTATGTTAACGGACCAGTATGGATTGTCGTTTATGAACGGTTTATGCACATCAAATTCGGCAACTATGGCTCAAGCATGCTCGAGTAAAAGCCAGTGGAGGGACAGACATATGTGCACATACACGCGCAGATGGGACTTAGCCAGGCGCTTTTGCAATAGCACAAAAATTGCGATGACGGAAACGTTGTGTGAACTGTTGATTCTCCGAATGTTGATGCCATTCGGCAGAAAACGTTAGCCTTGGACTTTACAAGGCGATTTGCGTTCTAAAAGCGTCCTAATGCAGCACATTTATGAGTTTCTCTCTGCAGGATCGAGTATCGACAAACAGCTCGTCCGCCTAAGCCAGGAAACACGCGAAATTGTGCAGCATACATTTAAAGAGATGGCGAAAGATAGCGTTCGTAACGGACTGTTCATTTTCACAAGGTGAGAAAACATATTATGCGTTTGCAATCGAGCACCATTCAACGTGATGAAATAGAGTTCTCTTCCAGATAGAATAATGACCTCTTTTCACCAGGACGAGTTTTTGGCAAGAAATGTCATTAGCGATCACGGAAGGGTGTTGTGAGTAGTTTTCTTTGGACGTATCGACGAAGAAATGTCTCTTGTTGATGAGGTGTCGTTTCAGCTTGTTCGCTCGTCACCCAAGATACATCAATATTTGGCCCGACTTTCGTACGATGCCTTTCACTTTCCTCATGTCGTCACCTTACTTTCAAAGACACACAACAGTCTACATGTCGGTGAGCACTCTCGCAACAAAGAAAGGAACTTTCTGTTCATTGTTGCTATTGCGTTAGGGCACGAGTCGGATAATGCAGAACCAGTCGTTTATATAATGGGCACAAGTGCTAGAACTGACATGAAATGGACACTCAGTGCTGAGTTTTGTGGCTTTACAAGGAGATATATTGCTGAACGAAAGAACTCACTGCTTTTCCATTCCACTTCCTTCTAGTTTTTCTATCTTTTCATTTTTTGTATGCTTTCTTAATGAATGTCACGATCTCCAATTCGACTGTTGCTCGACCCCTTTTACGTTCATCTGCACGGTCGCCGATGTTGCTGTTTTTCTCGGTTTTGGTCGCTCCTACCCTCCTTTATTCTCAACCATTCACCTATCAAGTAGTTGGGAATGAAAATGAATGAAGTAAGAATGCATTGATCGAGTAAGATTTTAACAGTGGAAATTTATTCTGTCTTATCCAGCTGTACTTCAGCGTCACCCTTTCTTCGGATGCAACTGCAGTTCCGTTTTTATCGAATGTTTTCAGTTGATAACCCACCGACTTTTATTGTGTTTCATTTTGGGGAAGTCGACGTTTTCAACGGAGCAGTTGAAAGGGACGATGTCCATAAGTCGCTTCGAAAGACGGCTCTTATATTAATGGGATGCACTTCATTTTTAGCTGTTCCATTCAAGAGGTTGTTATATTTGAACAACTATAGCGTATTATGCTAGCAGTTTTTATAATTATAACAGGCTGACCCATACAAATGAATATACCGATGGGACATCGAAATTGTGGACAGAAATGGTCACTCGACTATCGTATTAAGCATATCTATAGAAAAACTAGTGTACGAAAAATTGAAGAGAGAAAAAACTAGCAAATGTTTTTTTTTAAATTTTTTTTTATTTCGGGGTGCCATCTAGTTAACTCGTTGCAAATATTTAAGGCTCTGCGAACGATCATCGACTCCTTGGACAATGACACCCAGCTGGCAAGCATCCTCAGACGAATCGCCAAAGCGCACATCAAACACAGCATTCATAAATTTCATTTAATGGTTTCTTTTCATATACTTTTGTGAGTTCTTACTTTTGTGCATTGTGCATTTCTCTGTGGATTTGTATGTAGTTGCAGTTGCATGATGGCGGTGTTATGCCTATGCGTCTGCATGTGTATACGTACGTGCCTGTCGGCTCGGTAATTTCAAATAGTGATTTGCAAAAGTTACGACTACGGTGCGCGAGATTTAGCAAATCTAATTCAACTAGCAAATGGGAAATAATAAAGAGATTATTGGTGCTTAAAGATGTCCAGAAACTTGTAGATAATTTCTACGACCACTCAAGAATTTTTGCTGTGGTTTTGCATAGCCAGTCGGTTTCATAAAAAATGCATCAATAAACTTTTTTTTTCGTTGCTTTTCACTACATTCATTTCAGTGACATCAACTAACTTTTGTTCTCACCCATCTATCACCAACGTCTTTCTTTCCAATGTACTGCTTTTCATTCAATTAATTTGCATATTGTTGCCACTTTCAACAATGCTTTCATTTTTGCATATTCTTCACTTTCATTCACTACACTGCCGACCAATATTTTTATTTTTCAATCAAACAAGGTGATTTCCGTATGCAGTCTTTTCAATGAATCCTTATTAATTCGGATATACATCGGAGCGATCTTTGACATCATGTTACGTTGAATGGAAAGCTTTCTTGAAGTCAACAAAGCATTGACACTCAGAAATTTTTTATTCCCTGCACCGTAGAGTCAATTCGACTAGTGCAAAATGTGGTTAGTAGTGGAAAATCGTTTTCTGAAACCTGCCTTCTTTCCACTTGAATTTTCGCCGACTGTAGCCAATATCCGAGCATCCACAACTCGTATGAAAATCTTATACATATGCGATAGCAACTATATTGGGCACCAGTTGCAAATATGCTGCCTGTCTCCCTTCTTTCGGATTAGCGCCGTTCTGAATCTCTTCCATTCTGCAGATACCTTCCCTGATTGCATGTACTGGATGAATCTGGCACTCAATGTCTTCGCTAGCTGTTCACCCACTCCTCCCCTCCTCCTCTGATAGTATTTCGTCTGCGTACACTTGAGCCAGTCCTGCAGCTTCCTTCGGCTTCATGCTGTGCTGCTCTACCCTCTTTGCTTATCTCTTTCTCTTCCCTCTTTTTCGTTTTCCCAGAGAACAGCGCTATATTGATCACACTCTCTTCCTCCAAATGTGATCCTTCAGCTCATTTGTTCTTGATCCTTCCCACGCCCTTCCATTGCGGACATCATCCGAAGAAGGTGTGCTAGAAATTGGTCGTACGGGAGTGTCCAAGGGTACTGGATCCTGGACACATAGGTGACCGCAGCTAGTCTAGGGATCGACCTCTGACTCTCCGCATTACAAGTATTATTGAGAGTTATAATCATGGAAATTTATATGGAAAATGTGATATTTTTAGGGCATGTGCACAAATAATAACGAAGTGATAGTGCGAAAAATTCTATTTCTTAGTTTTTCTTTTACTGCTTCTCTATGCTTACAGTTATTTTTGTGCCTTATTTGTTCATACTTCTATGGTGCCCAAGTTATATGCAGCACTGTTTTCAAGGCTTGCATTTACAATTGATCACATTATAGTTTTAAGAGATTTTCCACTCAAATTTATGCTCGTTTTATCATGTATGCGGTTAATCGACGACTAGCTGCAAATCCAGCTGATGCTCAATAACTTTAGATACAGTCCGAGTGACTCGTATTTATAATCTGTGCCCGGGGAACTGGCAGAAACCATCGAACTTTTAGCAGTGACATTCCTTAATCTGCCTTAAGTAAAATTTCAACGGAATGTTCTCGTTGAGAAAAGCATAGATATCCCTGCTGAATGAATATTTTCAGGCTGATGGAGGATTTCTATTTTTTTTTCAAAGAATGAAACTTTGCATATCAAAGGGTTATCAGAATGATGGTCCGAATATGCAAGATGAATTACTCTTTTGAAAGCTCTAAGGATGAGTCTGATTTGCGATGCATTATTTTTAAGCATAAGTTTGGCATCTTCCCCGACGGATGAGTCATGGAAATGTTTGAATTTTTCAAACAAGAAGTAAACAAAAATGGCAGTAAAGACCCGATTAAGGTGCAAATACGAACAACTATTTAGCGCATTTGAAATGTGCAAAATATGATGAGCAAAAGATATTCGAATGTGCCGAAAGTTCTCATCTCATAGGTACAACGTCAGTCAGCTATTTTCAGGATATGGTGGAAGCAGTACGGGATGTTGCGTGGAGTTGCAATAAACGTGAATTCACACGTGCCGAGGTAGATGCGGCATGGAATTTGCTATACGATGTGATCGCCAATTTTATTGACATATATCGAGTGGAGGCGTTAAAAGTGTCTAATGCTGAACCAAATTCAACTAGCAATTCATAGGAACGCTAATCGCAAAGGACTATCAAATTGGTGAATGTAGTTGTCGATTTTTTCATAAAATTTTTATCAAATACTCATATGGGAGAATTTTCGAAAGGGCACTTTAATGCGATACATAGAGAACGAAACATAAAAAATTCCTCTTATGTTTACCACACTATTTCTCACTATGAGCAAATATTAATGGTTCCTCGTCGTCCAACTATGCCACCACTGTATGTTGTGCCGGCATTAACTTAATCATGCTATATGTTATAACATTATGTGTTATCAAATATTAGAATTTGCCAACATTATGTGTTACAAAATATAAAAATTTGTGCCAACATTTTTTAGTTAATTCGTTAACGCAAATGTGAATAGCACGTTGTTGATTTTACATCCTCTACAGAGGTAGGTCGATAGTTTCAGTGCAGTACTGTGCGATACGACTGCTATTCTTGGCGTATGTGCATCTCACTGACAGTCCAGTCCCGTGACTGACTGCGCCATTTAATGCTGGCAAACCAAAGCAACTTCCATCCTCTATATATTTGTAAGGGAAAATGACTCATTTTACATCACACAGTCATCATTTGTCGGAAAGATCCGACCTTTGCAACGTCATTGAATATCGATTTCGTCATGCAAAAAGTGGTCTCTGGCAACCAGTCAGTTAGTGAGTATCACGCAAATTTCAGTTGAAAATTGTGGGGTGAAATTTTTTTCCGAAAACGGAGGAGGAGAGGTAAAGTCGTTGTAGTTGCGTAACATTTCTTTAGGGCTAAGCTTAACGCGAACCACAGAAAGGTGCTAAGCTATTTTGTGGGTGCATAAAGTGCATCCGCACTACAGTTTACGCTTAAAGTCACACTCATTTCTTTATTGCCCCACTTAAGCCATTACACTCATTTCTATCCAACATCAACGCGAAAATTTATCAAGCGCCTATCCTGCAAGCGGCCCTGGTGGCTGCAATATTTCGCCAAATTAGGATTTTTTTACCGAGCAGAAAGCTGGAGAGGGGAGCTTTTTCGCGGAACAATTGCGTGGCAGCAATGTGTGCAATGAGGTGATCGCTGCGGTGCCAGCTGGCTGCCCAACGGTTGACTATCATACAACAAAAGGAGAGTGATGACGCGTTCGCATTATACAATGCCATCGGTCACAGCGTGCACGAGCATTCGCTAGCATAGCAAACGACCCACACTGTCGCCTTTCGATAACGCTTACGTCTGCTACTCAACTCCCCTTAATCTCATCCTTTATTAGTCAGTTAGACGGTTTAATTTTATTCTCAGATGTTTTTCAATAGCTGCATATTGTAGGATATGGCAAGAGGGGTGATAACTACACTAATTGCTTCTCCTCTTGAAACTGCACAGAGATTGGCTCATGCAATAGTTCCATCATGGTTTAGGAATATCGGTTTGTAGAGGTGATCCCCATTCTGCCGATACTAGAAGAGTAGAGAAACAGCCGATTTTCTACTTGAAGCTTGAATACTTGACACCTCTCCCCCTTGAGCCCATTTCTTTCTCTGAATTTGCAACTGTGATACCGTTGTCAAGAAGTGCTTCTATCATCTGCAGCAAAGACATATTATTTTCAATTATTTTGTATGTAATATTCATTGGCCTGTTGGTCATAACTCTTTTTCATTGAATAGTAACATCGGAATGGAAAGTATTTTGGGAATGCAACATTTTTGCTTATTGCATCATCAGAACGAACATATGAAGCGAACACAGTTAGAAATTCCATCAAAAATAGCGCTTATTGCATTTTTTAAATACGAAATTGCTAGGAATACTATGACAACGCGCATTCTACAAGCCAAAGCAACTCGTTTGACAACGGATTTCACACAAATAAAACGCTTTTCACTGAGACTCATTATAATTCAGGGACCATATGCCTTCGAGCAGACATTCCTTTTTCCTCGAACAACCCTCTCTCACTTGCTTCCCCCCCCCCTCCCCTCACTTCTCAGCCAAAACGAAAAGACTGTCATTTAACATGAGTTCTGATTGTATATAGCTTGAATGATGTGAAGCTAGAGTATAAAAAATCACTGCAGCGGAATAAACTCAAATGGAAATATGCAAAGAATAGCCAGACACATTTGTGGTCGGCACTCAGTAAAAACTCGCACAGTCACATACTTATTCAAGACGCATTGAAAGATTAAATATGAGTGAGCACTTTATCAACCTGTCGCTTATTTGCACTTCGCTCTTACTTTGTTAATAAACTTTGAAGTCGGCAACCCATTCAGAAAGGCAGATGAATGAATAATTGGATTATTCCGAGATGGAAAAATATTTTTTGCAAAGTAAAAATTAGAGAGGGCTAAGCTGCACTCTCCACCATGAATGCATGTCTCCGTTTCGCTGTTATTCTGCCAATGAACGGAGAAAAACGCTTACGAGTAGGAAATTTTGTGGTTTCCATCATCAGAAAAACTGCTCTATTCCTTAATTTTCTTCCCTTTCCACTTATACAGGGATCATCACTACAATATGCAACATTTTCACTGTGCGACTTTCACCTTGTACGGTTCTTCACCTGTAACGTTTTTATTTTGCACACCAGCAGTATCATTTGCAGCTCCGAACTCATGAAGTTTCTAAAATTCGAGGCCATATAGATCAGAGCGTTCTTTAATTCAGGTGACTTCGAATGGAATTTTTTCTGTGGTTAAAATTTATGCGCATTCTCTGTGATGCTTTCTAGCAACGTGTAAAAATGTCGTCCGTTGCATTTTTCTAATAGAAATTGGGCTATTATTTGTGCAGCAATTGTTAGTCATTTAAGATCACAAAAAAGATAGACTACTCGCTTGCCACAAATGAAAACAAAGATAACATTTTTTCCCTCCACAAATTTAAGCAATAGCACAGTCGACAATGCAGTATTCGATACTTCCTTGCTTTCTCATTAACACTTTTAAACGAGTCTTTTTTATCTTAATCTTTCTGCCTTCTGTAAAAACTCGTACGGAGCAAGGGCAACCCTTGTCTAAAACTTTATACTAAAAACTGTGTTTCAATACTACAAGAAAGGATGAGAGGTGGGAAAAGGATAGATATCTTTGTTCATTTCTGATGTTCCCAACTGTACCGATCAGGAAGGATGTACCCTCGAAACTGGCATATCTACTGTACTAAATCAGAGGATTTGTCGATGCAGAGATTTTGCAGACCTTCGGGTACCTAGTTTGGATTTGTCTTTAGGTATGTTCTTCGTTCTCAGTCTCCACTCACATCCTTTTTTCTCGCTCATGTAAGCAGTCGGTTGAATTGTTGTTATTTCCTCGCAGTACTGTACTGTTTTCACACCAGCACTGTGTCAATTCAGGCCGTGTAGGTCTGCAAAAGTGTATATCATGACACTCGTTTAGAATGTCTTTTTCAGTCGTCAATAAAAGTGCAATATCACGATGAAACGATTATTCACAAGAAGAATTTTGAGTATTCCTATACGGCCGTATGACATGCTCAGTAAATAAAGAGATTCAATTGTTGGCGAAGAGAGCGTCGTCGTGCCCACCGTGACGACGCTTACTATTGAGCAATTTCTGCGTCATCGCCTCCGCTTTGTCTATTGCATAACATGCAAATATTTTCCGCTCGTTCGACGAATATGTTTCACATCCTATCGCCTAATTTCGCTGAAGATAACATCCCTCAAAAATTTGAAATTTCATCAAGTTGTTCAGAAAATAATGACGCCGTAGTATAACCTATGCAATTCTAAAGAGAAAATTCAGTTTGCATGTAAAGAATAGGATTGAAACGAGACTAACATCAGTTCAACATAAGTCATAGTAATTGTTTTTGAGTTCTTCAAAACCACAAAACCTAGCGGCACCGGGTTCAGGGATTACTCAGGTATACCTCCTACTTCAAGAAGATTAATAACGACTTTTGCAGTGGATAAACCATTCAGTTGATTACCGAGATCAGTCCTTCAAGATCACATTGAAAAGCTGTATTTAGGGTGCGATTGAGGTCAGCGAAAAATGCCGATGTAGTTGGCCAAATTTTTTCTTCTACATCAAAATAAACCAGCGTAAAATTGAGAATGGAGTTGGAACATATGAGAATGATGCTGGAAATAGGAAAGGCGATCAGAAACCTGCCATCTCTAGCAAACTTTTATCAAAATTTGAATGGTATGTTCAGAAATGTAAAACTGCTTGAGGGCATTCAGCAGTGTGTCTAGATACGATGACGTAGTTTTTTGCCAGTGCTACACCACAATATTCCGTCATGTTACCGTCTCAAATTTCTTTCCTCTGTGCACATTTTTCAAGCTCCGAAACACGTGGTACTTGTCGGAATGGGGTGGGGGGAGGGGAGGAGGATAGGAGTGCAATGGGAAATTAAAGCTTGATCAATTCAATAATTAAGGAAGTTTGAAATACAAGGTAGAGGGCCAAGTGCGAAAATGGCGTGCACAAAAGAATGAACAAAGATGTAACAACTGAACATCTCATGCAACTCTGCCAAATCTGAACGGATGCGTGAGCGAGGTTATAGGCGTTTAAAAAATTACTTTGAGTAATTATATGAAGTACTTAAACGTTTCAACAATCCAGCACTGCGGTGTTGATTCATAAATCCAGCTCACATGCAATTCCTTGCTTTCTTGTGGCCATCATATCAATTTTTGCACGTTTCGGATCACATATCGTCTTACCTGCTAAACACGTGGACAGGTGGAAATCATGATGTGATCATATCACATTGCGTCATGAAACATATGTTAAAAATAGTTGCCATATCGAGGATAGCAAAGTGATTTGACGCAGTTGACTCATTGACACACTCGAAGTCCATATTCGCGTTATGCGGCAACAATGAGTGGAAGGAAGAGTACAGGTGCATGGAGTGAGACGCACCTACAAAAATAAGCCATTGGGGTTATTGAGAGTGGGATGGTTGCAATGCGATGCCATTCACCTCACTCGGCGCCCACCTTCCTCGTTTTGCTCGCGCAAGCCAATCTCTTCGCTTACACCTAGGCCATTTTGTTGGTATGAAAGGCGATCTGCTACATTTGAAAAAAAAAAAGAAAAATAAGAAAGAAACGAAAAAATCGAGGATTTCGAGAAAGATGCCATCCTGTATAGGGCGTTTTTTCATGATTATTTCGATTAATCAATGATTCGTTGTTTATAAATTTTTCATTATTGGAGACGTCTTGTGTTACCAGTTTGGTATATGTTTGGTATATTTGAGCATTCCGTTTTAAAAATGCAGTGAGTTAATCGGTTCCCTGTGTTGTTCTATCACATAACAACTTATACGGTATTTATTCAGATGTCATAAAAAATTTCTGAGTGTCAGATCGAACTAAAAAAGTTTTGCAAAGCAATCGGAACCTATCGAGACTGAGCTCACAAACAATATATAAATTTGCCCTTAGTTAACCATGTTTGAGAGCGATGGTTGAAGCATATTTGTTGTCATGATACCTTTCATTTAGTACCCGATACTTGCTATGTATTTCAGCAATGTTTTTGTTTCCTTAATTACAACTTGACCGACGTTGCTCGCTTTTAGCTTGTGACTTGAAGTTAACAATTCCTGGGAAAATTCTCTTTCATTAGGGCGCTATTTTTTCCAATTTGAGCGCATATCTTCTGTGATGTTTTTCTTTTCTTTTTTGTCTATTAAGTGTACAAATTGATGTTAATTCATCTTTTTTAATGAACTTTTTTGATTTCCATCTTAGTTCGGAAATCTTTCACATCATTTCGATATGCAGTGAATTATGTAAATTGTTGTTGAACGATTTCAAAGCGTTTTACGTTTGCGATAAAGATTTTATTGATCTTCATTGCCGATATTGGTGGAATATTGCAACTTATTATTAAATTATGAGCTGAACTTGGCAGAATATTTCAGCATAGAGGCGTCACTGAAAAAGATGCAACGTCAATTTATAATCAGGCATAGAAATTGTGAAAGTGAGAAGAAATAGAATTTAGAAATCGTTAGTGAAACACATGGTCGTTGTTCCCATTTGTCGCAAAACTGTTTAGCGAAAAATAAATTTTTGACAAAAAATATGAGCATATTCACTAAAGAAATATGCTTGAAAAAACTTGGCGGAACGAGAAGTCTTTGATGAAATAACTTTGTCTCCTATTTTGCGCATTTGCTACACTAGTTTCCAGATGTGCATCTAAGTTCCTTATCTTTTATTTCCTTTATTGCCTCTGTATGACTGTTCTGTGCTTTTCATCTATACTTGTGTATGTTTTTCTCATATAAAGCTTTAGATAAATGAGTAAGTTAGTAAATAAGTAATAGGTGGATAAATAAAGAAGTAAATTAGTGACTGAGTGAATAAATAGATAAGTGAATGAATAAATAAGCAAATAAAAACAAATAAATTTCAACGGAAATGATGTTCAGTTAATTAGTTTAACTAGCTGATTGCAACTGTCTTAATTATTCGCAATGTTATTCTACAGCAAGTAAATTATTTAGCACTGAATGTTGCAAAAATCGAGAAATACTGATGCGTTGTGTAAGTTTGCTTTCTATCCAGCAAGAACGCAATCTCAATTTGTAGCTTATTCCCCAAGTTCTTTCATTTGTTGTAATTCAGATGACAAATCTTGCTGAAAATCTTCCACTGCACTAAATTTTGACGAATTATGGAGAATTTTTCCTGGGATTTTTTGATTTGAAGTTCGAGTTTGCTAACTTGAACATCAAGTGGAAATGGTGACCCCATTTACCGCTAATGATATTCAAAATGAAGTTTTTAGCTTTCAATATGACTTATTACACACGCTTCCGTTCCGACTGAAATATATTCTAAAGTCGACGAGAGAATAATAACATCTAAAGAGATTCCATTCTTTTTCGCAGCACACGCTCCAGGGTATGTGCCAAGAAGCCCACAATTGCGAACATTGCCTGCCGCTTGATGATGCTATCATTCGAAAAACTTCATCGTTTAGGTAGTGTTTCCTGTAACTGTTCAGCTACACTGTTAGTTGTGAACATTTCTTACGCTTCATTGGCCATTACAAAATTCGAGGCAAATATTTCAATCAATGCTGTCAAATTTCAAATGTCTTGATTTGAACTTTCCAAGAAAGGCTGTAAAATTAAATGGAGGTCTTTCAAAAGTTTAATGTTTGTGTACGAACCTTCAACTCAGATATTCAAAGTTTAGAAATTTCTGCACATTCTTCTCGGTTTTTTTTTTTTCGATTGCAACCGAAATGCGGGCATAACCAAATGCCTTTTATCGATCTTGCGTTCGGTTTAACAGAATATATCGGATTCTGATCTCTATTTAACGCTTTCTTCGCAAGTGCTTTTCAACTGTTTCGAAAAGCAGCTCCATGTATAGCATGTGGTCAAGACTTCAATTGATTTGAGGATAATAGTGAATTCAGTTAGCGCGTTCGTTCCGAGATCTACCCACTCTTAGCTATTCGGCCTCCATTATCCTTTGATGCAAAGAAGTTAATCACCTTTATCTTCATGATGAACCCTACTAGAGATTTTTCTACGAGTTAACGAATAAAGTTCATCAGGCTCAAGCTAAATAAATTATGACCTCATGAACCTGCGCATTAGCATCTGACGGGCAGGAAACGAGCCTAAGCGATATGAAGAGACAATTATTCGTAATGAATGGATTCGTTGATTAAAGTAAAGTGCTAAGCACTGTAAACGTACATTTCGTACACTTCAACCGTTAACTTGAACCTTCAAGAAGCAGTCATGATGAACTCATTAAGATATAAATCAGAATGACATTCCCGTCGAGATTTGAAATCATGCAATCCAGATATCATAGCATGGCTAAGCTCGGTGCACCGATATCCTCAAAGCACGCCTTATATTCCAGCTTGCCCCCATAAGTGGTTTTAACAATATAGCGATTCTTGTCGGGATTTGCAAGTGATTTATACAATGAATATTTCCAGAAATTGTTATGAGATTTCGAAAATGGAATGAATTTTTGACCGCGTCAGTGAACGGTTTATCCATACTTTTCGGCTTGGTTGATTGAGGATTTAAATGACTAACCGAATCTTTTTTAGGAATTTCATAAGAAAGTTCCAAAAGTGCATCAACTTTTTCGGTTCAAAAATGACTGGAATGATACGGTGAATTTCGACAAAATTCACAAAAAGTTTAAACGATGCATGAATACTCGTGAATGCTTCAGTAGTACCCTTCAACAGACTTTTTTCAACTCATTCATAAAATCTTGAAAAAACATTCAAATGAATTGAAATTTTGCGAGACTATTGGAAAAACACCAGCCACCAATTCGCATGGTTAGATTTTGCTAAATAGAATGCGCGAGCGCTGCGGCTTCTAAGAACAGAAACAGTTTAGAAGAGAAGCCCGCACTCTGAGCGAAATCGAAAAAAAAAGAAAAGAAACTATTTCCAGTAGTGTACTTTGGCGGATTTATTTTAATTCCGCACCAATTTCGATGATTTATGCTACCTTCGAGCCTCCATGCAACTCATTCTCCAAAAATGTCGGTCCTAAGATTTGTATTATCTCCTGAAAGTTGTAAATTGGGAAAAACTCAGAAATTCATGCTCTCGGGCTACTAAAGCACATTGATAGCTCTATTGTTCGTGTTTGGCGCTCCATCCAAATTCGATATTTTATGACATCCTGAGGAGTGGTTGACAACCACTCCTCACTTTAAAGACGATACTTGAGACGTTGAATGTGTATTCACGCACCATCAACACTTCACTAGTGCCATAGTAAATTTAATTCCATTTTCGTAGTGAGTTTTTACACTATTTTAAATCGAATTCAACTGGTACGATTAAGTAAGGAAACCCAAGGAAGAACAATAGTAAATTTTGTTGTGAAACGTGCTAGCAATGGATGTGCTAATGGGTCGTCACAATGATATGGAAGGTGAGGCATGACGAAAGCATCGCGAGTTGGTTTTGCCTCAAAGCCATTGCAGGAAAATCGATTCTGTGGCGCCTATAAAACCTCACACACAAAACTCTAAAGAGGCGTTGCCACAATGAACAAACAAATCCGCTCGTCAGTTTATTCTGCAATAAAGCATTGTTTCATGTTTTAATTTTACTTTGCATTTTTTCTCCATATCATCAAATTCGTTGTGATGCAAGATCATCAGAAGGCCGATATCCGCATATGCGTTCTTGTGTTATAAATGTTCGTGTAGGTTCCTTTCAGCTTGTGTACTTTTTCTTTAGCCATCTTGAGGCTTTCATTGAAAACACTGCTTAGTGTTTTAATTGAACATCTTGTGGTACCGCCTTTCCCATCCTGCCTGTACGACTGTCGCAGCGCCGTAAGCCGTTCAAGCATCTTACCTTTCTTTCCTTCATACGCGTACAACGATTCGTTAAGAGTGCAGTCCACATCTTCACGAGTGTCCGAATCCTCCCTTATGCTACAGGGACTCTATTACATGTTTCAGCACAACATGGGCAACTTTTCCCCTTTGGAGACAAGGTAAATTTGAAATCTACTGGAGAAGCCAACTCGTCCATGATTTATTTATGCGCAAACATTCTGATTTCCTAACATCAGGATTTCATTCGCCACATACTACTGAATGGAAAAGAAGTCGCTCTCCACCACACACCGCATTCTAAGCTCTACTAGATAGTAAGAAGCTTATATCAGTGCCCTGTCGAAATAATAATATGGATTGTTTGAGTGTTTCAATAGTGAACCTTGTGCGTATTCTCACCTAAGTACTTTTGTATGAATGTTAGCCTTAAATTCTTCGATTTTACAGTCGATCCGCTATACGCCTCTACTTCAGAACAATTGCACGCAGAAGCAAGTATAACGATAGTAGAGTCACGAAGGGGCGATTCAGATAGCGCATTTGAGTGCTCTTATTCGAGTATCTGTTCGCGCATTGATGAGCAATCTGTCTGCGATCGATTGGTTTCGCCACAACTGATAACAGTGATGGCGCTATCAGCCATCGAAAAAAATAATAAAAAATGTTATGTTTTAGCTGGTGTGTGAACATATGATAGGAAACATGCTGTGATTAAAATAAGTAAGGGAAAGTTGTGCGTTGAAGATGCCGAGCTTGGAGATCTCGAAGGAAGGATTCGGACGCCTCGTCTGGGTTCGTGATGCGAACAAAGGCTTTGTGCTGGGTCGACTGCGGGACATTGGCAGTGAGACCATGACAGTGGAGCCACTCGACGGCAACCCTCACGTAATTTATTACAAACATTTCGTTCTTCACTCCCCTTCACTCGTACTCCACCCCCCCTCCCTCTCCCTCCTTATAGTTAGGAACACTTGATCACTGAATAAACATCAGCCTTCCAACCTCGTAAACTACAGACCGATTTAGAAGCGTCTTCTCATGCATTACTGTAAATAGTTACAAATCGGCTATATTTTTTGCAGGTAATTGCTTCATATAATGACGTTCTCCCTGCCGAAGACGACAGAAAGAAGGACGTTGATGACAACTGTAAGTATTGGCGCACGCTTAAGGTTATGCGCACAGCACAAGACTCTTGAGCCGACGCTCTTCAAAGATATGAAGCTTGCACTTCTAGGGCCCTGTGAAGAAATGTGACAAGCGGCATGCAACAGCTTTAAGTTAAAATGTAGCAAGCTTGATGCCAATCAAGCAGCTGCGATTCAACCGCCTCTCCTTACAAAAGTTTCAATGAGCGAAACACTAAGTATAAAGGTGATTGCGCCTTTTGAGCGTTTTGATTCTCCGGGAGAGATCGAATCGCTGCTGTCGGGGGACGAAGAGGGGGTAAGTATAAATAAGGCGGTTTGTGGGTAGCTTCTCAGCCCTACGCGCCCGTAAAAGAAAGTTTGGTAAGCTTTGTGGGGGCAGCCACTGAGGAGACCGTTCTTGTTTATTGTATGGTTTGTTCTGCGTTCTTTTCTATCATGCATTTGCAACACATATACTCGTGAACTTTTACATTTAAGGAATAGAACTAATGCGAATGCAGAGCTATCAACTGTCGCTGTTTCGATTGGTGTCCGTTGCAGTAACAGTTTATGAACTCACCTGTAGTTTGCTCTCACCTTTAATTGGCAATTACTTTTTGCACTATTTAAGCTCACTAACAACTTCCCATTTTGCAGGTGCATTAATGTACTTAAACGAAGCAACTCTTCTTAACAACTGTCGTCTTCGTTATATGAAAAAGCAAATATACGTAAGGATTGAAACTCTTCAGAAAAGCAATCGATCTTTTCATATGCTGGTTTCCTCTAAAATAGCCGTTGCTATCTTGTTTTGTTCCTTTCTCAAGCTGTTCAGTTTCTAGGTCGATTTTGTTTAGTAAATTTTTCGAATCCTATATTTCAATGGCTCTTCATATGCAATATTTTTTCCAGACTTACGTTGCCAATATTCTCATCTCGATCAACCCATATGAACAAATACCTGATCTTTATAGCAGTGCAACTATTAAAAACTATCAAGGAAAATCGCTTGGACAGCTTCCTCCTCATATATTCGCAATTGGTAAGACCTATACAGTTCTAAAATGTTGCGTGATGGGAGCAAATAATATGCATTTCAAAGTCGGTCAATTTAGTGCCAAGGTCGTTACGTAAATCACACTTTTAAAGGCAGACAGATATAAGAAATATACTCATTAATATTTTGGAGACGTAAGGATTGATACAGTAAAATGATAAAATTCTTCTACTTTATTCGTTGAGGTGAAACGGATCCTAGATTACTAACCATCGTAGCCGAAAATATTATGAGCCTTTATATTTTACGGAAATCAAGAGGTAGAACGAGTGAAATGACGATGATAGATCGGGAAAAGAAAAAAGAATGTTGATCGCCTCAAACTTGAGAGCGCTGAGACTGATCCATCTATTCCGTGATGCTTCTGAGCTGCTGGAACACAGGACAATAAAGTGGAAAAGTCTAAATCATACGTTCGCTCCTCATCACCCAGTGAGCAAGGAGTGCGGTGAAGCGAAATCCCTGTTCAGCACTGAAACCCCCGCTTCCTCACTTGGGTTACATTTCGTTCGTAAAACTGATAAACTTCTTTAAACGGTCAATCCATGTTGAAGATTCTAAATTTAGACTTCGGTTCTATACGGTCTGTATATAATGCTGGAGTGCCGTTTCAGATACTCTCCCTTCAGTTTAAATTGTGATAGTACAAAAAATTTCTAACGTTCGTACTTTCGGAACATGTGAAAAACCAGAAGATAGCCAGATACACACACATGTGCACACAGCATAAGCAAATAGAAAGGAACAAAGGAAATCCGACGGTGCACCCCTTCCGCACAGCGTTGAAGCTAATGGTGTTATTCATTTGGAATATTGATACACATCCAGACGATATGATTCTGAATATTGTATTGCGTTATTTGCCCTTCGGCAAAATAACAAACGGCATACAGGGGCAATGCAACTCACGTAAAAATGAAACTAACGAAATTGTTATTAAATTTGCTGGTGTCCATTGTGTACAATGAGATGAATTTCGCAGCCGATAAAGCATATCGCGATATGAAACGATTCTGTGAGAGTCAGTCGATTATTGTGTCCGGAGAATCGGGTGCCGGCAAGACCGAGTCGCAAAAATATATTCTAAGGTATCTATGCGAGTCGTGGGGCTCAACGGCAGGCCCTGTTCAGCAGAGGATTCTAGAAAGTACGTTTCACTTTCGCGCAATATTAACGCCTTTATGAGCAATCGAAGTCGTCTTACTTTCAAATACCCCGTGATTGGCATTCCTCGTATTTTTTTGAAATGTTTTCTTAGCTAACTTAAGTTACTTTCCGAATGATATTTAAGCACAGTTGTTAGAGCATAAAATGTATAGGATCGACTAGAGGAAGGGACCGTTTCCACGGTTGTACCTAAATTTGTTATTGTGCTTGACCTATTATGCACATATTTGGAAGGTTCCAATTTTAACACATTGAGAAGTGGGCACTGTTTTTTTTTTTCTTTCTTTTTTTTGCGAAGTAGTTCAGCGAGTAGAAACACTACACTTCGCCGCCTGGAGAGTGCACGCCAAAAGTAGCGGGGCTAACTGATCCCGTGAACGACAGCCTTTCTTCTTTTGCTCAGGAGACTCATACTACTGGCTTCGAAAGGTTTTTATTCGCAGAAACCTAAAGTTCGGAAGCTTCTGGAGTTCAATGGACTCCTAGTTGAGGAGTGGACCCTGAAGTCTTCCCGTACCTGAGATTCGAGACCCCCGAGTCCCATATGAGGTCCCTCATCCTAGCGGTTAAAACACCAGTTCCGGAGATCAGGATTCATTGGCAGCTCCTGCATTGCAAAAAAACAGTTATAGGACTCCGATATCTTAGGCAACGGTTCAGAAATGAAGACCTGCCTAACTTCGCGAACACAGGCACTTTCTGAATTAAACACAATACAAAGTTTCGTAAAGGAAAGAATTTCTAACATGGTAACGGAAAGGTACCATTATTATGGCATTAGTGGCCACGAGTTTGATTTATGAAAGCTAAGCACATATATGTCCGGATCTTAGTTTGCAAGATGCATCTACCCTAGTTGGGTCGGTTCTTTTGCAAAATCCTCCCACCTTATTCGAAAATGGACGCTTCAATGAGCAAAATAGTCAAATTGAGCACTTGTAAAACGGCAACGTAAAAAAATGAGGAGGCGATTTTAGAAGCTGATGTCAAAATGAGTTTGCGTATTCATCCTGTAAATTTTGTATAAGTTGGTATAGCGCTGGTATTGAGGTAAGGAGACTGAGGTATTTAAATGAAGGGATAAATGCACAAAGATATGAATATGCGTTTTCTGCCAAGCAAAAACCCGTTTGGAAGATGTTATGCGGCACCTGAGATCCCATTATGGAGGCAGCCGTTGAGGATTATCCTTATGAACAGTGAAGTGAATAATATTTCAGCTAATCCAATTTTGGAAGCATTCGGCAATGCGAAGACATTACGAAACAATAACAGCAGCCGATTTGGCAAATTCGTTGAGATTCATTTCGGATCAAAGGTGAACACTTATTTGTTACGCTTTTTTTATTAATAGTCTGGGCAGCAAAATTATCACTCGTTTGCTTCCGATATTAATAATAATTGTGCAGAAGGAAAATGGCCAAAAAATAAACCCCTCTGAATTTCTTCTTCCATTCCTTTAAACGGAAAGCCCATTTGAAAGTGCCGTGTTCTCGGACGGAAAGAAGAAATCAGTCTCTTCCTGTGTTTCTTGTTTCCAATTTGAAAAAAGGTCATGTTGAGTGGCTCATTTAGAAGGAAGTTGAATTAAAATCGTTTTTTGAAATTCCAAACTGTTCTTGCAAATTGAACGGCGAAAACAAGTGAAGAAGTACATCGAAGCTCCACGATGTGCACTTTAGCATACCGCCTACTTGACGAACTAGTTGCATAAATTATTAATAAAACTAAAACTGGGTAATGATGCTTTCAAATTTTTCCCACCATACCGCGCATATAATTTCTACTCAAAACATTCATTTTTCTATAGCCCGATCGCTCCTCGATGAAATATCTATCAACCGGTGTAAGATGGGTGCGAATTTTTTTCCATCTGCAGGTGCAGATTATTACTTGCAAGACTGGTAGATTAAATTGAATGTTGGCATAGGACGACGTTCTATGGTGCAAATTGTAGCAATAAAAAATCAAGAGCTCTAGCTTCAGTGATCTCTGATTTGAAACTACCAAGTAGATAAACGCACGTACGCCCACATGCACGAACGGAAATATGACGTTGCCATAATGCGTTTCTGTAAAGCGAACTTACAAATGTGCATTAAGAACATAAAAAACAAACTCTCTCTTTTCTGCTGTCTGCATACATATACAAATTCTATTTGACTATGTTTAGGCATGGATTGTTAGGTTTCAAAGTGATCAATAAGTGCGTTTTGTTCCCTTACTATGCGAAAGGTTTCTGTACATGGTACTTGATTTGGTGCACACTAAGTAAAAGTGCAATGAAATATTGCAGGAAACAATCATTTCAGATCTTCATAAATGAATTCTCAGCGAGAAGAGCAGTGAACGATTTTATTTCTGATGCGATTTTATATTTGAAAGTGGAAGCAAGTTTGAGCATTTGAATATAGGCCATTGGAAAGTGTGTTTGAAAAATTCAAAAGGGCCTTCTTTGGAAAACATCCTGGAAAAGTCACAAATCACTTCGTCAGAGCGCTTTTATCCACGTAGCGGTAAACTTATTCGTCTCGTCGAACTTGCACCTATGAATCATACTATGTTAGCGGTCACATGTGCTAGCGGCATGATTGTTTCACAAATCTTAAGCTTCAGAACTTATCGAGTATTCTTTCACAATGGAAACTAATAATTCTGATGCAAAAAGAAAAAGGTAAAAAGTCCAAGAGTCTCGAGGATGCGCATCAATACCCGCATTTCTGCGATTCGATAATTAGCCAACTCCTCTCTTAGAGCAGTGAAACGGTTCACTTTATTGCAGTATATGGTGGCAGGTGGCTTTGTTTCACACTACTTATTGGAGAAATCGCGTATTTCTCAGCAACAATCCGGTGAACGAAACTATCATATATTCTACCAACTTATTGCTGGTGCAGATGAAGAACTTGCAAGGATGTTCGCTCTGAAAAATGCTGACTCCTTCAATGTGAGCCTCAATTTTGTACTTGTCGTTAGCAAGGGGAGAGCAACTTTGGAAACTCATCCTACGTTCCAGCTGCTCTTTGAAGTAATGAAGCATTAGCCCGAAAAACAGTGACCCTCGGAGAACATTAATTCCAGCTTAGCGTGTACCTATTTTCGTCATAGTGCATCTTAGATCGCAGATTGTGAGTAAGCGAAATTCTCATTCTTTTGTTTGGAAAAAAATCAAAGTTTTTCGACTAGACTAGCAGCAACTGTTTACAACTCGCAAAAAAACAAGCACGACAGCAGACCTGGTAATTTGGGATCGGCAATGCAACTTTCAAAGAATTTGATGTACACTTCTAAGTGTTGAAACTGAGTGGTACTAGTTTTAAAAAGTTTTCGTTTCGTGAGTTGTTGTGCTATAGCCGTTTCAAGTAATAGTGCACTAAGCATGAAAAAACTGCAGTAGATATGGAGTGCAGATCTCCATATGGCACATTTGACATGGTTTAACACGATTCCGCAGAACATTTGCTACCACTATAGGTTGACACTGATGACAAGTAATGAATGGTAAAATATTATTTCAGTACCTGAAGGGTTGTGCTCAATTTTTTACGAGCTCCTCCACTGCCTCTAAAATATCGAAGGAGCGAAGAAGTTCTAAGGTATGCAATTTTTATCCAATACAAAAACTCGAGTCATATTATTATAAAGCTGTCTTTCGATCAACAGTACGGTTAACTGTCAGCTGCTATGTACTTCCTCTTCGACATACCTACGTAACAGATTGGTGCTCATAAGCTCGCAATGTTTTCATTTGTAAGAGTACCTTGGCATAGACTTCCGGGTCAAGGTCTTTACACCTGTAGAGAACAGTGTTTAGAAATTTAAGTGCTATGAAATAATACCGAATTATTATTGACGGTGATGATTTTCCATGTCAAAATCGGCAGCATATTAAATGAAAAGAAAAGCAGAACGCTTCCGGCCGGCTCTGCTCTTTGAATTCAACGATGCTCAAAAACAGCACAGTTTGGTAGAAGCATTCATTCACGTAGCTGAGAAAGCTATAATTGGAGTCCTTTAATGTACAATGTGGCCTATTGCAGAAACCTGATCTGCATGATGAACTTGTCGACGATTATGCGGATTTCCAAAAACTACGCAGCGCCCTTTCGAGTATCGGTTTCAGCGCGAAGGATTTGAATAGTATATTTCAAATCATTGCAGCATTGCTTCACTTGGGCAATGTTCATTTCGTCGACAATGTCGAAGATCGCAAAGGTATTCAAAACAGTGACCTCAGTTCCGCTGAGTGAGCAAAAAACCTTTTGAGTGCGTCAGAATTTTACACATAAAGAATTTCTAGGATGACTTCAGATAAAAATGCACATTTTTCGAAAAATATCTCAAAACTTTTTGTTGTTCTTCAAAATTCATCTTTTCCGGGAGAATCCATCGCTACTGTCCATCGATAATTGAATTGAATCGAAGTATCGAACTTATTTTTGTTTAATTGTCCTCTGAGGCCAAAATTTTCAACCACTAAACGTTTGATGCAAGCTAAATTCGCCGGATCCTGAAAATGCATTCTGAGTCGCCTGTTTGATGCTTCCAACAGCTGCTGACAAAATGCACATTTTTGCAAAGGTTTCGGTTATCAAATGATAGTCGTAGCGAGCAGCTCCCAAATGTAGAAAGTTTTTTGCTGTAACTGCGGTTTCATAACCTGAACCGTTGGCAGGTTCATTCTCATGTATTAGCATTTCTTCATTGTGTCGAATTTATACACAAAGAACTTTTAAAATAATATATGTGAAAAATGGCGGGCTTTCGGCATCGTTCTATCAGTATAGAGGCCACCCTCGCCCCAAATACAAGCACTTCTTGAAAAGGGTTTTTCTTTCGAAATCTTTACGCACCCCACGAAAAACGCCATTGTCTCTTACATTACTATTAGTAAATAAAGCCAATGAATATAACATGCACTGGAAACAGAAATGACACTCATTATATGTTCATACAAAAGAGAAGTAAAGAAGAGGGAAGCAGCTTCTAAAAGTAGAACCTAGCCTGAATAGAGTCACCCTGTCAAATAGAAGCCTCCCCTCGAAAGTCGCGAGAAAAAGGAGAGGCTGTGGGGCTTAGGTAGCAAGGGCGCTGCATATACAAGGTCGATACACTAATTGTGAGCGCAGCTTGTAGGAGGGTGCATGGTCGATGCAAAATATGAAGAATCGCTTCGACTGGCAGCCACACTTCTCGGTGTTGATCCAACCGAATTACGGCACGGACTCATTTCGCGTATTATGCAGTCTAAAGCAGGTGCCATGGGCACAATCATAAGGCAAGTGAGTGACGCCTATTCCCAAGTGTGGAAGTTGGTCACATTGCAGTGGTCACAAAGGGTTGCGGAAATACTCTTACTAATGTCGTTCATTGTGGCGGTATGTAAATCTTGCAGTTCGCACCAATACTTAATGCATATTGTGACCACTCACGACAGGTGTAGAAGTGTTGGCCAGAAGGACAGTGAAAACGTTTGAAATGCCTTGTTTAGGTAAATTCGGTCACTATGGAAGCAGAATGGGCTGGCGAAGGGAGTTACAAAATTGAGAAATAAGCGAATACAGTTAGAAAATCGTTTAGAATATACGATTTAGGTTGTTTTCTCAAAACCTTCCGCTGTTTTTTTTTTGTTGACATTATTGCGATGAAATTCATTTCCATTCTGGTACTGATTCAAGTCAAACGGTATATACGTATGTGTACGTTTAATCAGGTGGCCCGCTTTTCGTCTCAAAACTGTTGCAGTTTCGACAATCGAATATTAAACATCGTTGTTCACTCGTTTTGTTATTGCTGGATCCACCTTTCGAATGAGTTATGCAAACGTTAGTCAGTCTTAACGCTGGAAGTAACAATTTTTCAGAGTACCACTGAAGACGTATGAGGCAGCAGCAGCGAGGGACGCGCTTGCCAAGGCGGTCTATAGCAGGTTATTCGACTCGATCGTTGCACACATCAACAAGTGCATTCCTTTCGGCGATAGTGTCTCCTACATTGGAGTGCTAGATATTGCCGGTTTCGGTATTGTTTTGTATATTTTTTAGCAAGCAGCATCTTTTCATTTCTGATCACGACTCATTTCTTTATTTTCACTTCTGGTGTTTCTAAAAGGCGCGCTGCATTGCTTTCGCTGCCATGTGAACTTCAACTTCAAGCGCAATTCCAGTTCAGTATCTTCATGCCGTTGCATTTGTCAAAACACCTGCAATTTTTCGATTTCAGTTCCATCCTGCGTTTCTTCTACATTTACTGGTTGCGTGGTCTAGAGCAGGAGAAAGAATGTGAGATATTGTGTTGAATTCTGACTCAATGGCGTAAACTCGACAATCAGGTGGAGTTTCTTCTAAAGTACAGCATGCATATTCCCATGCTCCCGTTTTGCGTGTTTTGAAAACACGATAACCCTCTTTCAGTTAAGACCTCCCTGTTCAATAATACTGCTTTCTTCTTGAACAAGAAGCTAAAAAAAGCCTCAGTTTTGTTCTTTTAAGCGTTATATGCTGTTGCTTGTCTTGCTAAAATTCTGAGACAGAAAATAATCCCAACTCAGTGCCACCTTTCCGCCCTCTCCTAAATGTCTTGAGAAATTTACAGCCTTCATTTGCATCCTTGTCACTTCCAATATCCGACGATGTGCTTGCTCATTCGAGGCTTAGATCATCTTTATTAATGACGGTACATAAGGTACGCATTGTCAGCATACATACGAAGAGAAGATCGAAAGCCACATAAAACATGCGGTTTGCATGACAGAGCCAAAATATAACATTTAAAGATGTGATGGAACGGTAAGATATCTGTAGTAGCATTTTTGAGGTTTACATTTCTCCACTGTAAGCAGTAATAATAATTTTTGCTAAATGCATTCCACATTGCTCACAGCAATCTTACCCAAAAAAACTGTTTCTTGAAAGTGTTTATTGGAGTCTTTACAGTAGAGATTTTGACAAGTAAATTGGTAGACTGCAGCAGCGTTAATCTCGCTAGCATCGTTTTCCGCTTATTCTCATCCATTGCTGAATCATGCAAATGCGGTAAGATGAGTAGAGCTGAAAGCGTTGTTAATGTTACATGTTAATTTTGCTTATTAAATTATTCTATAGTATAATTTTGAAAAACAAGCACTCTACTTTGAATCGTAGTGCTTTCAAATTGAAATAGCAGGCATTATGGTACCTATCTGATTGCTTCCAGGTAACCATACTTACCTCATCGGTTCATTACTGCTTTTTGAAGCAAAAAAATCCAATTAATTTGTTTTTCCAACGGCTATATGTTTTGTAAAGAAGTTTAACGAATACGTGCAATGAAATCCACATGAGTCAACTGAAGTTCAAAGCAGAACTGTTGAAGATTTGAAGGAGTTAATTTCAGAGTTCTTCACGGTGAATTCCTTCGAACAGTTCTGTATAAATTATTGCAATGAGAAGCTTCAGCAGTTTTTCAACGACCGCATTCTGAAGCAAGAGCAAGAACTATATGAGAAAGAAGGACTTCATGTACCTCACATCGAATACTGCGACAACCAGGATTGCATCGGTGAGCGCATTTGAAGCGAAATTCCTTGTTAGCTGCGCAGAAATTCTGTCTGCTTATGTGTTCGTTTGTCTGCGTATTTTAGTTTCAGTTCAGCGTTCCACCTCTCATGAAAGCCTAGAATGGACCTCTTACTACGGAATCACGAAGCGCTCTTTAAAAAATTATCCTTCTAATTGCTGAACTGTTTCAGTACTGCTCGCAAAATGCCTCTAATGCTGCAAAGTTGGTCGTCATTCGTTAGAGCTCGGCCAAAGTGCACTTTTTATGAAATTTTCAAACATTAGCGCCGTTAAAAGTAGAATGGTTCAAAGACAGATTCTGCAGCAGATTTGCAGTCCGATTTATCAATGCACTGCCCAATTTGCGGGACACTCCATTGTTAAGTGCAAGAGCGAAGAAAACATGAAGTGAGGATTTGGGAACAGATAATAAACGATAAAATATTGAATAGTTTCTTGAGCTGCCACTCAAGAAGGTATTATTTACAAAATTTCTAATACTCATTTTGGTTTCCTTCCACATATTAGTGTTTTTGGATGGGAACGTCTTCTGAAATCGCAACGCTATTCCAAGATGCGTAGAATGATCTGCATCGCAAACCCCTTTTTCCTTCCATTTGTTTGCGTCATCATTGAATACGATGGAATCGTCAAAAAGTTTGCATAAGTTTGCATATTTTCTAGCGATATAGGAAAGAAGAACCTTGCAATGTCTTTTTCATATCACATTTTATCTGAACTGATAGGATCTTTCAAGGAGTGCCGATGTCATTAAAAGCGGATATCGAGGGCTCTGGGTGGTCATTTGCTTCATACACGGAACCGTTATGCGTAGAATGCAGGTTGTAGCAATTAACTCCTAGGCAACATTAAAAGAAACTGTAGAAGCGTACTTTGCTCACAAAGCATGCTTTCAAAAATGCGAAAGACCGGAAAAATTAGACTTGTTACAGTCTGTTGCAGAAAATTTTATCGCGTTCTAATTTGATTTATGCATGACCATCTCAAACTCTCATTTCCAGAATTTTTCCAAATCACTATAAAATACGCTATTATTTCTTATGCGCCTTACAAATTTGCATTAAGCATTTATAAAGCTCAGTATGGCAACCTCATGTCTATTCACATGCGTGTGTGTGAGCGTAATGTGCACCTGTCCAGTAGTTTTCACCCAGGAACCGCTAAAGGTGAAGTTACAAAGTTTTGGTCTAATATACATTGCAACCCATAAGTCAACATTCTTTAATATGTTAGGTCACGGAGGGGGGAGGGGCGTGGGAGGAAAGGGAGGATTCTCATGTATTACTGGTATAGCCATTATGTGTGTTCGCTTGAGCTTGTATGACTAACTACTAGCAAGTGAGAGACAGTGGGATGAGTGAACGTTGCTGTAAATTGTAGAGTTGTTCGAGCAGCGGCCGAGTGGTTTGCTTGATATGCTCGACGAGGAGGCTCGCCTACCGTGCCCATCCGCACAGCATTTCACGGTTGCAGTCCATAAGCAACATCACAACCACTTCAGACTTGCCGTATGTTTGTTTGTTTTGTTGCAATCAAGCAGTTGTTCACCTCAGCCAAACTTTTCGTCCGTTCATCTTTTAGCAATCAGCAGTTGTTTTAGTCTCTTACGGAAAGCATAAAAGTTGCTCGATTCAGAAGCTCTATCGTATTCTAGTGCCAATCTCTATGTACTATATAGACTTATATAAAAAATGAATTATTTTCGAAATGGAAAATATTTTTGAGCACTCGCAGCAACAAGTTTGGAACAGCCAACATGAAAAACATTTAGTTCTATTTAAGCAGATGATCATTGTTAAATGCCATTGTTGATCATTTAGAAAAGGCAAGATTTCGAAGAAGTCGTTCCCTAAGTTTTGTTATGAACGGTCCCAAAGAAGGCTGTTCAGCCGTTATCCAATCACCTCTAGCCTCTGTTAGGTCTCGACTTTAATACAACAAATTATCTAGTGTGACTGCAATACACGAGGAAGTATATTGTAGGAGTGGTAAGTTTATGACATTTCAAGTTGGAAAGGTGAATCATTCGGTCGTCAGACGAGTAGCTTCTTACTCATCTGACTACAATTAAAGCAGACATGACATCTTCAAGGTGCTTTGGATATCAAAATGGACGCTTAGATAAGACAACGCTGAAGCCGCAATATACTTGCAGTATAAGACGGATGTAAACGAATGCCATCAAATATCAAGCGCATGAGGCCAGACACTGAAGGCAGACTTAAATACTTTGAAAATAGTTATCTCAGAAATGACATATGTGATTGTGCTGAAATTTGTAAATGTGATATTTAAATGATAACTGTCACAATGCTCCTTATTTTTTATGGGGTTTTTCTCTTTTACTTCAAATAGTAAAAAGTTATAGCCCGAAAGCATCCCAAGCAATATTTCTCTCGAGTTGATTTGAAATTTTTTTTGCATGGATGGGAGAAAGCTGGCAGGGTAGATTTTCTAAACAGTGGGCCTTTTTAGTGAAGACACATACAAGACTTTCTTTGTAATCTGATGGCTTCTTTGTACCATGTCTTTTTGAATGAACATAAGGAGCCTTAAGATATATCACTGACCTAACGCTGTGTGAAAGAGATGGCGTTTTATTTTCGGCTTATAGAGATTCTGCATGCCACCTAATATGAATTCTCTTTCCCTATCTTAGCAATTTGAGTTTTGGTGATTGCACAACAGCACGGATCGTTCTTCAGACGCCAAGGAAATCAAAGCTACGAGAGCATCGCGATATGCGTGATGATGAAGGGTTTCTTATAAGGCATTATGCCGGTTCGGTGTGCTATCAAACGGCGCATTTCCTCGAAAAGAACAACGACGCGTTGCACGCATCGTTGGAAATGCTCGTCGCGAACAGCAGGTCGGTTGCGCTTCTGTGTGGTCGGATGTTTCCTCTCTCATTGTTTCTTATTTATGATTATGCAACCTAATCGACGAATTACGTAAGTTATGTGCTGTTGCACTATATTTAAGTCAACGAAATCAACGTTTCCTTATGAATAGTTCTGCGTAGCCTATAATTTCGTTTTATTATTAGATCCGTCTGGAGTGAACCATTTTTAGTGCGTTTTAAACACACAAATGAGAAGACAATAGATATGAAATTTAATGATCATGACTTACGGTCTTGAGCGTTTTAGCATCACGTTCATCCAAGGTCTGTTCGCGAAGAAAGAGGGTGACCAACCAGCTCGCAACCGTGGACGCACGACATCCTCGAATAAACTTATCATTGCTTCAGTCAGCAGCAAATTCCGAACGCAGCTTGGCGTTCTTCTCAAGAAACTTGGAATTACGGTAGCGATTTCATGCACATATTCTTGCTGAGCTGAAATATTTCAAACATTGAAATTCGGCGACAGAAATTTTTCTGAACGAAATTTACAACCGTCACTATGGAAAGTCGTAAGCTGAATGCATATCAACTTTCATCTGACGGGATGCCAATGAAAAATTGTACATTTTTAATTGTTTAGGGCAGTTGATCCTCATATTTTCAATTAAACAGCTTTGAAGCTACACTTTAGCGGGCGTTTTTTCCACAGACATTGACCGTTCGAGGTGTGCAAAATTTCATAGGCTTTTTCTACTATGGTGAAAAATACGTATTCTGAAAATTAATGAACATGATTTTTTATAATTCTCAGTGGCTTTTGTCCTATCTCGTTATGGCAACGACTGTGTTTGTTCAAAAGCTTGAAGGATTTATTTCCAACTTTAGATGAATATCAACCCGCATTTGAAACGAATAAGTGGAAATGAATATACTCACCCGTGAGCGCTAGCATTCCATTGCCCATTCATCGGAAATTTCGATGAAACCATTTCAACTTCTCAACAAGTCTTGCATCCAATTTACTGAGAAATCCATCTGTTGTTTACCACTTTTCAAAACCGATCTGTGCATGGCGAGGAATTAATTACCGTCGAAAAACCGCTGACTTTGAACGATGAAAAGTGATAAAAAGAGACAATCAAGGGCGCAATGAAAACAGCTTAAACTTAATTGCTTGCCAGTAAACCAAGGAACATCAATTTGAAAATTCAGGTCTAATTTCGAATCCCTGCATTCATTTCCATTTTCATGATCCTTGCAGTTTATCATATTTTGGGCTGTATGATTGTCAAGAAGGCGTTTTGCAGGGTACACACTTTGTGCGGTGTATCAAGCCAAACTCCGAGATGCGTGCAGGTCTTTTCGAAGGGTCGCAAATTCTAAGTCAACTAGAGTGTTCGGGTATGATGAGTGTGCTCAAGCTGATGCACCAAGGCTATCCATCCAGGTGCATCGTTGTTCATACGAAACGTTTTCATATTTCGTTTTGTACGAAGAGGTGTCTCCTAATGATTTTCACTTTCGCCGTTTCCTTTCCTTCCTTCATTATTTGAGGCGAAAATGCGTCTTTGCAAGTTCATTTATTGTTTCTATATTCAATCCAAAGGCATCCTCAAACAAGTTACTCTATAGCATTATGCCATATAATGGAATCGTTAATGCTTATCTGATAATGAAACTCATATGCATTCGATGGAAATTGGTGTTTTTGCAGAACGGTATTCGCCGATCTATACGAAACCTATAAAAGTTGCTTGCCGCCGCATCTCACTCGATTGCATCCGCGACTTTTCTGCAAGGTATAGCTTTATACATATATCTTTCACCTTCCTTTCTTATGTTTTTCTAAAACTTAATTGCAATAATATAATTGTATTACATCAAGTCACAAGTCATAATCACCCTCACCAGCTCAAGAATATTCAAGTTTCTTCGAAACAGTAAAAGACACCGAAAGATACCGTTCTCGAATCTGTCGGATTCCATTATCTTCTAAAGCAATGTATTTGTCTGCTAGTGGCCACATGATTCTTTTCGCTGTGATAAGCAACTGAATGATAGCCAATTTGCAGTGCCTTTTCCGTGCTCTTGGCCTAAACGAGCGCGACTATAAGTTTGGCCTCACGAAAGTTTTCTTCAGGCCTGGCAAGTTCGCCGAATTCGATCAGGTTGGTTGAATCGATATATCAGTTACTACTTCTTAAACTATTCGATCACAAGTAAACGCAAAGTTGTGCGCATCATGTTGCTGGAAGAGTATAATCCCATAACGTCATTGCGTATTTTCCAAACACTGCGTTTGACACAGAATGGCACTCTGCTTCTCAACTATCAATCTGGGCTTTTTTGTCGTGCTTTGACGAGATCTCCTAGGGAGACTTTGTGCAGCGAGGATAATATGAGAAGCGTCCAAATTGCAGGTAAACGCGAAAATTCTTGTTGAACATGAGTCTCATAGTGTTTAATTATTCATAAGGCACAAATTTTCATTTGAGGAATCGTCGGCAGCTGTGGGCGTTGCTGACAGATGCCGGTAATGAGCAGCTGTGGTAGCGGATGCGAAAAACTTCTTTAGTTAGCTTCATGCAAATAAAGTTCGGGCCCTAAAGATTAGTAAGTATGACTGCATTCTCCGCCTGCTGAAGCTCGGAATTGGAACCCTAACCTTCCACACCTCTTATAATTCGTCCTAACTTTTCAACAACTATTCACTATTACGTCCCTCACTCGTTCATTTGTCAGGTCTCATATTCGCTTTTCGGACTGTAATAATTATTAGCATATGTGGCTGCTACTGAGCAGAACCTATTTCAAATATGGGTAAGAGGTTTTCGTGACATCAAGACCGAAGTGTAAGTTAGATTGATGCGTAAGTTCCACGACTCATTTGTCTGCATGCATGTATAACATTACCGACGTAGATATCTCACTGAGTTTTGATAGCACAATTCTGTGAGAAACTCAAAAAATTTGTTTGAAAGTTGCATCAAATCCCGTGAATTTTAATTATGCAAGTGGGTGCCCTGTGTGGATGTACTGGCAATCCATAAGCAACAATCAGCTATTTAATTTCAGATGATAAGGCAAGACAAAGAACAGATGAAGCATCTGATCGATAAAGTGCAATCTTGGCTTCTTCGCTTCCGATGGAGGAAGGCTCAATATGGCGTGCTTTCCTGCATCAAATGTTTGTTACTTAAGCGTATTTTGTTCCATCATTGCGATCAAAGTTTGCGGCGTATTGATGACCTTTCTGTTCTATTCTTGAACGTTTCAAACGAAGCTCTTCTTAATGAGTGGAGAGGGTTTTACTGCTGCTCTCTTCGTTGCTATACTTAGAAGACAGACAGAACATAATAAATGGATAAATGAGCCGGACAAACTGGTGCTGTTATTTTATATCCCGCTCAGCTGACCAACCACTTTCTCTTAGCAACAAAAACAATGTGTGTCGAATAATAACAGCCTGTTTTAAATGTTACGACAGCCTGTATAAATCTTCCTCGAAAGACCTGTTCTTATATGGCCTGGCCAGTGTGAAATACATGCGAATTCCTTACCACTTTCATTGTACTCACCAAATTTCTAGATGTAGCTTCAGTGGTTCCTCTTCCTCTCTTTCAACTGCGGGAAAGTCAGACACACATGCATATACATACGCACAGATATGGATCGTCATAATCTGTGTGTGAAAAGCAAATTTTTATGCACAGAATTTCACAATAGAACTAACAAACCTCTTGCATACGACAAAAGAATCTGTCCATTTTAATTAATCCAACTGCCCGCACAAATCTTTCAGAAAATTTTCGTTTTTTTTTTCATAAAAGTGTATGGGGTATTACGAATGAGTCATCACTTTCTATGTAGATTACTTTCCCATCAATGTATCACCTAATCGTTCTTTGCCTTATAACGCAGTTAAGCCGGCTAAAGCAACCTAATCTTTTATGCAGTGACACTGAGATCGCAGTCACATAAAGGTTTCAAGGAAAGGATTCACCAAAGCGGCTTCATATTCGTGCCCCTCCCCCCTCTCCTTTCTGTCTGCTCACACCCCACAGTAGGGGATCTTCCGACTCATTCGATAGGTCGCCTCCCCAGTGAGGGCGTCGCCATTTCCAGATCCACCGAAGCCTCGCTTGTGGTGGAAAAATTGGTCGACAGTACAAAAACACGCTTAGCTCATAGCTTATAGAAATGAATGAGAACTTTCAGTGAAGAACAAAATATTGTACCGTGCCGCTGCGCGTATCAAGATTCAGAGTGCCACACGAGGCTACCTCGCTAGAAAGGAATACCGCGCAAGGTGTGCTGTGCCTTTGTATTTAATTCAATATCACCCTGTTCAGTTCATTGAATCCTTTTTTTTGTAAGAATACATTTGATAACCGGATTAATTTTACTGCTGTATTGTATGTTCCCAACTAGCTACTCTGTTTTTCAGCCAAATTCGTGGATGTGTACTTCATATGTTATTTATTAGAATCTCGCTTGCGAGTTCATGTCGATGAGAAATTAGCAAATCTTATAACTCGATTTTTGTGGTCATAAGTGTTTAAGAACTCATTGGCAGTTTTCTGGATCCAGTACAAAGAGATCATTTGAAAAAGCCAAAAGTAGGGATGATTCAATTGCGCCTTACCATTTGAAGGCATATTTAAAAGGTTCATTATAAAGGCAAAAAACCGTGAGTTGCTAAGTGCGAATCTGCGCCACTACTATGATCGGTTTCTGCTTCTTTATTTCGGAAAATGAGATCGAATATTAGGTGAATATAGACTGGACGAATCTGTTTTATTTGTCCTGAAAAGAAACTTTCTCCTCCCTGAAAACAGCGTTTACATGGCAATGCTACAATCGCTGAGCGTGATTTATTTGAATAACGACAATTGAGGCTAGTGAAAAATCGCTAGTTCCTGATCCGGAAGACATGATTCACGTGCCGGAACGGAAATTTGACAGTATTTCTTCCACTTCATGGTCTATAGCAATCCTCCGCTTTTATTATCGCTGGTAATTTTTGAGTGGAATGGATATCACTGAGCTGATTTTATCGCATACTCTTTAATTGCAAATGGTTTTTCATTTTATCATTCACTGACAACTTTTCGTGATACTCTAGCATAACATTTGAGTCTGCACCATTTTCTTCGTGTGTGGTGCACTCTAGATCTTTGAAATTTTGTTATACAATATGGAAGCTCCGATAAAACAAAAACGGAGTGTAAAATGAAGCTCGACGATCTATATGTCACACGCATCTAGATTATGCACCACAAAAAATACCTTCAGGCTAATTACCAATAGCGATATATGAATCGTCAGCTGTTTTGTGTAGGTTGCTCATGTATCGGCGAGCATTGGCGCTATCGAGACGTCAGTGTGAATTAACGGATGTGATGACGCGACTATCGGCAGCAAGTCAGAAGAAGTGGTCAACGACAATCACAGAAACAAAAACATACATCGATGCATTCGTGCACGCCATCAAGGTATACCGAGTTTCCTTTTATATGGCGAATTTTTGGAAAACATTGAGCCTTCTTTATAAAAGGCATGCCATTATAAGATGAAGAAAATTATAGTCTAGAAAACAGCTTATCATCCGCTTTTGCACTCACAATGATCAAAACGGCGCTTTCTTGAACTAACATTGCAAAAATGCTATCAAATGTCGAAACTGTAGGAATGGTGTGAAAATGCAGTGTTCTGGTAAATACTGATTATCTGGATATTAGCTGCTATATTTTTTATGCGAATTAGAGTTGGCTTCAAAGTAATGTTATTGATTTATAAATGCTTTAATACAGTGAATTAGATGCGCTAACTGTAACATTTTTTTGCTGTGAAATTATCACACTAGCCGATTACCGTCGAAAGTTGAGAGAATATTTTTCCTACAAGTTCCTTGGACTTCCCTACAAGTTCCTTGGACTATTTCGCTCATAACAACTTTTCAGATGAGTGATCTATCGAATGAAGATGAGATGGAGAGCAGATACAATACTGCAGTGAAAAAGCTTGATTCGGTCCTCTCTTCATTAAGGTTATCCTTATTGCTTTGGCCGCAATTTGTAAACGGTTGGTAGGTGTATTCGCAAGTTTCCTCAATCTGTTATCGTAATCTACCCCGCAAGTCGTTCCTCTATGCCGAAAATGTGATATTATAAGAAGTTCTCTTTTAATACTTGATATGTTAATTTTACTAGCATCTTCAGTTATGTAGTTCGGCGAAGCAAGATTGGTGAAAAACCAGAAGAAAGCCTTTTGCGAGGAAGCGACCGTCATGTTTCACACGTTGAGTCAGTCACATGCTAAACGGATGTTTTTAGGCAACAGGTGGCAAGCGATGAAAGAGAGAGAATAAAAAAAATGGAAGAAAAAATGCGTTTGCAAAAAGAGAAGGAGGAACGCGAAAGGCGCGAAGCTGAACAACTCGAGAAAATACGTGCAAAGTTCGTTACATTGTTTTAACGCTATCGAAATCGCGCACCTAGCCACTCACCTCTCTTTTTCCCATCGCGAACTATGTTCGGTTAAGAAGGGAAATCGGACCTAAATCCTGAGATTTTCAAGGAATTATCTGCAGTCAAACGGTGAAAAGGCACTGCAGGGAATGGAAAGTTTTAGGAATTTCAGGAAAAATTATTCGAAAAACATAATTTGTGTTGCCTTCGGTGCTATTTCTAGCAAGATCTAAGATTGTTTTTTATAAAGTTCTCATTAAAAAGATGTTGTTATGAACAGGAAACCTTCAAAAACATCTATCAGAATAGCAATATATTCGTGGGTTTGGTACAGAACACAACACTTCTGTTGAAATCGAAATTATAGAATTCGCAAAGATTGATTGTGACTAAGAATTGGTAAATATGGAAAAGGGAGAGTGCGTCGTAGAAGTATGTCTCAAACACGAAAACAAAAAGAATAGTTTGTTGAATCCAACTTCAAAACCTTGCGCATGAAGTAGTGACCCTGAGCACCTAAGGAACGAGTGCGCAAGGAAATGACAAAAATGTTTTCAAAGAAAACTTCACAAAACCCATTAACGATTTCAACTAACAACTGAGTCAGACTCACTATGCCATATAACAATTTTATGAATTACTCAGAGAAGGCTTGCAATTTCACCGTTGGAATTTCATTTCGGCTATGTTAAAAGAGTTCTTTGATAGCTCCCCAATCAGAGAACTCCAATTTCAAAAACACTGAGCAACAGTTCGATCTGAAATGACGAGTCGCAAACATCGGGCCAAAATTAATGGAGCACCAGATTCTCCGAAAATTCATGGCAGAGGACACCTATGTGTGATCCGAAGGTCCTGAACAATTAAGATGTGTTTATTCCTGTCGAGTAATTGCTTATGTTTTATTTTATAGAAATTCACCTCCTCACTATACACAAACCTTAGACACAGGCATCCTGACGTCGGACTTGATGTTATACTTAGATCGCCCAAAGTTGCGCTTAAGTGCATTTGTTTTGCAGGAAGCGTTTGCTAGAAGAGAGACGACGACAAGAAGAAGAAGCACTATTGAAGCAACAGGCCGAGCTCGAAGCACAGCGTAAAACTCAAGAAGAAGAGCGTGAAAAAAGGTTTGTTAAGCGAAACTTCCAAAGTTAAAAAACTTCGAAAAAAATGGTGTCTTGGCGCGTTTCTTCATGAAAGTATTGCACTGAAGCGGTTTATATTTACCTGTCATTATTCGTTTCGCCAAAAAATCGTCACTGCTCTCAAATGATCCGAACTGTCGCTTTCTTATAACTACCTCTTGTAAAAATTCTTCGAAGCATAAACTTTAACCTCGTATATAGGATGGCCGAACTAGGTGAGAGGGCTTACTAACATCGTCGTGTTTGAAACAAAAAAATTCGATGTAGAAGATGGTCAAGTCATTGAGACAAAGCTTCGTTGAACGCGTCGCTAAATTAAATGGTGGCCGCAAAGGTGATTACACCTGAAGAGCATTTGCAGAGCAAAGCAGCAAGAAAAAATGCGACTAGACGAGGAGCTAGCAAAGAGGCTTGCCCAAGAAGATCATCGTGTTCATGTCGTCGAAAGCAGCACATCGTAAGCACGCTTGTTCTTAAGAAAATATGCATTGTCTGTGTCCATCCTGGTTTGTCACTTATAGAAACTCTTATATCAGTTAATACTTCTGAAGACAGCATATGTCGAAAATTTTTCAATGGAATTCGTACGAGGGAAATATTCTGTTTAACCGTTCTCGACATATGCTGTGATAGTTGCAATTTAACAAGGCAACAAGATAATCATCTTAACTAGTACCTTAATCGATGTTAAATTTCCCAGCTGATAGCACATGCAAGCACTGAGAAAAGCCGGAACTTCGTTAGGGATGGTTAGGTCCATGGCTCGATCGTCTCGTAGCTGTGTGGCCGGCTGTGAAATATGTGATCTGCGGCCAGGGGCTACGCAAAAGCGAAACTCGCAGACCGCCCACGAAGGAGAGGGGACGAGAATCTGTTGCCCTTTGACAACGAGAGTAGGAGGTCTTTGTCATGTAATTGTTACTCACACTTTCCTCTTCGTCAAGCAAACCGAGCATAAACTGACGTGCTTTCTCGTAGGCTGTCTATAGTGGAAAAAGAAACGAAGCCAAAGGGGGAATACGATCTGTCGGAGTGGAAATATGTTGACCTCAGAGATGCTGTCAATACAACCACAGGTATTTTTTACCAATGGATTTTCTGACATCTGTCAACAGAATTATGCCCTAGATAGGAGAAAAGAGGCTCTTCAACAGCTCCATCCAACCCTGGAAGGTTCAGGAGTGGCAAGAAAAGACTGGTGTTCAGTCCTTTCCGGACTGGTGTTTAGTCCTTTCTTGCCGCTGTAGCTGTAAGTCTACATATGATAGATGTGTTCGTTATTGTAGATGTTGTCTCGCAGGGATTACTGTCAGAGAGAGAGAGTGAAGACTAGCAGCCCACATTTCTGGCGTCTAACTTTAAACCGTTTTAAACCGGCGTTGTGCCTTTGCATATATGTGCAGGTGCAGTTCATCGTTCCTATGAACGGTCTTTTAAGATCGACTTTAGATAACTGAATAGACATTCTTAATTTAGCGAGCATTCAAAGCAGTGAATGGAATAGGCACCGATTGTGATTTTTGTTTGAAGGATACATACCACCTAATTTATCATTGCTTGCGTTGCAATATTCTGAAACTATAAACGTCCTTGTTAAGAGTTGATTTAAATGATTTTTAGACATCAAGTTCATAGAAGCAATTCGAGATGAGTTTCATCGGCGTTTGTGCATGCTGCAGCAGTGGAAGGAGAGGAATCAGACTTGCAACGAACAACCAGCGCCTCGTGCTCCAACTTCTATACTTGAACCGGGTTAGTGCACGTCTTTACATTGAAGATCGCGTTTGAACGTGTGCCTTTGTATACCTTGAGGAACTTTATGCTATGCCTGCTCAGTTGCTCCTGCGGTGGTATTCTTACGTCTGCAGTCTGGTCCTCAAACAGTTCAAACTGTGAACACTCTATTTTTAAAGGTACTGAGTTTGTGAGACCAGTTTACTGCCAATTTTACTTATGAAAAATTTATCAGTGACGCTTTAACAAATATATTGAGGTCTTATATGACTTGTTCTGTACATTTTTGGGTAACTGGTGATCATTAGGGCTCCTTTCTTTTTTTTAACCGAGTCCTGCTTCTAGGGGCTGGCTGGGAAAAGTTTGACAAATCTTAAGGACTTTTCGCGGAAATTGCTTCAAAATGACATAGAAGAGAAGAGCGTCTTTTAAAAAAATTTGTTCAAAGATATTTTCGCAGAACCGGAAGGCTAGCTCCATTTATTATTCTGATCCGTAGGCGATGTTTCAGTAGTTGTGCATTTTGCATGCCCTTAAAGGGTCATCTGGAGACACACGTACACAAATCACTGCAATCTTCACAACTAAACGTTTTGTAAATGTGAAACTGATTTACGATATATGGCCTGAGGTGATCTTTCATAACCATGGCTGCCCTAGACGAAAGCATTAGACAGGTCCACATGAATAATTGCCATTGCTTTAGCTTGTTGCTGCTTCAACTTGCATTATCACGCAAGTTTTGTGCAAGGAGAATATTTCTGTCTTAAGCGTCTCATCTTGTTGTTCTCTCCACTTTGACGCTATTGCTTACAGCCGGCAATGTGACTATAGGAAATCGGACGCACGCACCATCAAATATTCAGCGTTATTTCAAGGTGCCATTCGTCCATGTTGCAGACGGCCATAAAGGTACTGCTGAATAATATTATATGTCTTTGTGTTTTGTGTAGCACTCTATACAGCGCGAATCCGATGTCTGAAACATATATTTCTATGTATTGTTTATACAATATGACTTCTGCCCACCCAGCTCGAGAGATTTTTTATTCAAGCCGACTTTCATCAAAACATTGATCAATAACATTTAAAACACCGTTTTATTTATTTTATTTAAAACCACACTCAAGCATACAGAATGGATTACCGCACACGAAGTGATATGTTGGGTGTAAATCAAAGATGTTTATGCATCCTTGAGTGATAAAACCCTTTGATTTGATAAAAGCTTACCATGTCCATAATGTGAAGAAGAGGTCCCGGACCCTTGAAAATTTTAAAAAATTTTATGGAATGTGTTGGAATGTATAAGCTAAGAATCGAAATGGATCGTTAAAGGAAGATCATAGAAAGGCCAACTTCAGCATCATTAGCAGAAAGCATAATGCATCCTTCCACGTTATACTGCATCATTAGCTTACACCTGTTCTTCTGCCCTAGGTCTTTTATCTTAGAATGTAGCATGAGATACGTAAATGAATGAATAGCTGAAGGCTAAAGGGCAATGAAAAGCAACAGTGAAAGCATATGTGTGGGATTTTGTCAAAATGTGCTCATTGCGACGATGGAACCGATTTCAATACTCGCCGTTCTTTCGGTTCCAGGTCGGTCGGCGACCACAGTGGTGAGACATTTTCCAACAGATCTAAAATGCAAGTGCTTTGTGAGGTTAGAAGTTCCAGACCTAGACTGCCAGAGACCTCAAAGAAAAGCAGTTATTATCTGACCTTGCGTTGAAGTCTGTCTTACCTCTATGGCTCATTTCACTTTTAAGGGGGCACAACGAATGGGCTCATAAAAGGCGGCATGTGGTACGCACACTTCGACGGACAGTGGGTTGCGAGGCAAATGGAAATCTATACCAATAAGAATCCAGTATTGCTTATTGCCGGTATTTTTTTCTTTCTTTTCTTAACGGTAAATTGGTTTCGATTATTTTCGGTTTCCTTTGCAATTTTGACTCGAAAAATAGCAGCTTCGGTATCTCACGTTATTATTTGAGTGTCACACGTTATTTATTTTCTTTACCTTCAAAATAATTTCAGTATTCTCAAAATTCGAGTTATCCTAAACACTACAGCGCCTATTCGACTTTTATAAGCCTTCTATACTACGGTGCAAGAAGGATTATGGCCTTGGCCTATTTTAACATTTCGGTATTTGCAATCTCTGGGCTCAAATTAACTCTCAGCCCAAAACGTCCTCACTTATTTAGACAATCAAACACCGCCACTTCGTCAGTTGAATGTCAAAAATTATAACAAAAAGGCATTAAGTTTGGCATTTATCGTCCTAGAGATCAAAACAACCGATTTATTTTACCCTATATAGGCTTATCAGCAGATGAGACGGAAGTTTTTCTCATGATTCACTTTCATTTATTCTGCGTTGACCTTCTTTTATCAAACCAGTGCCTGGACATCCAAAAATGCAAAACACGTTTGCACTGGTGTTCTTGAGGTGATGCTAGACCAATTATCATTCTGTACCATTTTCAAGTGAGTATTGTCCGTTTGAGTTACAATCACGTAAATTGTTAGCACACGTTTACTTAATGTAGGAAACAGACCCGTGGCTGGTGAAAACAAATATAAAAAGATCGCCGATTTCTGCGGATTCAGTCATTTAGTTTTCCACTTCGGCGAAAAAAAAAATTTGACGGAACCCAAATATGAAACCGAGGTCATAGGCTTAGTGCAAACGAGAGCAAACTCTGGTTTAAAATTGCAGTCCTCCGTGTAATGTTTTCTGAGCATGATACTACGAGCGGGCTGACTCGGGACGTTTGCATTGGCAGCGCTCAGTTGAACAATAAAGGGCGTCAATTCCTATATAAGGGTACACCATGTCTTCCACAAGGACGAGTGGTAATGATATGGAGAAGTGGATAGAGACAAACGGTAAAGCTTTTTCATCAGTAACATGCCTCAACTATTCAACAAATATGTCTGTGCGACGCTCATTTTGGGCATGTCTGAAAGATAGGTGACGCTGGTAGACGCACAACTTTGTTAAAGACACTTCATTAAGGACGCGACGATGTGGAAATGTGTGAGATGCCATTACATGAAACTCTTTTGACGAGGAAGAAGGGTGCTGAGATCCTAGCAGACGAATTCGACGCCCTTTGGCTTGCTTACGGTGGACCTCCATATCGCATCGGAACAGCGCACAATAAACGGACCACGTAAAAATGAAGACAGATAACCTTATAGGCAGTTTCAATCTTCGAAAGAAATAACTGTGTTGCAGTCAAACTGACAGTGACTGTTAAGCGCAAAATGCAACGGAGTAGTCAGCCACAGTATTTCATCTAATATTATTATGCTGCATTTGGTCATTTTATTGTCGACAACGGTTCATCTTCATCGGGTGTTTATTGTATTTGTCTAGACAATGCGTTTTTTCATTTGCGTATTGTTGACATTTTTTGGCAACGGTCTAGATCAGCCAACGATTTTTGAAGCGGAAATTGATACTTAATAAATCGTTCGGAAGTGCGGTTACTATGGAGCCTTCATATGGATTGAACTCTTCATAACAATAAGACCTTTAAGTTTATAAAATCCTCATGCTTTTGCAGTGTTTAACTTGTGTTCTGTTGCGAATGTTATTTATTCTGTTTAAGACTGCAGTTTCTTTTTCAAACGGTCTCCCTCGTTAACTTATTGATAAATAAATTTGTGTTAACGTCGATTGAACAATATACGTCCTGGATTGATGCATTTCGTGTAATAACAGTTCCTGCATTGTAAAATATTGCGAGAAAGTGACCAATTGTGATTAAACGCTTGGCCTCGGATGCGAAAATTGCACTGAAAATTCACGCAGAGGTCCAGTTTTTCTGAAGCTTTTTGAGTATTCCTCGAATTCTTCAGAAATTTTTGTGAAGAAGGTTCTAGAAGCATAAGAAGAAAGTTTTGGTTCTTTGGTTGTGGTCGGATTTTACCCAAAAAATGCATTCATGGCAAATAAGATGAAATGACCGTCGTTCCGAAAAGATCCACTCAAGCAACTTTACACGTGGTACCACAGATACGTTACAGGCAGCTAAGAATTGCTTTCTTCCCAAAAATCATTGTGCACTTCAGAACACCATGATGGTGATAAAATTTGTCAATTATTATGAACAATAGAACTGATTCAACAAATGAAATCACTAACAGCGACAGTGCGATCCATGGCGTCGCATTTATCTCTACAAAAAAAGGTGTGGATGAAATGCACTCAAGATAGCGATTTTGCGTCGCCTAACAATGGTGTCGAGATCGCTCTGTTCTGCAATACGCCCATTACTATACTGTACTTCACAAAAAAAAGGATTCCCTCGAATTTTTGGTGGTAACAAGTGGCGCTACCACTTTTTCTCACCAAAAATTTTCGTCGCAAAAGTGAGAGGCCGAGAATCCATTCCATTGTTTGCCGGCCGAAGCAAATGCCAATTATTACTGACATCATTTGCAGATTTTCTAACGATCATAATTGCAGTGAGTAGAAATGATGCCAAAATAATCTACTGAGCGCCCTATACTGCACAATTACTACGACTTCAGTTTTTTAGCGCATCCGCTTACACAGGTATTTATGCCCTGTACACGTATCTATGCCTGTTCTGTTGGGCTTCATAAAGTCAGTGATTAAGCGGCATTGGTGAGCTCATAGTAAGACGTCTTTCGAGGATGCAGCAATCTCTTCGGAGCTAAACACTGGAATTCATGCGTGAATAAGGGATGTGCATCGAGAGTGGCAACGTCACATTCTCAATTTAGCGCCTCTTTCTCTTTCTTGCTGTATTAGTCGACCGTCGAGTACATAACGCTAACGAGCGAATCATGTGAATTCGATGTGTTCAGTGATTCCGTGAAAGCCGATTACTTCTTCGTTTCATTTGCACATATTTCCAACTCCACAAGCATTGCTATCACGAAAACCGTATATGTGACTGGAACAGACTTTAACGTAAGTAGCTGCGTAATCCAATAAAGGAAATTCTCTAAAAAACAGTCGATGGGCTTTTGTTTGGACAGCCACTGTGTATGATCTAGAATACTTTTGGAGCATTTTGTCCAGCGATTACATCCTTGGCCTCACAGAGAGAGAACACTGACAAACGCATAAGCAACCCTTCCTGGTCGACAAAAGAGGACTGAAAGCAATGAAAGTTGTCATTATTGGTAAAAAGAGTCTACTCGGAGCTGAATGGAAATTGGGTAGAAACGAAAAGAAATATAGAGATGCAAATGAGGAAATTAATGCTGCAAATATTCGCATTGCTAAACGGACATATTTTGAAATGACATATGAACTTACTGTATCCTTTTGAGGTCGAAGAAAAGGAAGAAGCAAATGAGCAGGCTGAAAGAAAGCAGTCACAAAACAAAAAAAGTTCAACGAACATATCAGCAAGCAGAAAATTTGGAGGAAGAACAACCATATCTAATAAGCCTCCTGTACGGGGAAGGAATGGTTGTATCCGATATGCACTGACCGCACTCGCAGTCGCTGCTATTGTGCTAGCGTAGGCAAATGGAGTGGCACATCTGTGCACCAGACAAAAATACGGCCTCCTACTGTGCCTGAGAAGCTGAATTGCAGTTCGATTCACAGTGTAATTGACGAAGAAGAAAGAGGTGTTTACAAGGCCGCTCCTCGGGGAAAACCTTGGCGCTGATTAGGCTTAATGAATTTGTCATCTCACACTCGCACCTCTCGAAGGATCCCGTGATCATTTGCAGTCATAAGCAAGCACTGATATTTCTGGGTAGAGGCGAAGAGAAGGGGATGGGAATAAGCCAAACTACAGAAGTTTGGCTGGCAAAAAAAACGCTCAATTTGAAGGTTTGCAAGCCGTTAAAAGGCTGCTGGCAATCAAACGCATTCTAACACATTCAAGCAGGTTTTACTATGAGCCGGATTCAAACACACATCCATTTCTATTATTTAGATGGCTGATTGGTCGCGCAAGTTTGTGCGCGATGCATCGATAGAAAAAGATCGCCGACTTTTTAGAAATTTGAAGTGTTTTGCAACTGAAAAAAAAGTTCTCTTTGCTTCTTCGAAGATCTGCCAGGGTTTCCCTCGTCTGCATATGTCCTTGTTAGCTAGCAACAAAAACTCCTCAGGAGATCCTTTAAGGCAGCCCAAACCAATTCCTTACCTAACATCTTTGGGCGCTTTTCTTCTCGGAGAGTAAATAATTAAATTAATGCTGCAAATAACTTTTGATGCAAGCTCCATACAAATGATCGGCTGATCATTTGTAGGGAGCTATGAAGATCAAGAATTAAACGATCTTTCGCGTACTATAATAGTTCTAGAAGAGAGTAGAACCCTGATATGAGATTCTTGGCATGAGTTTTATAGGGAGTAGAGAAAGAAGAAATTTTCGAGCACTTAAATAATCCTTTGAAAAATCCAAAGACGAGCTACCTCTTTTATAATTTGTATGAGTGAAAAGAGCAGGAAAAATTCGACTGCGACGATTGAAGTTTGTCGAAAATTATTTTTCTGAAGTGAGTAAGTGGAATGGAAAATTTTCGATGCGAGCGAAATTAACTGAAAAGAAAAACGGACGTTCGTCGGCGATCTTCGCTTTTTCAGCGCTTTTTGGGTTTTCTATAGGAAAAGGAGGCAATCTCTTAAAAATCCCTCCCGTGCAAGAAACACATAAAAGAACATAACTACATAAAAGACGATCCATGATAAAAGCCATATGCTGACCACATCCCAAAAATACGGACGTTGTGAGGAGGCACATTCTGAAAATCTCTGTCTGCTTGGACACCTTCTATTTGTAAAACTCATATCGCAGAACCCCCTCCTGAAATGGAGTCCATACGGGCTCAAAAATTTCCTGGCTCCGCAGAGTTACGATTCATTCTATAAAGTCGTCAAGAATTGCATGCTGACGATAGCAGTCTGGAGACAAACTCTCCAGTACTCTGACGAATACACATTTCTGTATTATGTGGTTAAACCTTGGCCCTAAAATCAGACACATAAGCCCGCGAATGACTGCAATGCCGATGTGAACGAAACTCACATCTACCAGATTCAGTCGACTGCTTAAGCATTAGAGAAGTAATTAATTTAATGGTGAGTGTGACGATGCAGTATGGATTTCATTACCCACTTTTCAGGTTGCTACTTCAATGGTCGCATATCGACAGTGCCGAACAAGCAAACATGAGCGTGTAGCAAAGCACTTTGAGATGGTTCGTGAAAAGCGGACTTTTTTCCAGATTTCCATCATGAACAGAGAGCTATGTTTTAGAACCGATATACTTACGAAGTTGCTTCGAGTATTGGTTCAAGAATCGTATTTGTCGACCTCCTAAATATCGAACTGTGGCCTGAATATAGAAAGAGGAGCAAAGTTTCATTGAAAAGGCACTCGTCTAGTAAACACCGTTCGAGTGGCGCAGAATGAGACAGATTTGGGGCGTGTTTCCCACTGGTAAGCATATCTTCTGAAAGATTCATATTAGCCTACAAAGTGTAGGAGCCGAGCTGCTGAGGTAGTGCATCCCGCCCCTTTGGTTCGTTCAATTCTCGTTCGTACGCAGTGCTGGTTGGTACTTTCACTCTTACTACTGCTCTCTAATTTTATGCATCCCACGTCAATCATTAATCTTCCGTTTACTGCCTTACTTTAATCTCTGATATATACTTAGTACACACAAAGAAATCTTTGAGTACAACAAATTCACGCTTTCAATGGCAATGCGGTAGTGAGACTGAAGTTTTTATGCATTCATGTAGCCTGCCAGAAAGAAATGAACGAATTTTTTTGATTTCTCTCCGGTTCTCCGAGTCTCGTCTCATGATTCATCTTGTTCAGGATTTATCTCGAATCTGTATTGTTGAAGCATTTCAGAGATTTTCTGGCCTTAGATTACTCTTCAAGACCTCATGATCTATTGAGCTTCGCCTCAGCACGTTGAATCCAAACAAGTTTTCCGTGACACACTAAGTGTTAAAATTGACGCCTCGTGATCGAGACTTTCGACCATCTCGTTATGATACGCACCCTGCTTTTTTCGATCATTTTTGCACGAGCTGGATTATGAAAGGTGCACGATTTAGCATCTCACCCATTCATATAATAGATTCATGCATTGATGGGAAATTGAAGAGGCTTATCAGCTACTTTTCTTTATCAGCTAGCTGGCCAACACTCATCATTCAATGAAAAGCTTCATCAAAAAGAGTATCCGTTTCTTGAGGAAAACGATGACGAAAGAACATAACGCATTTGATGAAGTGTAATTAACATTACACATAGCTAATATTCAGCGAGTAAGTTGAACGATTTTATTATTATTTTCAACTGAACTTTTGTATTATTCTTTTGCAGGAAACGTTTCAGAAATGTTTCGCCTTCTTGAATGCGGGATACTCATGTTGTTTTGATGTTGTTCAAATATTGAAGCATTGATACTTGGTTCATTTTGACATGAGCATAAAAAAAAGATTGCATGTTGGTGGCAACATATGCCGAATATTACGTTGCAATATAATGTGATTCGCGTGGAAACTCCACATTAATTGGCATTTACTTCAGTGTCGTTTTTTCAAATTCGCCTTCACAGCGGATACTATCCCTTTTTGTGGTGGAAACCACACATGAGGATTTGCTATTTATCGTCGCAGGAATCAAAAATATGTTGCAATAGTCATCTCTAGGTTCTAGAAGGTCTTTCATCCCTTTTCGCCCCCTCTCATGAAATGGCAGATGTCACATCAACGCTTTCAGTTCTCATATATTCCGTAGTTTTTTTCGTTTTAAACGATGCTCTTTCATTCGAAAAGCCTACCCACCATTAGGTGCTTTTCATGCGCAAATCAGCCATTGATCATCGAAACCTATTCCATCAACCAAAAAAGTGCCGATTAGCCAGCCAGTCGATGGTGGAAAACTGTTAGTAGGTTGATTGATAAGAGTTCTTAATGTATGATATTACACATATGAATCTAATAATAACGGTGACGAATGTTGACAGAAATTCAGACGACAAAAGGGACTTCCATATTGGCCTTCGTGAAGATGCAAGCAAGCATATTTTACCTCCTCAGATATCTTAAGCATTCATGGATTCCGAATGCTGCAAAAAGAAAAAAATTCAACGCAAGAAATCTCGAATTGATGAAAAACTTTTAAGAACTGGAAAATTTTTTCGCTACCTGAAAAGGAAAAAATAAGCGCATAATTCCCAGCGAAAAAAAAATACATTTTCATTCGTGAGGTATGCGGAATTTCGTAGTAACAAAGAGCAAAATTTTGAAGAAACAAGCGTCTATGTCCGAGCACATGTAACAGTTAGTGAAAAAGTTCGATGAGTTGATTGCAATGATTATATTAGTAATGGTTTCATTCACCAGACATCTCACTGCTACTTTTTTTTATTATCTGAAAGCGGTCATAAAATTTTGCAATTCTCAAGCGAATGACCTTCTACTTGTCAAGGATCATTGTTTGTTCGCAGCTTTCAAAAAAACATTCGATTTCATGTTTAAAGCATCTGTTTTCCTCGCTGAAACAATAGAAAACTACTAGGCGCTGTTCGAATTGGAATAACTTGAGCGTTTTTTGGAATTTAAAACAAAAAACTCATATTGCGTTTAGAGTACACAAAGCCGTATGCAGTAAGTTGTTATTTTTTACATCTATGCATTCTTCTAGCGAAGGGAAATAATGTGTGCGTCTAGGAAAGATTTCAGGGGGAACATCTTGCTAGAGTTCAGTGCACATTACTGACTCTTTGATCAACTGGTCAAATAGTGAAAGAATTTTCTTTGAGTAGGAATGACATTTTTGGTAATTCCCACGTATATGACACCCGTTATAACGTAATCACCTCACCAAATTTTTTCATTTAGCATCATGAAATAAATGCCACAAATTCACCTAAGAATTGCGTTTTGCTGTTATTTCCGAAAAGAATGAAGAGCGATCCTGAATTCCAACTTTTTTTTTTTTGCTAGAAGCTATGTCCCTATTCTCCCCACGGGCAAAATGAGTAACATCTGAATGTATCACTCACGAACTTGAAATTTTTGCTTGAATATCACCGCATCTCTTCCTTCGTCATTTCCCTTCTAATGAACAACTTTTGAATCTCCCCCAATGTGAGGTCAATTATAGATTCTATAATTTGTAAGGAATGATGCTTAGTAGGAGAGCCCTGAGCAAGTTCGGCAGGATGGACAAAGTTAGCATTAACATACGGAGCGAAGAAATTTTCTCCATAGTTTTTATCTGGCTATACCTGCAAAACACTTAAAATCGGATTTTTCGAGCGCTAAAGTGGGAAAGGTTACAGTTTTTGGATAACAAAACGCTCTAATTTCCATGAACTCAAATGTTTTCATTTTTGATATCTGCAAAACGCAAATTTATTGACATGTTAATGCCTTTAGAAATGAAGAGAAATTTTTGAAGGATGACAGCCGTTAAAAAGTTTTGACAGGTTCGCTGATGTTGAACTCCATATTGCTGGATGAATTCCCTATGGAGAACTTCCTTGCAAAAGCGGAATAAATATTGCTAATCCGATAAACTTTTAATGGTTAAAAAATCATACTTTTTGGAAAGCAACCCGTTGCTTTTTTCAGCAATGCATCAGGTGACGATAACTTTATCTCATCTACGATATGTTTCAATGTGGATGATGAACTAATGCTTTCATACTGGGCAACGCTCCCCTCCCAGCACTGTTTTTGGCTGCTGAGAATTTCTTTATCAAAGTTTGCAAGTTTTCAAGGATTAAACTGGACAAATGCTATTCCTGTGAGGCATCCTTAAGATGGCGGAAGTGTATTTACTGTGGGCTATATTCTGTTATGCCGTTGTAGCGGTTGCACCTTCATAATAACCGTTTCCTTATATCAACGATGAGTCGGCGAGAAGGAGAATTGTTTATAGTTGAAGTTACGTTCATCGTCCCTAAGCAGCCCTCAGTATTGCTTGGAAAAGACATATTTTTTGTTGTACTGCGTCATTAACATGTTCACCAGTGACACAGCGCTCGTTCACACCTTGGACCAAACCATAGAACGTTGCAAAAATTTTGCAAGTCCATTGCAAAAAAATTAGTCAGGAAGTGTTTTCCGTGATAGAACCTCAAAAGGTTCTAGAGATTCCAAATTTAACTTTCTGAGGATTCAAGGGTTTTGCGGTCGAAAACGAAGTGCTCATCTAGATGCTATCATATAGAATCATGCAAGATCGCCCGCAAAATTCTTAGTGGCTATTTTCTTGCAGCAGCATCCGTGAATATCGTTTTCAAAGAACTAAAGAGTGCCAAAAATTGTCGAAAAAAAAGGAGAAAACAATCAAAATGTTCACTTCCACGTTTGTGACAAATAAATGAACGCTATTCACATTAAGATTTTCCCTCAAAAGCCCCACCTAGCAAAGTTTAAATGTGCTTATTAACAAGGTAAGCGCATACGTCGTATAGTGAGCACATCAGACATTCCTGGTTATCAGTCCCAGAATAAGAGGTCATAACTTCAGTAGCCTTTCCGACATAAAAATGCTCTATCGATGTTGGTGAAAAAATGTACTTTACCGCTCAACATATGGTAATGTTTTGGCGTCGGATCTTGAAACTAACCGCTATTAGTATCTAGAACTGGATCGAAGAGGGCGCTGCATTCTTGCAAATCTCCCTTGTGAAGTGCTTCATACGCTACAGAATCCATCTCAAAGAGAATTGAAACCAATTATTGTCGTCGGAGCTAAATATGGGAGCGATCATTAGGTGACAGATAAATCTTTCGCATTTGTGACTTTGAATTGAAAAAAAAAAAACTCACGCAATTAGAATCGCTAAAAGGAAGCCCCTAATCAATAATTTCTTTCTCGATATCAGAACTCTTCATTAACGATGTTTCTATATCATATTTTTAACAGTTTTTATTCACTATCCATCTAAAAAAACCTAATTTTTCAGCCATTTGAAGGTTATAGCTCTAATCTTTGTGAAGAAATGTTTATTGAAATGCTGAGTGTAATTTTCACTCTATTCCTTAGTACTTTTGCCTATGTAATTGCACACAAGTAATGAAGAACTGCAATACTAATAATAATTGTCCTTTCATAATACACACAGAAATTGATTTATTCAGCTTAAGCTCTGCCATTGCAACGTATGAATACATCATATATGTGTGCTAATTTTTAATGAGAGTCGAATTACCTTGCCAATTTTGTTGGGAAATATTTTTCACTCCAGTTGAACGTTCATCGATTGCACGCGCGTATCTTGTTGTAGATTTCCTCATATCTCTTTGTATAAAGTTCGTTTTGATTGCGAACTAATAATGTCGATACTTGTTATGTGATCTATACTTAACTTCATTTATATAAACGCATATATTTTTTACAAATGCTTACTGCGTAACCTCGGACGTCCACCTCCTTCCCTTTACCTCTTTTCCCTATTCTCCATTTAACTTCCTCACAAAAAAGTACCCACAAAAGATGCGGGAAAGATGACCATCGGCTCCATAGAACAGTATGCCCATCCTTTACAAAACTTAAGTAAAGACCAACACTGAATGCTGCAACTGCTCTGAATGTTGTCACTTTGCACGCATTACGTTGCATAGCAAAACTCGTGCTATCTAAGCCATTTTCACTTCAGAGAAGTTCTGCTTGGGCAAGCCGCTGAATTTTATTTGTCGCTTATTATCAGAAATGTTCTATCATAATAGAGACTATCTTCGATTAAAAATTAACCGAATTAAATGCAAAAATTTTGGTACTCGGCGAAAAGCGCGGTGAATAATTTTTGTATTTGGAAAATCTGAACAATTTGACACTCGAGTTGTGTTGGCGTTTCAATCTTAAAAATCAGTGCAGCTCTACTCCGACCCTCTCCACATGAAGTGTATGCCATATAGGAAGCTTTGCTTTCTGCAAAGTGCAATATATGTGAGAGATTGGAATCAACCAACTGTGTCATTTCCGGCGTTGTCTTTGAATAACCTTCGTTCAGTAACATGTGTTAAATTTTTTTAGATTTCCATACATGCGTTTCAACAGGACAATATGAACATCTTGCTATTGACCGCTATCCGTGCCAGGCTTATCATCCTTCTTGGAATGTTCTATTCAGCTGATGCTAAAACTGGTTAGTAGTTCATAGTCGCTAGAATCGCTCCTCATCTTATTCGATTTAAGAAGTACCCCTCTCCAAAGGAATCGTACTTTATTAAGCTAGAGCGATGCATTTATTTAATCAACCTAATACAGAAGTTAAACCGCAGAAGTTCTAGAAATTACATAATTTATGTATTTCTGATAGCTTTTACATTGATCATTCTTACAGAAATACCGCGAAGAGCTTAACGGTTAATTTGTTTGGGCATCATCACCAAGGGAAAGGCACAGAAGTGAAAAGTGTCGAGCACAAAGAGACGTTTAAATAACGGCGTTCCTCTTTGCATGCAATCGATCTCATCAACTGCGCTGTCCCTCCAGTATTGCCTTCCTGGTTTTATCCTCATAACCTCCATTCCTTTACGCACCATACAGTGACGACAGAATCTCAGATAATACAATCTCGAGGCAATACTTAGACCTTCTGGTGTTAGACCTTATTTAGACCTTCTGGTTTCTTAGGGTGTTCGAAAAGCATTTCTTCAAATGGTTGGCCTCTTTTAGCTGCATGGGCTGGTGATTATGAGCGGCTTCTTTACGACAAACTTGGTTCCGGATACAATAAACTTGCAAGACCGGTGAAAAACGAAGGCGAGGCTGTGATCGTATATCTGGGCATCGACTTTCAACAAATCATCGATATTGTCGGTTTTCTTTTACTTTAACTCCCCTGGTAAGAGAAAGCTCTTTTGAAAACCCAGAAAACCCCGTCAAGATCATGAATTAGAAGTTTTCTTGTTATTCCGATTTATTATTTAATGAAAAGCCCAGTGACGCAATTGCACGCCACTCATAAAAACTCTGACAGCAGTCGCGAAAACAACAGTTTTAATTGAAATATTAAACTATGACTTAGTATCCACTTAATTTAATGCAGAGCCATTTTGCCACTTATTTACATGGTTCTCTCAGCAAGAAAAAAACGCCTATTATGGCGATTCAATGATTACCTTCGAAATTGAGAAATTCGCCCTAGCCGGCGAATGAAGCTGTGTTTAGTGTTGCAACGAGATCTGAAAAAGCAAATATTCCTTGGTTCTTGTCGTACTTGCAAAGCACTTATGAAAAGCCCCATTCTAACTCTGGCCGAGCATCCACTTCAATCAGTCTCTTTATTGACAGTATCAGAAAACGAATTAAACGAGCATTTCTTCTCATGGCTTTTCCTTAGATTTCCTACAGAAAGAAACGTAGAAATGCGATGTTTTTTCTCTTGTTTTCAGGAGGAGAAAAATCAAATAATGATGACAAACGTTTGGCTTCGAATGGTATGTCATATGTTCAGTTTTAATTATGCATTTATAAAGTGCTAATTGGGTGTTAAAACCTGCAACCTTCATCAGATATTTTCTTCATCTTAGGACGGGCAATAAAGATGAGATATCGCAAAGATGCATCGGAGCAATGATTCTTCTGGTACACTTCTACGTTCCGATACAGCATAAAACGTTGTGCTATTTCGTACTGCATATATTCTATGAGGCATTCTACATTTGAATATGCAAAATGAACAAACGTTAGCAATTAAAACTAGAAATGCGACTTTTGTATACTCCTTCTCTATTCAGCTGCTATATTTTCTCCCTTAATTATGCAATAGATGACCTTGAAATAGAGCCGATAGCACTCATCACCTTGTGAACTTTCATATTAAAAACTTACTGAGAGGCTAATTAAAAGGATTGACCACACTGAATGCAGTTGTGTGAGCAAGATTTATGTGCTGTTTTGGCAGCTGAGTGTAGCAATGATCGATACAGCGATCCCTAAGGAAAACTGTGATGCACAAGTTGTTGCATACTCAAAACCAAAAACAACGATTAGTTGCACACATATATTTTAAATGCTTCCTAAGCACGCCGACTGCAGTCTTCTCTCATTCATAAATCCATAGAGGAGATGTGTCATTAACGTGATGGTCACTAGTTGCGATTGTCGGCTACATGTGGAGGGAGGAGAGGGACACAACACTGAAAACTAGAAACGAACGTCAACATTTGTGATAACCTGGAACCTGCTGCTCAAACCACAGTTGCATCAGATTGCATTTGCAACAGATGGAGACTGAAGTCGAAGGGGGAAGGAGGGAAGTAAGTACCTTTTAGGAATTCCGACTACCTTTTTTAAAAAACTAAGTGAAAATCGTCACAAAACTAAAATTTCACGCCATTTTCAACTACACCCATTGTACTTAACTTTTGCAATGAAACTTGCGCAGATGAGTTATCTGGTCTTTCGTTATGTGGTCAATTACGTTAGTCTACTGCGCTATGGTTAGCTGTGTCCTCTAAACCTTTCATTCATTGAAAGGTAAAATTCTCAAATTCACGCATGCAGTAGCACTGAACTAGATCAACAGTTCGATATAACGGCAGATATCGAAGGCACTACCATATCTTCTTGAAGAGAAGGCATAGCACTGACCTATTTTTGACAAGGTTCCAGAATGAGGCTTCAGTTCATAGACGACCTCCCCGGAAATGTTCTTCTATTCTTCAAATACATTTGCGAGAAGTAATCGTTCATTTAGAAACAAGCTTCCTTTCAAGACAGGACTCCCTTCAAAGATAGAAATAGTTGAAAACCTTTGCAATTCGACTGAAACGATGCTTGTGAAAAAGTCTATTTTATTTAAAGATGAGAATGATGGCATATCGAGGTCAGCTGAAGCTTATGGATTGTGACTATCAATATATTTGGGAGAGGGAAATGAGAAGAAAAAATCTTACAGAGCTGGGTGGATATTTACTTAACGTGGGATCCATCTGACTTCGGCAATATTAAAGAAGTGCGACTCCCAATTTCAACAATTTGGAAGCCGGATGTACTGCTCTACAATAGTATTGATCAGAAGTTCGACAGCATGTGGCCAGTCAACGCCGTGATTCGATTGTGCGTTTCTCTGATCGCTATTTGCACCTCTACTAGGAATTTTATCAATTGGTAATTAGCACTAATAGACTGAGTAAGATTGTCTCGCTAAAAAAATACATGCCAAGAAGAACAGATTTTTTACCCCTCAAAATGAGGCAATAAATATTTCGAAAGTTTTCAAATCTATCTATTACAGAAAACTATAATATTTTGGCAAATCGTCTCAATTTCCTTAAACCACCTAAAAGACGAACGTTCAGCGTCTTGTTTAAGTGGTATGGATCTGGTGAATATTTCAGCAAAATTGAACAATCCATAAAGAAGTTTTGATCGATCCCTTAGGTACGTGCTGAAAGGCGAACTTTGAAAGGTTTTAATATAAATTTTGATGAAACCGGACATGTCAGAAAAAGGGCAAAGCAATGATTCGCCTTTGATGATGTGATTGAGGCGTATCTCCAAAAGGTTCAAATTCTCACTATTGTACGGAAGAAGACGGAGAATTTTGCGATTCGAAAAAACCTTCCGAATAGTTTTATCGAATTCCGTCGGGAATATCACCTTATTGATCGATATGCAGTAAAATCCAACAATCTATAAGGTAGCCCTGGTACTTTTCAGAGTCGATAGGACCGACAATTTTCCGAAAAGTTTTTACGCGAACTTCAGAAAAAACGCGGGGTTCTAAAAAATTGAGCTGTTTTTCTGAAATTATTGCCCAGAAGTTGCCAGCGCTCAATCTTCCTGGTGACTGAAGAAGGAGTACTGCCCAAGTACCTTAGCCAACGCGCGACCAAACACGTGTGGTCATCACTGTACAAGTTAGTGCTTAAATGTAGCGCACCGCATCGTTACGAGCCAAATTATCACGCTGAACACTAGTCTGAACAATGCAAACAAGTGAGTCGCAGTGAGGAAGGAAGAGGGAATGGATTGCAGACAAACTTTCCCACGTAATGAGTAAAAATTTTGCGGTGGAGGCTAAAAGGACTCTTCCCACCTTTGTAGAGATTTATAGAAGCGATTCTCTTGAGAAGTTAACGTATTGCTCATTTTGCGCTAAAACAGAAGAGTTCTTTCAGTGATGGCAATGTGACTTGGATTCCACCGGCAATCATAAGAAGTGCATGCAGAATCGACATTTCGTGGTTCCCTTTCGACGATCAGGTTCTTCAAATACAAAATGCTGAGATGTGATCAGTGGCAAAAAGACTAGAGCCACTAAAACATATCGATATATTTTAAAAAACAACGAATATGGTTGATAGTTTCATTTCGTTATTTTCTAAGAAATAGTCTACAAAATTTGCGAATACGACGAAAGGAGTATTTTATTCGATGTTCGATTATCCCCCTTACGGTCATGTGCTCCTGAAATAATCGGAACTTAACGAAAATGAATCTTAATGACTAATTTGCAGCATTGTAAAATGAAGTTCGGCTCCTGGACATATTCCGGTTACTTCACGGATTTGCGCAATACGTCTATTTCTCTGGACACCTATCAGACCAACGGCGAATGGCAACTACTTGGTGGGCTCTCTCTATTTCCTTGCGCTTGTTTTTCTTTATTAGGGATGTTTTTCAATAATCTTGCTTAAATAACCCCCTATGTTACAGTGGGAATGCCACAGCAGGAAAATGCCTAGAGATTATTGAAAAGTTTACCACAAACTGTACTGTAAATTATGCAACTCCAATCAACTTCTCGAACCGAACCAAGAACCAAGAACCAAGGTTTATCTTAGTTCTTATATTTCTCACTCAATTCTTTCCCTTCAATAGAGTTCCTTCCTTACAAACTGTAGTTTTTACCACAACAAAAACCACTGCTCTATGCAGGTGTGCCATAAACACAGTGTGGTTGAAAACCCTGGATAGTACCTCGTTTATAAGCCTTATTCGATAATCATTCTACCAAAGCTATTTTAATCTTACTTCAGATAAACACACTTTTCAATATTTTTTAGGGAATTCAACAATCACGTTAAGTTCCAGTTATTCTGCGACAAACGCCGAAAAATTACTTCTGCTCATTTTACGTCGTTTCCAAAAACGATTGAGAAAACTATAAACTCCACTTTTCTTCTTTGAGATTCTTTGATTATAAGTCCCTTTGCTATTGGTGCTACGGCTCTCATAAAATGGTATGTTTCGGGGTTTATCTGTCTGTATCGGAAAGATTCTAATGTAGAGAAAAAACTATATCAAAACCGAGTCTTCTCTGCAAAGCTGCGTTTTCTTCACCTTAGGACCCAGTTATTCTGACTTTTGCATAAGCCTGAAGGAAAAGAATCACTTGCCAAGATAGTTGAGAAGTAGCCACGAGCCGTGTTTGATGGTTCTACGAAGGAAGCTTTGCAGCTCTAACGGCAGAGCGTACAATCTTCTACTACGAGTGCTGTCCGGAGCCCTATTATGATGTTACCTTCACTGTCTCAGTGAGAAGGAGAACGCTCTACTATGGTTTCAGCTTGGTCATTCCCAGTCTGCTGATCTCGTCGCTTGCCCTATTAGGCTTTACTCTACCTCCGGCTACGGGCGAGAAGCTCAACTTATGTACGTTAAGTCTTAATAATTGCCATTCTTTCAAAACAACTCACTTGGAAGCATACGTAGTATATATTTATATTCTTTGCGGATTCTCTTACGGCTTATTTGCACATTGAATATCGTAGAAAATATCATCACACTGATAGTTGAGGCGCCTTTCATATGCATACATTCGGCCTAGACAAATTCTTGCAACTGAAATACTTCTTGATTCATTAAGTGGTCAGCCATGGGAGAGCATGCAGAATCAGATGTTTCTACGGGTACAGTTTACAGTGGTCCGAGATGGCTGTGACAAAATTTTGAAATCACCAGATGGAATAGAATTCGAATCAGTTAGGGAGGAGAAAAGAAGTGAGGTTAAGTTCAACTGCGTTTAGATAACAGGCTATAGGAACGTAGAATATAAGTATAACATCTTTCACACTTATTGCAGTAAGTCACAGAGTGATAGCACGCCAAGTGGCTACCTGAAACCTTATCGACCGCAATTTGACAGTAACATAGTCTGTTTTCCTAAAACACAAAGCAGCAACTGGTGAATTTTTTTGTTGTATTCCGATCAGAAAAGTAACACAGAAGTAGAGTAGCTTATAGACTTGAAGCAAATAATTCAAGTGATACGGAACCAACTAAAATAAAGTAAAGTGTGTTTTAAAATAATACAGAGCATTTTTTTCTGGCGAAGATTTATAGAGAAAAAATGTGAAGTTTTCAACTGAAGGGATATTTGCAGGCGTAACAATTTTTATGTCACTATGCGTGTTTATGTTGATGGTGGCCGAAATGATGCCGCAAACTTCAGATACCATACCCCTTATCGGTAATTTTGAATATTCCATTTCACGACAACAAACTTTTCCTCCTAATTTGTGACTCTCATTTTTTAAATCGTCTTTCCTCTTTATTGTATCTTTAAAAAGGCTACACTTTGGACGGACTTCCAATAAATTTCATTGTACTTCCTTAAGTTAAAGTTGTCAATGAAGAACATTTGGTTTAACGATCTTTTCCTTGAGACTTCATCACGGAATTGGGAGCTTTTTTTTTTTTTTTTTGCTTACTTTCAAATGCAGTTTTTGAGAATGAAAGTCGTTCATATTTTAGCTTAGAGATGGGAGAGGTTCAAATTCTATATGATAATCTACTGATCTGCTTCCATCTCTGGATCCCCACTCTTTACCGTACTATTGAAGACATCTCTTCCTTGAAATGCCGCGACTTTATTTCCAAGATTGCAACAGCACACCATGTCTCTCAACGTTTCTAACTGAGAGATGAATTAAGTTGGAATTTCGTGCACAATCGGTAAGCATATGAAATGCCCTGCCATTTATGCATTTCTCACTCAAAAAAAAAAAAAAAAATTTTCTTTTAGGTCTAACATAGCTATTCCCAACAATAGCAGTGGCACTTTTTAAATATTTCTCCTCATGCAACTATTACTTTTATTATTAATTTTCGTTATTATCGTATAAGTTTATAGTGGGACACGACAAGCTGCTATTGATGCTCAAATACGCAATGCGTACGTACATTCACTGAAAGGCCCCCAAATGAAACTACTGTGGGGAAAGATTTGCAATAATTTATCTGCGAAAGTGTTCTCAGTAAATCTGTTTTTAAGATGGCTTTGAAATGCTCTTCAGATTAGACGCAGTTTATAACAGCATTCGCGATGAGAGAATATTAACTTTGTTCTTGCACCACTTTCGGCTTTTTAGCTCTCACTTGTGTGCTTTTACTATTTAATGAAACGCAACACCACGACTATAGAAATATGATAAAGGTGGGAGAAGCTAAAAAAAAAACAAGAATGGGTTGAAAATGTCAACACGAAATTTTCACTTATTTATATGACGCTTTCAGCTCGGTCTATTCTCCTAGTTTCTCTTAGTGGTACTCTAATATCGTTCAGCACGGAATATCGTTAAAAATTTAAAAAGGCACCTTCCCCACCGAATCAAGAAAAAGGAAAAAATAGAGAAAATGTCTACAAAACAATTGCTACTGGCAAAAAAAGTCTTTAAATTGCAATAAATATGTCGAGTTTTGCAAAGATGAAATGTTTCAACAAATTGCAGCCGTTTATTTCACGTGCGTGATGTTCGAGGTGGGCGCAAGTGTTGTATGTACAGTGGTAACACTAAATTTTCATCACCGCTCACCCGAATTCTATCAGCGATTGCCTCCCTTTGTAAGCGATTCTATTCCTCATTTCATCCGCTGCTCAATTAATCGACGATCTAGAATTGCGTTTTTTCACATTTTGCTCATCGTCTAGAAGCAGTTTAAAGGTCTTTTAAGGTCTAGGTCAACAGGTCTAGATCTCAAATTTACACATGGATGATGCATGTGATAACAACATACCACCGAAGCTGGGATACTTCTGCACTGCAAAAGCGACGTGTGTATGTGTATTCACCTGCCCGCTAGCTTCAACTGCATAGTCATGGAAGTCAGAGTTACTGAATTCGGTAAGCACAATGATCATCGTTAGGGGAGTAGCCTGATGCAGCATATTTCACGTCGATCCATCAATTAATATAAGTTATGGGCTTTTAAAGAAGTCAAAAAAAAAAAAAATTGAGACGCCTTTTACAACGATTAAATTTTCATTTCGCACATTTTACATCACGGGAAACGATCCTTTTTTAGAAGTTAATTGCATGAGAGATCGCGCCAGATAAAATAAGGGATTATTGTGCAGTATTTCCGCAAGTTATGAAGCTGCTTCTTCGCTAAGCGGAACACAAAACTATACGTCGCAGCAGATCCTGTGGCACGCCCCTTCCCTTGTTTGGGAATCCCGCTCTCCAACAGAATGTTCCCCTTCGAAATGTTAATGCTCTAAAATTCAGCCACCCTCCCCCTTTCTCCCACCACTCCCACCTTTCCTTCACCCCCGTCCTTTGCTTGACATCAGTAGCGTTGTGGACAGATATACCCACAGTGATTTTTTAAATTCATGCAGAAATATACAAAATTCTCGTAGAAGCAAAAAGTGGGAAAGCGTCTAAAATGTTTTTCAAATTGCGGAATTCTACGAAAATTTTGGTTTCCGCTTTTTTTCTTGCCGATATAGAAATAACGCTCCGAAAGAATGACAGCTCGTTATTGAGATGCGTAAGCTGTTTCTCGATTGGTTGCCGCGTGCCGTGTTCATGCATCGACCATTCGCACATCGCGTGCCGTCACAGCAAACTACCGTTGAGGAAGATGTGTGCACAGAAGTGTGAGTTGTTGACTCATTTGAAATCAGCTTCCGCAAAGCGTTTCAACCCTCAACTTTTTGCACTGTTTAAATGGCACTTGTCAAAAGATTTCATAGATCCACGACACTAAACGAATTTCGTGGCGATATGCAATCAGTAGGCATTGTTCCTTTGAATTATACAAATCAAACCATCCAACGAAGCAAGGCGTTTATTGCTTCCATCAACTCCATCGGAATCCCACCATCTGGCAGCTTATCAAGTTCACAGACCTCAAATCGTTAAACTGAATCAAACACCTTGACATACTTAAGAGAGTGACTGGTGAGCTTATACTTCAACTCTCGTTTGTACTCAAAAGCTTCAAATTTTTCCAAAGTGAAGAGAGAACATATTTGAATAAAAGTGCAAAACTTGGTGAAAAAATTCATAAAATTTAGAGAGTTTAGTTGCATGAAGCGTCCTAAAAAAGGCAGAGATGCTCTCACGCAACAATTACCCATGTTGCAAACAGTGCTTATGACTCAAGTTGTTGTTCTAAATTAATCCAAACCAAATGAACCAATTTCATTAATTTGCTATCACTTCAGTTTCAGAATTTAAAATTCGCGTGGCATAAATTGAGCGCTCTTAAAGAACCAATGATGATTAGCGGATACAGTGTGGCGATTTTGAATAAACATGATTTCACTGTGTTAAACTGTCTTTCGACTCGATCAATACTCAAGAGTAGTATTATAGGGATTGTGACCATTTGACGTGTAGTGACCATGAGCTACTGTATGTTGAAATGTGCTCGTAGTGATCATTGTCTACTCCAAATGCGTCCTTAGGAAGATAGTTACAAACAATTCAAATTGGCATGAATTCCAAAAGGAACAGATACAGCTGTTTCGGAAGCAACGCCTTCATCCTATGTAGACTTGGCTATTGATCAGTGACTCAGATAATGATTTTGTGTTTCTTTTCAGTACGCATGAAGGTGACACTAACAAGTTGAAAACGTCAGGCACCTCTTTGCTGGTAAATGTCGTGGATGTCGATCAGCGACTTTTAACAAATCCAACCCTTTACAGTAAGGAGGCTGAAATGAGTGACAGAAATTACTCATTATCCAACAGTTTACATCTCGACTCATGTCCAGGTAACTGTTCGACCAACTGCTCTTGTGAGATACTTTAGACGTTGAACCGATCTTCTTAGAGCAACATACCATAACGTTCATATTAATTGATAGGAACGGATGTTTTCTTCTGCTTATTGAGCAGGGAATCTTTGGTCTGTACAGAAAGCTGGCTAGGGAAACATCGTTCACTTGCACATGCGATCCTATCTCTTACTACCATCTGAAAAGATCTGTCACCATCAAATGATAATGCGGATTGTGCTTTATCCATAATACGGAAGTGATAAGTTTCTACATCCAAAATGAATTCGACGCATACATTCAACAGTATCTTTAACTATTCAGAGAGAAAGACCTCGTCGATTCGAATACAAATGAAAGCTTATTCATTAGCAATGAAGAAGAACGAATGTAAACAACATTAATTATTATATATTATTCACTCAACATGTTACTATACCTTCGATATTCCTCACACCGGAAATAATTGATCAACTGTTAAGGGATTCGGAAAAACAGCAATTCCGCCATAATAAACTATGCGTTTTGGGTGGGGAAGAGAGGTCAAATCTCGCATCTGAGCATTAGCTGCTGCAGGAAATGCAATTTAGCTCTGCTACGAACTTTTTGAAATAACCCGCACTAAAATGCTCACTTTAAAGCGTGTGGAATTAACTGAAAAAGAAAAGCTAACTTAACTGAATTAACTGAAAAGAGCTATTAAAAATTTGTAAATCTCTTAATAATAATAATAAATATTTGTTGCAATTAGGATAGTCTCTATTAGTATGGATGAATCTTGAATATACAAAACTTGGACAGCTATGACATTGTGTTTCCTTTGCTAAACTCATCAAAAGCGTTTTCACCGACCGTTTCGTCTTGTGCAAACTGCACAAAGGGTTAGTGTGTCTCACCAACTACGTCTCCACAGAAGATACAAAAGTGAAAACTGCACTCCTTTTCGTCGCTACCGAATGACTCTTTTGCTGTGTTAGAAGGTGAAGGAGTTGAGGTGGAGGGGAGGACTTATTCATCAAATCACACTGAAGATCGCGGTCTCGACCATTTTGGGATGGAGGCCAAAGCGGTCTACTCTCCGAAGGATGCTATTGCCATCAGACACTGCCCACTATAAACTAATTCTAAAAGCCAATTGGTAAGGGATTCTCGCATCTGCAATTCTCCATTAAAGCAGTTACTCATTTGTGCAAAGCGACCATCACTTTCATCGCGTAATGTATATGTAAAATAAAGACTCCTCCAGTAGAAATGTTTTTAAACATCTATCACACTCTACTATTTAAGTGAGTCATACGTTCCAAATCAGCTACATTTTTGCTTGTAGCTAAGTGGTGAAGTTGTCGAATTGCAGTGTCGAAAAGAATGAAAATTGAAAACGAGGAGAAGCGTTATGTGCTTATGCGAGCAAGCAAAGTGCGTACCATGAACAACAGCGAATGTCGTATCGCTGATATGCAAATCACGCCTGCAGTTGCAGCTGCAACACCACTCATCTCAACGTCCATTGTGCGTTCTTATTATCTACCGCTAAACTTATAAAGACTCATCCCTCATCTCATAGATATTTGAAAAAAAGAATTTTGTCCTTTTATTTGAAACACACATAATCGGTTCCGTAATGTCGCTTGATGCGTCGATCGAATCCAGCTAGCCTATAGTCTAGCAACGTTTCACATTCTATGCATCCCTTGTGCATTTGGCGGCTTTAGCTAGTCGAAATTGAAGGCTCGCAGCAAAGGCAACATCTTTACGCCCTATCCCAACTGTTTTATGGGATATCTACCACCCACGAAGTGAAGGTAGCCGCTACGAACATGGCAGTCTGCTCCGCGTAATATTCAAACTGTGGAGGGAAAAGCACTAGTTCCACACTGACTTGAAGTTAAATGAAGTTTGATCTCAAACCTGGAAGCCCTACTATACTATACAGCCATGTTCGTAAACAATAATTTTATTTTATTCAGTTAAACTTAAAAGATTTCTTTGCCGAAATTTCCGGCATTGCTAGACCTCCTCCTAATCAAATCTCATTCTAGGAAGAAGCTGTTGAGTAAAACACCTCGTAAGACAATTTAGAAACTGCAGTCATACATCGTGCATCATATGTTGCAGAAACAATTGCAAATTGCATGTATGCACGCACGGAAAAATGAGAAATTAGGAAGTGGTCAGAAATCGACGAGGTACACTGTTTAATTAGAAAACCGCAGCGATAACACTGCAATTTGAACTGTCCTGATCAGGCGCTGGCTCTGAAATATTAACCATACAATGCAAAAGCCTTTCCTATGGATTAATTCATCTAAAGGCGTGCTCATAATCTGACTCCGCCTAACTTCTCCTGCCCCCTTCCCCCCTCCTCTTCAAAGGATGCAGTTGCTGAGAAGTTTGTCAAAAAAAGGAATTTGTCATGAAAGAAGCTGAATGATATAAGGTGAACATGAAAGTGTAAAATTTCAGACAAAAGTCCCCCCTATTGTCTCGTTTCTTCTGCTTCTCAGTGTTTTTGAATTTTTGGATAACGTAATACCGTGCGTAAAAAATAAGACGGCAGCTCGCCCATACCTGTAAAGCAGATTTTCTGACGAATCGTATGTGATGAAACAGCTGTTCTTTTTTAACTAAATACCGCAACCAAGAAATAAACGTAAATACGAACAGGATGAGTCCATATTTCATGCGAGTAGTTGAGGCGACACACTCACCAACGTACTTTCAAGCTGCACATCGAAAGAGAGTGAAAAGAAGAGGAATCCCCCTATCCCACCTACTGCACCAATATTACTGTCACATTGGACATACTGCGTATGGAAATAGATTTCCTTCATCAACACTGGCCAGACTTGCTCGAATAATCTTCCGTTCTTTATTAACAAGCTTTTGGGCATTTGCTCTTCAATTGGCGATTTTGCTCGCAATATTTGGCCATTTCAAGGGGAAAAAATCTGCTGAGCGAAACTGCAAGTTCTCAGCAAACGTTGTTGTTTCGTGAGATAGTGACTCAGAATGTTTTCTTAGACTCCACAAAGTGGTCGGAAGAAGCTATATTGCTAATGAACAGATTCGCTTCGTCGCTATAGTTCAGTTCAGAATGTTAGTTTCGAACATTCAATGCAGTTACCAAAATGTGGGCTTTAGAATGAGAGCACGCCAGAAGAAAACTATGACTTGAAGGCGAATCGACGTCGGCACGCATACGTCCGTCATGCTCTTGACGAACAACAGTTCACGGAACTCATCGGTGAAATTCGCCTAATCTCCACCAGGATCATGAAAGAGGTATGTTTGTCGAAGTTTCATTAACCAATCACTAGCTATCTTTGATATCCATCATATGATTCTATAAACATAACATTTCTTGGTCACGAACACTCTGCTTACACTGTAGTCGAAGTTTACAGGAGTGAGAGTGGGGAAGACTTCTTAAAAGAACTGACTTCTCTAGCTAGTGCGGACACCTCACGAATAAACACAATGAAGTCAGTCGTAAGCAGGATGTAATACAATTCGGAAGTACATGCATGTTGGCCTTCAACAACCGATCACTGCCTACAAATCATGCGTTGGCTTCAATGATGTTCTTTCATCATCAGCCACAAGCCTATGTATGCAAACAGTTTTGTTTGAACTTGGTGTCTTTGCAGTGTGGAAACCTTGGAGTGTTATGTTGACACCAAAGAGGCAAACAATACAATGCAGCATTATTAGATACTATCACTTATTCTTGCAGCAAAGTGTGAAAAAGTGGATTTGCAGGAGATTATGCATGAAATCCGCACCGAATGGATGTTCGCAGCAATGGTGGTCGACCGGGTATGTTTCATCAGTTTCTCGCTGTTCCTGATCATCTGCACAAGCATCATCATCTGGAGGGCACCTCATCTAGTCGTATAAACACATCAACAACGTGTCCATCGCTTCGTCACGACCCTCCAAACGGCTATCACTTCGTCGACACACCGGTGTCCTCAACGCGCACTGTCACAGCACCTGCTAGTGGTTGCCTGCCTCAAGTAATATGGATGCATTGTCTCGACGTTCTCAAGATGAACAAATAATGAGCACCTCACATAGACCAGAAACAGAGAAAAGAGGTATGTATGTATTGGACACGCAAAAAATTGGTTCGAGCAGTACTTTATTACGGCTGCAACATTGTCTATTCACTGAGGACAGAAGTACGTCGTAGAGAAGACACAAGAAGCAAAAACTTGCAAGCGAACAACGCATTCAAAAAGTACAGTATAAACCAGTCAAAAGTGACGTTTACCAAAAACTGAGTTATGATGTACAAGAAAAACCAATCTTCTCAATTACGCTGCATTCTACAAAATGAAAATATCCAAAATGCCAGCAAATAAGTCAGCAAACGTTTACGAATTCTCGCCTTGACTCAGCTGTTTCCTAAATATATACGAAGCCAGTTTAGAACACAAGAACTAGTTTGTTTCAGATAAGCATTGACAAATAAGGCAACCGTTCGAAGTTATAAGGATGTTCATAAAAGAGTGAGACGGTAGAGATCAAAAACAACTTCCAATGCAGAGAATAAATAAACAAACAACAACATCACTCCTCGTTACGGCACACTCATGTGCACTTCAAACAAAACGGAATACTGAGAGGAGATAAACCACCCGTACAGTGATACTGCAAGCAGACATACAAGAAACCTCTGCAAAAAGCAATAACGAGCAATAAAGCATCCACGAATTGGACACTCCTTTTTTCACACTTCAACTTCACTTCATAAACCATAAGTAACAGAAACTTTAAAAAAATTTAAACGCAAATTACACGCGCAGAAGCAACCATGGATCAATGTAAAGCGTAGTAAAAAGTTGGCACTGCTTTTTGGGTATGAGCTCTGATGATCGCTTACTTAGTGATTTGAGCCATCAATAACCCGAACCACTAGGGATCATCTCAAACCCACTGTGTAAAAACATTGGTGGAATGAAGAGAATTTAGCGTTTGTTATACGCCAAAAGTCAATGTTTACTGCAAGCCAAGAACTAACATCATCACAATGCGACGCTGTTACGCATTCCTGTCGGATGCACTTAGTCTTGCAATTAACAGACGTGTCCTTTTGCGTTCCTCCTCCGCTTCAGCAGCCAGATTTATATCATATTCCTCCAGAATCTAAAAAAGGATGACGACAATCTCAGCAACGACGACCTACAAACTTCTAGACTGATAGAGATATTTACTATTCTTTTAGTCCTCACAGAGTAACTGCCAGATGTAAAAGCAAAGTTTTTCCAGGGTTTATTTATTACAAAGGAGAGGTACCGCTCGCAGAGATTAGGAAACATGAGGAATCTCCTTAATTTCAATTAATAAAACAAAGATGATCCTCTCAGTGGATGCATAAGGAGAGTTCCAATCTCCAAATAGATTAAGTAAGAAAGATTCATAACCACATCAATGTTTTCGACGACAAGAGTCAACGTTTTCATATTATTCCATAAACGATAAACAATGAAATGTAAGGGATGAGTGGGAGGCGGATGGGAGAGAGTGGAAGGTCGAAAAGAAAATACGAAAGATAGGAACTAACGGGAATGAGGTGTTTGTTGATTCTGGAGAAGCCGGTGCGCATGTGAAGCAGCCTATTGGCTCGTGCACGACATAACGGATTCGCGTTCGCGCACACATCAGCGAGGATGAGTGCAATCCGCTGCAGCGTGTAGAGTCCCGCGTCCAGACGGTCCAAATATTGCATCTCGAGTTCCTCGTCAGAAAGCTTCGATGAATCACTACGACTTGCTTGACGTGCATCAAACCGATCCACACGTTCCCTAAACAATTTTGTGGCCAATAATCCTTATATATCAAACATAGAGTATATACCTGCATTTAACCATTTCGCTTCACAGACCTGAATCCAGCTACCTCGCTTCAATTCAGACATCTTTTCGATGGATTAGAGTGGTTATATCAATAGAATATTTTTCACAACCCCAGCAACGGTTCGACTTTCACAACTTACTGATTTTCGACTTTCAGAACTTATTGATTATTATCCTCTATGCTAATTTTTCAGTTTTTTCAACAGGTATGTAATTCTTGTGGCGATACGCAACAATCAAGCAAATAAAACAAAAAACCCAGGATTTTATATTCCAGGCTCCGAAAACATACTGCATAAAATATAGTCGAAAGCTTTTTTGAGATTCGAACCCTCCGTCAGCATCATCTCGCAGATATCACTCTGCATTCAATCCTCCTACATAGGTTTCTTCACAACATACTTTATTCTGCTCCTGCAGATTTTTCAAAAATTGACTGCCATTTGACATTACTTTACACGAGAAGAAACGTAACATTTTGACCAAATGCAACACCCTCCTGCTCCATTTCTAGTATATGCTCGTGCGTCATCCACGTCAAAAACAGTAGGCAATTTTGCGAACGGCTGCAACTGGCGACAAGCGACTCTCATCCAAATAATATCCCTTCTTCGACAACAAGCTTTGTCCCTTCGGAGGACCTACCACTATTTTCTTGAAGGCACCCCCACAATCCAGCATTCCTTCATAATTCTGGGAGCACGACAGCATTCTTCCATGGATGTTTTTGGTAGAGAATAACTTCCCCAACGAAGTTTCCGTTAGACCTCCCAAGATTCTCCGTTTAAGTGCATGAAGGAGTCGAAAGACTTACTTATATTTAAGTAGAAGTTCCACAGCCCGATCGACTTTCTCATATTCGTGCTCCGAGAACTTCATCAATACACGACTGCGGCCGTCTTCTCCGCAAGAACGAAGCAAAGACGCCAGAATCTTCAATTACATTTCGTAAGCACAGTTGTAAAAAAAATTCATTCTGAACATCGCAATCGCAAGACCAGTTATATTAAATCTCTGTACTCTTGCTTTCCTGTCTATGCTCTTGCCTCCTCCCTCCTCCACACTTCAATCTTTGTTTCCTTCCAAAGAGGTACTATGCTTTAATTTACTTAACGTGAACGATTTCCCACAAGCCAGTTCCACAGCCCGATCTTCCTCACTCCTCCTCACTCCAATTTCCCAAAAAAGCCAGAGAAGGCAGCAATCAACCTCGTTAAGTGATAAGCTTAATCAATTCTCCACTACACAAGTTGACAACTACACGTTCAGTATGAGTAGAAGTTAATAACAACAAACAACAATATAACAGCAATAAAGAAGTTGTTCAAGAGAACCGAGCAAACGTGTTCTTCATGTTCGTCGGGTGTCGTATCCTTACGTTTCATCTTCGAAGGTGTACGCATAAAAAGTGGAAAGATTGTACGCAAACCTGGAAATTGCAAATTTTAGTCAGTCATTCCAGAATAAAATGGAGAAGCGCTATACACTACGGCGCAATACCTGCTTTCTGCGAACAAAATCTACGTTATAAAAGACAGTGCCGCGAACCATTTTAAAGGAGGTATTTAAAAACGAAGGTTTTTGGAATACGAATAAAAGCGAATGAAGTCCCTTCCCGAACTATGTCCTGAAACCGAGTTTCACAACCACTTCTGCGGTTGAAAGGATCTGAAACTTCTGGCAACGATCAGCAAACATGGGTGCAGCTCCACAACTCGATGTAGGATAACATTCCTCTAATAATGTCATAATACCGACAGTCGTAACAATTATACCATTACAACAAAAGTTGAGACTCCGAAATCCTTGGTAACATTCCAAAGACGTGAGTGTCGTTTGATGGCGTGAATGAAAACCTGGCTAACACTCAACACCACAATTCATGGTCACCGTTCCACAACAACAAAACATGCAAGATATCGAAACCTTTGCCGACCATTTAAAATAAGGATGCTGTCCCATGTCGTCGACGAAACTATTCCCTAATTCACTTCCCACTGTCAAATTTAGATCAACTAGTAAATTATTACGAAATTGGAACTTTCGAAATTCATGGTGAAGTTTCAAATTTGAGGCTTGAAATTTCTGTATGCTTCCGAACTCCACGGTCTGAGCAAGATGCTGAAAGATGTCTACCCATCCTCTACCTTCAACATTTACGGGACACAATGGTTTACTTATTTTTACTTTATGCGGATACACCTGTTGCTACAAAGTCACCTACGCAAAGTACGAAATTTTTAAGTTCTGAATAAACGCCCAATTTGAATACCTCAATGGAAGTACTTTCTGACTTCAGGCAGTAAATAAACAGCATGCGGCACGATGTAAAAGTTACTCGGATAGACTGAAGGAATTCGATGTACTCAGCAAAAATTCTTGGGAACATGCTTGATACCTTCAACAGATCACCAGAGGCATACTTTCCAAATTTAAGCATCAATCCAAGATTACGACATACTACTATAAAGTTAATCATATAAGCTAAGTCACTTCAGGCACTGAAAAATACATTTTGAAGAACTCTTTACCTCCGGCACACTCTCCTGTGGAAAACTTTCGTTATTGCGGAAACTCGAACGCGGCAAGAACATTTAAGGAGTCAAAAACTTTGGGAGTAAGGAAGGGACGTTGGAACTAAAAACCATAACTGATCCTGCCAAACATAAACAAAATATCTTTCGAGTTGACAGAGTGAATTTCACGTTGAAGTATGCCAACAAACTCAGCAGTGTGTGATCTTTTGCACAGCACAGCACTAAAGATCAACACAAACACTGACTTGCACAATACGTATGACCTCTTCCTTTAGAACGAACACCAAAGCAATATTCAAAGATCGGGAGCGCCCGTGAAAGGAGAGAAAAAGAGAATTCCTGTGTCGTTTCTTAATCTATCTGTCTTGCAGTAGTAATAACTATGCTTTAATGAGATTAGAGTGATAGATGCTTTAACAGCAAACTGAAGCAGCAACAAGAAAACTTAAAAGGAACAATAAATGTGCCAATTTATTAGCTTAATGATCGCAATCATGAAGGCAAAAACGACAAGTTAGAAAGAAAAAATAATTTTCGAAAAAATACGTTAAAACATTACCTAAAATTTCAACAAATTTGATGCAGTTCGCCTTGCCTTCGACTCCATTCGTCGCATAGTTCAACACTTTCAATGCGCTCTCTCGTGATTGCTTTCTCTCTCTGCAAAACGGAAATGTAGCTTCAAACGACCATTAGCTGCTTCTCTCCCAATTCGCTCAATGGAAGCACACTGCTTTAAAATATTGTCAGCATTAACCACCGCAACACAAGTAGAGAAACATGTCAGATGAGCTGCCACGATATATGTCTTGGTAGTTCAACTTAAAGACCAATCACTTTCACAAACTGCCAATAAAAAATAAAACATGCGCATCAATGCATCCTTATTTCAACTGATTCGACTACTCGTACAAAAATTCTGCAAGACTCGACTTTTCGCATTCTGACTAGTACAAAACGAGAGTCTTAGCTGAAATACATGGGAAATCTTGTGCATCTTTGTATACTTACAGAGTCTATCGAAGCTGGTGAATCAATTTTAATGTTGGTATAGCCACTCTTCCTATGATGTCTACCAAAACCACAAAATTTCTTAGCGGTAGCTTTAGCAGTTCCCGAATTGGAACTACGGACAGAGGGAAACAAATGCATATACGTATAGAAACAATGCTGTCATGTTGCTCTTTGCACAAAAATGAAAAACAATAAGATCCGAGGGCCAGTCAACGGTGTAAAGTGAGTAAGATATGCAATCACTAGATTTGCATCCCTCACCCATCAAAATATCTGTTTAATAGATGAGTTATTAGGTAAGCTACCAGATAAATTAATCTATCAGGTAATTTGTTTTTATGAAAACAAAACAGCTGAATTAAGCGAGCTTTTCGTTTACTCTATGGTGTGTGTTATAAAGCGAACTGTGAATAACAACAGGGACGTTATCAAGGAGCGCAATACTACCCTCCTGGATCCAACAATGATAACCACATCGACACAATGTTGAAGGAATTACCTCAGCATGAGATTCATTAGCTGCAAGCCTTCGCCGTCCAGAAACTTCTGTCGATTCGGAGTGTACAGGAGTGAAGCACAAACAGCGTCGAAGAGATTCTCCATATGCTCACGTTCGTCTGCACTGCCCGGATCATGTCGCTTATAGGTTGCCAGTGCCTATAATACTCCGCCACGATTTAATTCTAATAGTGATCACAGAAGAATATTTCAACTATAAAGAATATGTGGAGGCCATCACGCCATGAATATTGTGCTGTCACTAAAGACCGTATAGTTCCTTCTCCCATCAAATTCTTCCTTAAGTGATTTGAAAGCAGTGAATGGACAAGTCAAAAATCGCAAGATAGCTTTCAGTCTCCACTTCCTAAAACACTTTTGAGATTTTCGACTACCTTTTCATACAGAGAGGCCTTCCAGCATACAACGAGGATCAAGCTGACGACAACAAACATTCCCGACATATTTTTCTTTTCGAGTTTAATAAAAAATCAAAAACAATCGGGTTTGCCCTAAACATTCGTGCCATTCATGGTGAATATCAATATAGAAGCATAAATTTAAAAACAACAAAACAATTCCAGTGCAATTTATTAACGATCACTTTCTAGCTACATTAAACAAGCAATACCCAACAATTTTAGCTGTATCGCATTGTGAATCTAGCATGAAAGCGCCAGATAATACGCTGCAAAATGGCGAAAATTTGATCAAAGTGCTCGGATAGTAGGCTCCTCCGCATTTACTCTACTTTCTGGCCTTACCTCGTATGACCATAGCCTTTCCCGATCCTTCAAAAACAACATTAATGGAGTTTCTTTCAACAACGACGTCGGAGTGGAAAAGGTCAGAGATGTTCACTACGGCTAAATCAGCAGATTTCTTCAAGCATGGCAACAAGGTTTGTTCAGTCATCAGGGCGGGATCATGGACAACGAAAAAGGATGCATCATCGCTTAATATTTGTGAATGTTATTTCAAAAGATGAATAAATAGAGGTTCCAATCAATAGAAGCAATAGGAAGTTCTGAAATGGCCCAATATCACTCCCCAATGCTGACTGCAAAACCTTATTAAGATGATACTTATGAAAACGAATCAATGATATTTAAAAACAATGTCAGATTAAATTCTTATACAGGCAAGCACATACTCTTAGAAGCAGATCGAACCCATCGATTTTATCAGTGAGTTTTTTCTTAGCCGAATCAGAAGACTGCAGCAGCAGAGCAAGTAGCTCGCTGGCGAACATTTTGTTCGCATCAAGTGGGCCACGCTGTGTCGCACGTCGCAGAAGCCATGTGAAAAGACCCTGATTGACACATTGCTCCGCATACGCTGGCCGGAAATCGAGCACCTGAGAGTAAATAGATACACCGAGAAAAATATGTAAAGTGATTATGACATCATTTCAGCTTTTGGGCGCCCAAAGATGGCACCAAAGAAATAATCAACAAATCTCTTCTAAAATCGCAGAATAATGAAACATTTTTCGGATATGCCTCATTCAACTGATGTGACGCTCAAACCGATTGCTCCAACAAATTGCTTTCATTGAAGAGATCGCACCGATACTGCTTTAAGCGGTTACATCCCGAAAAGGTGAAAGAAAATCTAAGCCGATTCTCAGGTCTTTAGAGGTGAGCATTTCTCCCAAGTGACGTTACAAATGCCTCAACTCAAAATTGGCGATAAAATAATTAATAATGGCTAAATACACAGATGCATCAACTTAGCAAATAGGAGAACAAATGACCACAACGTTGAAAACTGAACCAAATAATGTGACTCATATTCAGTCAGAATCAATCAAACTGTTCTAATTTTTCATCAAAGTTGTGATTTAATCTCGTTAACTCATTATGAGCCTCAAATTTTGGAAATATTCGCGCTATCACCGTTTCTATTTGATGATAATCACCGAGCAAATGCGTACTAGTTGCAACAACAATACCGCAAACAGAATATTCGTTTCTTTTACAATGAAAAATCCACGAAAAAGTTTGTGATCGAAATCAGTTCACCTCAACTAGACAGCGGCAGAATTGGAAGGGGTAGTGATTTGGCCTCGAGGCACTCCGCGGCTTAGGGCTTTCTTAAACTTGAATATTTCCGAAAATACCCGGTCCTCAAAGCTTTTAGAAAATATGAATATTCCCGAAACATCCCAAAAAGCCTATAGAAAATCCTCGGACCTTCTCGGTGTTGTCGGGAGCGTCCTGGAAATTTTTAGGACGCCCTAAGCCTCAAGGTGCACGCGAGAAAAAGCTCAGCAAGGCTGAAAAGCGCAAGATTTAAGAAAACCTTGAGGAGATTCGAACGTCAAAATATTTTGTGAAGATTCTCTAAGCACAGCTGGTGGGCACATGAAACAGATACATGGATTAGAAAATGCTCGCTTTGCGTAAGCGTGGCGACTTGTTTCTCCTTCAACTGTTCAACTGAACTTTTTGCTGCTCGATGGAACAACAAAGATTTTGAAAAAAAGGAAAACTTTTTGAGCTTTAACCAAAGAAGATGACAAAAAACACCAAACACTGCAAAAATTGCCTTACAGCAGCGAAAAATACTTCATAAAATTTCCAGCTCTTCGAAGCAGATTGATATCAGTCACGTGAGCATGAGATAGAAATGCCCTGTTGATAGCGGACCGACGAAGGATTGGAAACAACTCACCTAGCGAAACACGAAAAGCTTACATTTTCGACGACTGAAAGAGCATTGTGAATGGCATCTGCCTCATCTTTGATGTTATCGTCGAGTTTTTCGATGCTCTGTTGCACAAGTGTCTCAATGAGTTGCCCCGAAATGAGTGCATCGATCAAACGTGCTGCACCCTCTCCACCCTCGTTGACTGTATCCACGTCTGATAACTCCTTCAAATAACATCATTCACCATATATTCTCCATATTACTCGAAATACGGAATTGATGCAAAACCATTTACGAGTAGTAAAAAGCTGTTAGCGGGGCAATTCTGGCATTCACATTAGGTACTGTATCTCTACAAGACATGATTATAGATAAGAATTGGACAAATAATATGTAAAACGTTTAAGGCTTAACGGAACAACAACGAAATACGGAAAAGATGGAATAACCAAATAAAAGATTCCAGAGCGGAATGTTACGAAAACAAAAAAAGGATTTTGGAAAGGGTGTCAAAGGTAAAGGATGTAAGCATAATATGTCTTCAAGGAACTGCACTCTCATCTCTAAACAAAGGAATGGAAGTTAAATTACTCAGGCATAAATATTTCGAAGGAAACATTCCCGCGATATAATCAAACATCACAAAAAAGCATTTTTCGCTTCGGTGATAATATACGCAATATGAAATAACAATAATGAAAGACATATGTAACATTGCAAAAGGAAGAAAGCATAGTTCACGCCTACTGTAGGACTCTAGCGGGGGAGAAGTAAGCAGAAGCAACGCGCAATGAAAAAGATGGCAAACCTGAAGTAGATTGACTGTGGCCGCAATGATGTCTGAGTTTTCATGTGCCAGCAGTTGCAGTAACGTTGTTGCAGCATTTAAATCCACTAGTATATCGTACAGTTCCGGTTGAGTTGCAAGTATGTGCATCTCCTAAAACATAAATTCGAATTCGTTTCATAGGCACCACTAATGCACCGTTTTTCTTTAGGCGTCGAAATCGGCAAATACATCAGCAGCACACAAGCCATTCTCTTGTGCCAGAGATTTCAAGGTGTCACAACCGCCGAAGAGGCTATAAAAGGTGGGGCGTTTCAAAGCAGACTTTATAAGATGAGCCCATGATTGCGTTGAAAATTGGAAAATTTCAGAATATTTTGTCTCCCTCGAAGATGCCAACGAGACTTCTTTCACGTTCACCTCGGGGGTTTTTTTGCTACATGCCAGTAAATATTCTGATGCGTATAAACGTAAATGAGAGGTGAAAGAGGGGTTGCCATGCATGACTTCACCGCACTTTCCACCCTCCTTTCCATCAGCACTTTGTGCAAGTGCTTCAACAGCACGAATTTTGCGCCTGATTTACAAGCAAAATGACACCCACTATGAGTTTAAAATCTACTCACTCGAGCTCTCTTTAAACCTGAGCAAGTTTCCGTGGCATCTATAAGCTTTAAACAGCCTTTGCAGAATACATCCACTCAATTCAACTTCCACCTTTTATATACTCTGCGAATAAACTTCTGTCACTTTGGTCAACACCTCTTAAAAAGCGGGATTTGGATGCTTTATACATGCGTTGGATTACATCTGGTACTGGCATTAGGGCATCGAACTTCGCCGACCCCTAACGATCTTCGGGACGTTAACATAAAGTCCCTATCAGCATGGCCTGTTGTGCAGTGTAAATTATAATTCAAGCCACACTGTACCGCGATGTTCTCGTCAAGGGAATTGTCCACAGTTTCGATAGGGAATGGTCCCTGGAAATGTTTCACTTGCTCTACGTCCCTGCTATCAGTTGCTTTCCTCTTTGATACTATGTACTTTAAGAAAACATCGGCAAACCAAACTGTTGCTTGAGTTCAATTAAATTTCACCATTTCCTGACTCGCAATACAATGTTACACCTTCTCCTAAGCTAAGTAACTAAGAAAATTAGTTAGTACCATTTTTATGCGTCACCGAGTTTACAGGAACAGGCGAGATTTTCTTCTGAAATCAAAGAAACCTTGAAGCGCCACAAGTCTCAAGGTTTTTCTTTAAACATTTCGCGCACCCCGAATTTCGGAGTCAGGATTCTCGTAGCTAAGGTCACTCCAAGTCTCGTGGCAAGCAAGCACAACTACTGTGGAAATGTTGACCAGTAGGATGAGACCTGAATTTTACAGCTCACTTTCTCAAAAGGTTTACATGAAAAGATACCAGAAATGCGACAGCTTTCACAAGTTGCAAGGCAGAGTTTGATGTCATTAAGCTGGAAAACTGCAGCAAATAAAACAACAGTAATTGTACGCGAAGCAAAAGAAAAATAAGGAACCTGAATAGCGAAGTTGAGGTCGACCTCGCTGTCCATGAACCTTGTCGGATCATCTCCATATTTTATGCGCATCTCACGGTTCCTTAGGCAACGCTTTTCCAACTAAAAAACACCGGTGGGAAACATAGCAAGATGCCTGCAGAGCTCACTTTCGATTCTTGCACGAAATATGACATTAGTAACTCAACAGCACCTTTATTAGACGACTCAAGCTTGTATTAGTTTGTGCACCAATTTCGGGGTTCTCCGGAGATAAGTTTTGTCGCTCAAGCTCGTGATTAGTAAAGTGGGCCATCATGTGCATGAGGTCACACTGAAGTTACAGTTTGGGAATTTGCTAATGTATCCCCCCACCCTCAACTCGACATCTCTTCAAGTTAACTGCTCCTCTCATATTTCGGACCTAACGAGCCCTACAGTTAACAATACAGCAACCAAAAATACCACAAATCGTTTCGTCAAACAACTCTCCTGTCCAGTCCTATATTGGTGGATAAGATTAACTTTTGCTTCCCTCTCATATAACAGTGCAACTATCCGTCTAATAAAGAAACAAAAACTAGAATTAAATAAGAGTTTCCTTTTTGAGTGGAAGATGACCTACTTCCTTGCACACCAAAGAATGCGCTGTTCACGAAAAAAAAAATCAGATAATGCAAACAAAAGGCGCAATAAACAACATAATCGCAAACCTGGAGGACTGTCCTTTTGACGACTATCTCATCAACGACCTCCGCTCGAGAAGTGTCTTTTTCGAGTGCTGCGAGGATATCGGCCGTATTTGCCGTCGCCGTTGAAATACCATCCATGTCGTTGATACGCGGTTTTTTCTTCAACGGCTGCAACAACCTTATGTATCGCAATTACTCATGTATCACCCTATGCGGTCCAAATTTTTGAACGTGTTACTTCCGCTTACACGACGGAAACTATATTTCAGTTAGCTCATAAATCAAGAAACGTCATACAGTTTGTTGAGCAACACTTCAAACATTACAAATGCCCAAATTTGCAAACGCATTTCGAACACTAGCAGTAGGCGCTGCGGAAGAGTAGGCGAAAGAAACGAGGATATTACAGGTTCAAAAACTATCAGATTCACAGGTGAGCACTATGCCTTATAAGTGTATTTTGTTTAGGCCATTCGCTCAGTCCAATTTGCTATCATCATTCCACAACACTAACGAAAGAGCAAAAGGAAAATGGAACAGACAGGAAAGGAAAAGGTAAAAAAAGAGAGAAATGAACGAACCTCTAATGATGCACGTAATATTTCTGTGACGTCGATCGACGACATTAGCACTCGTTCTTTAGAGTTAGTTTATCTGAAATCATTATCCTTAAAATGAAATAGCCTATCATTCAGTGAATCAAAAGACTGTGAACGTTTATCAATGAGGAAATATACAGGTAATAGATAAAGCAACGAATAAAATAAGATGCTTCCGGAATGATTACAGCGTCTAGAAAGAATGCCCATCATTCGTTCTCAATAGGCATATAAACTCCCTTCATAAAAACCTTCAAAAAGGTAAATCGGCAATTATAAGCAAACGAAATCCACAGAAAATATATCGATATAAGCAAAAGTCGACTTCATCTGATGTGCTGAAAGAACAAGGCAACTACAACCAAGAATGTTACACAAAGAGGCCAATATTTCACTAAGAGGAACCTATAAGGTATGCTTTTTGTCTAATATCATTTTGACCTACTTACACATATACACATGTTGTGTGTCCTGAAAAAAAACATGAGGTATGATGTATAAGGGAAATCAATTTCAATTGTTTTTCTTCTCAAGTACCCCTTTTCGTTTTTTTTTCGCCTCAAAGAGTGAGCAGAACGACAACAGTAGCAATGAAAAATGTGCTGGATAAAATGGGCAATATTATTGAGATGCATCGGCATTTCAACACTTTCAATTCCACTGCTTCGATATATCACTGTATTGCTATGTGCTAAACTATCCTCTGAAGCAAGCCTCTTAGATATTATTCGGCTCAAATAATCCCGTTAACCCATAATCAATTTTAATTGCTACATCCCCAATGGTAAATGCGCCGACCCCACTTCTCAACATTTTATCAACACTCACGTGAATTTATTATTTCTCAATTTTGCTAAAGAATCAGGCCGAGGTTTCACCATTCTCCCTTGGCTTAGATTTAACTCGCCCCTCAAAATTAGTGCTAACATTCGAACCCTCTAACTTCAATGGTTGTCGAACTGATTTCTCCAATGCCAACATTACCTACCCCCTTTCTCTCACCTTCCAAGTGAGGCAAAACATCCGCCTGAAAGTTTAAAAAAACTTCCTCATTCATAAGCACCTCTCCTAGAATGTGCGTTAGCACTGCAAAATTGCGAACGCTGCAAACCCCTATGTTCGTCAACAGGAAAATGTGGCAATTATCGTTATGGCACAACTACCATCCCATATCTGACGACTTTTTTGAAACAATAAGAAAAAAATGTTCAGCGCATATCAACCTAAGTGGTATTGTACAACTTAGTGCCCGTCATTCACAGAAAGGATGTCATCATCTATGCATCCAGAAATCCACTCCGCATTGAGAGGTTTTTACCACTCCAGACGTGCTGGAAAATTAGACAAAACACATCCTCAATTTCAGCGATGCACCTTTTCTGCATAATTCTTAAAGTAAACTCCACAAACATGTAGAACTGCGGTGATGGTCGAGGTCGGGACACTCATGTAAATCTAGTCTATGAACGTATCAAGAATACTGATACGATATACCACCAAGAGAAAATCAGTTGTCACTGCAGAATGAGCGATTATCAAACACAACGATGCTTTATGTTTGATAAGAGTTCCGGAACGTAAAGTATCCAGTGGTTTCCTTCTGACGCAACCAAGTAAATAGCCTACTAGCCTAAATCGCCCACAAGCAAGACCGATTTGAACCATCCAAGTTTCCGGCTTCAGAAATCTCTAGGCACTGGTTTCACAACGAAGACTTCAGTGAGTCACCATGCAAAAAGCAGAGAAAAATTCCACCACACACATGCTTTGCAATGCAAAAAACGCATCACAGTATGCAATAAAAACACCCGCAGCCCGCATTCACCCGAAGCGGACCAACAACACTTCACCCACGTCATATCACACCAGCCGCACTGATACCACTTTCTCCACAAGAAAAGTGTTGACGCAGAATTTCAGTCGCTGAAGACCGCAAACACAACGACATCCCTCTCAAGCGGATTTGGTGTCAGCTAAAACAAAGCAAGATTGCTATGCACTGAAAGCCAGCTCGGTTTCGGGAAGCACCACAGAGAAACAAGAGAAATCCTCTATTGTGGGTGGACGAGAACTGCAGGCATCGCAGTGTTTGCGAACATGTCTCAACAGTTCAAGTGTGTAGGTTTTTGAGTTTGTTTTCTACAACTGCAGCATTCAGAAAATTCTCACTCCAGAGACAGCTACTTTCGAAGGGATTACATGCCAGCTGGGATGAGATGCCGAACATTAAAATCGCCGAACTACTTGAAAAGTTTCGACGATGAACGTTTTGTGGAATGCTGTTCTTTTTTCGATTTCCACTATAGAACAAATTTTCCACCCACTTTTATCCCACTTCATATAGATCGCATATGGGCTTAATTTCAATGTGTACGACGGGATTATCAATGAGACCGAAAGTGGGTATTTGGGGGAGTTCTACTACTGTAATGAATGCTTTAAAATGTTTACTTTCGGGAACCCCAAATGTTTTCGTTAAGCAACAGGAGTGCCATTCCCCTTCCCCTCCTATTTTCTTCCCCCCCCCCCCTTCCCCCACATACACACAAAAGAACCCCGATTTCCCTGTTCTCGTTGCATTTCGCATTCGAAGCTTTAGTCGAAATGGAAGATAGAGCAGACCCCAATAAATACTGGTCACTGCGAAATTTTAGGGTTCTAATTAGAGCGTAAAACTCAGGTTATTGATTTGCAAAAATAGCAATTTCCTGCCACAACTGTTCTATTGCAACCGATTGAGGTAACCCTTTCTTGTTAGAAAGCGTACAATTATTTTCAGTTTATGGACTTGTTTCCTCACTTCCTGTTTCAACAATTTGCTTGAAAAAAAAAACGGTTTAAACGAAAGAATGGATATACATATGCAGCTAAGTTGAGGAAAAAAATTCGGTATCATCTGGCGCAAGAATCCTAGCCGCTGCTAATGGGCAACAGTTTTTCAAAAGCCTGCCTGCTAAGCCGATTCGTTTTCAGATAATCAGGAAGCACATCTCATTCAGAGTCGTTCGAATTGCAAAAACAGATGCTTCCAGATTGTCACTATACCGATCTTTTGCTGATTGGGGAGGTGCAGATTCTGATCTTTCTTTCACAACAACATATTCAGCACTTATAACCCATTCGCGAACTCTATTTCACTGAACTCAAAGATTATATTTACGAAGTGCAAATATAACTCAGAAAATAGAACGAAAGTGAACTGGATCACCTACTTGGAGTAGAACTAAGAGCTGATTCGATAAATCGATCAACAATCATTTAAATTACAGAAACAAAAAAATATTGGCCAAAAAGCTCTTGAATGAAAAAGCCGTTGCAAAAAAAAGTTGTTTAACCTCAAATTTATTATCTCTGAGCATAATATGCAGAATACTTTTATTACTTTTTTGATTTATGAACGCACATCCTCATAAACGGAAGAATTTCAGCTGAATCCATAACAACTACTGATTCCAAAAAAGAACATAAACGCAACTTGTGAAGATAGTTGTTCATAAAATGCGACAACGAAATATTTCCACTTACTCTCTAAAGCCTTCATAAGAGTGCACTAAAATTCTAATTAGCAGTATCGTGTACTCGATGCAACATCATGAAAACATGAACCAACCTTCCTTTCAAAGAAACAATAGGTAAAAGGAGATCGTGATCGATGAACGATTTCAGTTTCACTCTTCTGCACTCAACTCACCCTGTTATTTATGGAATGTAAGTAAGAACTACATCAAGTTCAGGAAAATGAAATACACATTACCACAAGGAAAGATATGTGAAAAATATACTCCAGTTCCGCAGCTAGTAAGAAGCAATAAAACCTCAAGACAAAGAGATGACAGAGGAAAACTGTCGCGGTTTTGATGAATTTGAGAAAGAAGAAATCTTCCACTGAGGCGTGGATTTTCCTTACTGAAAATTTGAACGCATCTTCCTCCCTCTTCTAAAAATATATAAATTCCGAGAAAAATTCCTGATGCTCATTGAAAATTTCAAATATATTTGAGCACACTTATAAATACTTCTGAAGTAAACTTCTTTTAAAATCTGGAAAACAGTTATAGGAATTAACAGTTTGTCCCATTCTAAAGAATGAAGAACAGTTAGCACAATGGGATTTAAAAAGCAAAAATAAAAACACTCAAATATGCAGCCAATTGAGCGTAATTCGAAAATCATATACAGCAACAATGTAGTACAGCTTTAAATACGATGAGATAAATAGAAAGGAAAGATTTGTGGAGCGAGGAGACTCGAATTCCGACTTTTGGCTATGAAAATATGAAATGCACATTAAGAGAAAAAATATACCTCAATAAAATATGAGAAAGAGAAAATATATGTGGCGATAATTGTAAGATGAGCGTAAATAAAGTATTCATAATAATATCAAATGAACATTACCGAAATTACATTAAAAATCACCTCAGAAAACAACCTTGAAGATTTATATGCAAATAAATAAAAAAGGTGAAACAATATTGCCAAAGCGAACGGCAACAAATTAGCGCTACGCTTCTATCATTTAGCAGTGGCAATAAGGTGCTGACATTTGAAAACATCAACGTAACTCGAACGAAAAATTCGATCACCTCAAAATATGGGAACTAAGTGAAGATCAAACGAATAGCACAAATGCTCACAGCAGCGTGCCATCAACTCAACGCGACTATAAACAATACGAATATCAATCGTTACCTCTCAGAAACGTTTTAATGCTTCGACCATGCAAAAGTTAGCCAACATTAAAATACACAAAATTTGCCACAAATAATTTCTTTCGTACAACATTTCATTTGCAATGTAGAATTCATTCGTCCCGTTGAAAATTTGAGTAGAATTTCCGCTTATGGTAGTATCAACTTTTTTCTACATTCTTAAATATTTTTGTGAAGTGAATAATTAGAGTGTGTAATGATGAAACACTAAACAGTTGTTCCATATGCAGCATTATAAGCAAGCGAAATCATATATAATATTGTGTGAGTTATAAACTTAAAAGAAAGCTAATCAAGCAAAACTAAATCAGAGATTCGCAAATGACAAAACCTCTCATTTAAAATACAGCCGACATCGACTCCTCCTGCATTCGAAAATTATCACACAACCTTCGATTTGGATAAAAATAAACTCCTGGTAATCTAGCATCCATCGCAAGTCTTACCACTCAATACAATGTAACGTGTTCTCATAGAAAAGTCAATGTAAGAAAATAAAGTGGGAGAAAATACAATAAAGTACTGTATTATTTATGGAAACCGTACATTTAAACCACCACTTTACGGTTGGTTATATTTCTTTTTTTTCGAGTATTAATGGGAGTCTGTAACCGTTTAAGTGTGCAACTTTGGATAATTTCGACACTTAGGTGCTATGCAGCTGCAAATTTTTTCAGATTGTTGCAGTTTTATGGCAAATCATCTAACATATTTAGCAGAAAAAATCCGCTGCAAAGAGACCTACTCACTAGAAGCAAAGGCTTAACTTTGTCCCCCACATTTTTTTATGCTTAGAACTTTTCGTTGAAATTGTTTTCCATTGTGGTAAATGTGAAGCCGATGGAAACAGAGTACAACGACAAGAACGAGCTGAAGAGGCAACACTCAACAACCAACGTTGAGCATACGAGCGATCGAACAACTTAGTTCAGAAAAACGATTCTGCTCTCCGTCGACTTGCCACTCTGTTTTCGTGAGGATGTTGAGCAGTTCACTGCGACTGCCGTTTTCTTTACCCTCCGGATTGATGACCTCCGATGCGATGCACTCGTAGAGTTGTTCGGCAGCACTTCGACGTAATGTCGGATACGGTGAACGAAGTGTACGCACAATCTTAAATTGAGTGGGTCAGCATAACTCTCAAAGCATAGCAACTCCCCCATCGCACTTCAACTATTCAACGTTTTATTGGATGATTTCAGCTGAAACCTTCTAACGATTGTCCACACCATTCATGACAAACAACAAGCTTTAGAAAAAAAGTAACATAAAACGACGCCCGAATTCTCTCCACAATGACGTCCTCTCAAGCAGTTGCTGAGATATGCAAAAACTCGATTCAACCGAAAGATAGTTCAATCGCTAAAATTTAATTTTATTCGTAACGGCAAGGATAGGTAAATCAATTTACAACAGCTCGAATACTTTCGCAATAAGCATTTGCAGTTGCAAGCGATAACAACGTTGTTTGTTTGTTTGCATCTCTTTTTTTTTTCAGTTTCACGGCAAATCATCTAACATACTTAGCAGAAAAAATCCAATAGAGGTTACCTCAGCTTCGAACCTAATAACATCAGAAAGTGAAAAGTATCAGTAAAGATGAGAAAGTTGCTTCAGCAGTCAAGGCTATGTTCAGCAATCAGCAAGAGCGATGGTGCCTAGGGTATAATATTCGACAAAGTTAAGCTAGCAGATGCCGTCTCGCAGAGGAAAGAGGACAGTCTCATCCAGCTCATATTGTTCAGCAAAGCAGAGCAGGATGTGTAGCGGGAAAAGGGTTGGGATAAACTCTCAGGATATAGTCAACGAAGAACACCACAAAGTGAAGTTTCTTGAAGGGTATCAATACAATTTGCAACTGTGCGTAGTGGATGTTAGGTAAATGCCACCAGCCTCTAGTACAGAAGTGAATGATGTCGACCGTCGCATTTGATGCAAATAAAATCGCTACAGTTATAAACTTTCCAAAAAACTAGAAATTCTTGCTGACAGCAGGTTTACTGCGAAAGACGTTGCTTCACTGTAAAAATTTACACAAGCATTACCCTCTATCTTCTGTTTCTTCAAACCCATTTAGGTGTAAAATTACGCACTACTCTTCTAAAAATTTGCACCTCTCTGAACGGCATCTGGAAATTTTTATGGAATATCAATGCCTCCAATGAAAAAAATTCTCGACAAGGAAATATGCTTCCATAAGTTATTTCGAGTTTCACGACGGACGTGCCGCCTTCCGCTTTTTCTTGTACGTTCACATATAAAATGCGATGTTAGGATTTAGCTTTGAACTGCCACAGACCGGATCAGGTCGAGTTTCCATGGATTCCAACATTTGTTGAGACAAGGCAAAAGCATTGAATGCATCCACAAGCGAAAATAAGTGTTTCCTAGCACCCCCATGGCACAGAAGAAGGTGAATTTATTGGCAAAGGTATATTTATTTTCTCGAAAGATATCGACAAAGTGGCAGCCAAGTTAGGGATTTCGATTCGAGCTTTTACGACGCATCCATCTCTCAAACAAACAAAAGAAGCAAAAAGAAACCACTGAAGCAGCTTTGTGCCATATGCGACTGTCGCAGTTGAAGTGCAGTGCATCACAGAGGATTGTCACTGCGATTCTCACCTTCTGAGGGTTACCCTTCGCCGTAGCCTCCTGAAACATATGTAAGACTTGGAAGCTTTCTAAAGCAAATATAATACAACGCCGATGACATATAATTTTTGTTCAATTCATTTTACAAATTCGATAAACACTCTTACTAGAACATTTTGTCTATAAATTGCAACTCTTCAACGAATAAAAAAGATTAGTTTGAGGACTCAGAAACTAGTTTAAAGATTCCGATTTTATACTGCAATAGTGCAGGCAGAGAGATCAAGCTGTGCCCTTCTCTCTCAAAATTTTGGACCTCAATAAAAAGAACAACCCGGCTGAAAGAAAGAGAAAAAAAGCTAGCGGGAATATCATAGGACTGTCATTTCTTGCTCTCTTCTCCTCACTTGAAATTTACTACTCACACACCACTTTGGATATTGGGAGTACTTTAAAAAAAAATCTCAACTACTAACAACTACGCTAAGGCTACTCAAAAGATTTAAAAAAAAGGAAAATGCCACAAGGAAGCGAGAAAAAGAAAAAAAAAGCTAAAAATTAGGAAAAAGGACCCTTTATAATAACAATGTTTTCCAATGGCTAATACCTAGACAACATCAAATAATGCGCGGTCACATGGCTGTCGGACACCTCTTTCGAGTCTTATCTTCTCCCAGACAACATTATATGTTGAAAGCTGCGCCTCTATCTCAGGGCAACTTGATAAATGTTTACAGGTAGGTTTAGTGTTGAATAAAATGACGCATAATTTCTACAATTACTCGCAATAACATTGCAAAAAAAGAATTTTCCACAAAGGTGTTCAAATAAGGCAACATGAAAATGAGTTACCGCAGCGACGAGATCGATGAGTTTAGCAAGAGACGGCGATGAGTCCGGAAGTGCCTCAAAACAATTCAGCAATTCTGCGGAGAAGATCTGCTCAAGCGTGCATAGTAGAGGCAACGTTACTCGTACGATTCCTACGTTGTTCGAGAATATCACCGCCAAATCATGCAGAAATACTTCCATATCCTATAACAACTCATCCGTCAAACACTTTCAATAACATGAAAATAGTATGCGAGGGATGAGCAGAGTGAAATAAGTAGGCAGCAGCGAAGATGCGAACCTCGATATTTGGCCACTCAAATGGGAGCACACACCCACTACGATGATAATTAAAAACAGTTTCCAAAAAAAACCAGTCATATAAATCGAAACGATGCCTTCCAAAAACAAAAAAAAAATGTGAGCCATCTTGGCCAATTATATCGAAAAATCAAAGTACTGAAAAAAAAGGCAGAAGCGTGAGCTACCAAACGTTAAAACATCAACAACTGTAACAAAAACAGCGAACCGCTGAAGAGTCCCGACGGGCATTTAGCACTTCTAACAGAGCATCTGAAGCTCCACGCATTGTCGACTCACCAAGTCCTCCTGAAAAGGTTTCACTTTAAAAGCCAAATATGGCCACCTTTAACTAGAGTACAAATTGGCATGAAAATCTGTAAATTCATAGAATGACTGAAAAATCTTTTTTCTAAGCCACACACGCTATAAAGAACTTCTACGGTTAGAAGAATTTTTGTCTACTCGGAATGAGATGTAAAAAATTAAGTCAGAAATGAATAACGTCAAGGGTTGGGTCCGAAACAAAGTTGGCCTGCTTATTCTAGAATTGGATCACTGATTTAGAAAAACGAAACTGCTTTATTTATGATAAAAATACCCCCCTCCCAATCTACACAATAAAGCTTAGGTGATATTAGCTATATAAATAGTCGTCATCTATGCGCCAGTACTCGAATGCTCAGAGAAAGAAAGACAGAGACGACGGATGCGTTTTAACTCTTCGCATTTTCATTTCATTCAGTGCTGAGTGTTTGACGTTTACCTACCAACCTACAACCTTAATATCTTTAAGCACACCGTTTTTAATATTTACCTCTCTAAAAGGGTCATTCAAAAGCAAAACTCATTACTGCATTGGAATTTCTCATCACAGAAAAACAAATAAATGCAGAAAGTACCAACCAGCAGAGATTACGAAGCCGCTTAGCGCGTGGTATCTATAATGCTGACTGCTGAGGAGAGCGGCAAGCCTGGTAAAGCAAGCAGACTTCCCCCAATCGTGTGGTTGCCAACCCGAAGGGAGGCACTCAGGTAGATAAATCGTACGAAGCGTCTCCTTCTCAACGATGTTCTTTAGTCCACTGCGTAAGAGATCACAAAGTACTTCCGCAGCACACTGAAAAAAAAAAAATTCTTAAGGCAATAATATGTGAGTTACTCACACATCTATCTGTAAGTCATTTTGTTGCCATGCCTATGCATTGGCAAATCTGTTGTCAAGATTCAGGCGCAAATTATATGGTAAAGCTATGACAAATGGGATTCTTTATATAATGTATCGCCGTTGTTCTGCAGCAACCTTCATCAACGCCCTCATAATAGAAACATGGCAACATAAGTCCGAACAATACAACTCTGATTCGCTTCAATCTACTACAGACTCTACACTAAAAAAATATCGAAAATGAGCGAAGAAAAACACTTTCAACGGCTAAGATCATCAATCTGATGGGAAATTTTTGCAAACCTGACTGCAAACAGAGCATCGCAACGTCGTATCTGTATGTGCGTATGTGTCTGTGCGTGTCTGCCTATCAGTCTACTAGTTTCAAGCCGCCAAACGTTGAAAGTGGAGCTATGAAATTTGTCTGGTATCATGTGCAAGACAGGATGACGTTCTATGCCATCCTTCCCTTTGATCCATCTTTGTAGGCATCTACGCGCACCAAAAACATGCATTTTATACTAACCGGATTATGAAAAAACGAATTCCTTTTACAGGTCTCAGTAAGCGCAGTAGAGATCAGAGTGATTTAAATAGTAATAATGCTTACTGTTTGTTGGCGACTTGTGAAAGTACTTCGTGTAGCTAAATATTTACAAGGCGATTACTCGGATAGAATAACGGCCCTTCTATAAGACCAATCGATAAAAGTGGGAAAGACATTCATTAAATTTTTCTGATGCGCGAAAAACGTCACAAAAAAACCTCCTGAACGCTTATATCAAATCTACTCAGTTTTGCATAAGAATAGGGATGAATTAAGGCAAAATCAGACAGAAATAAGGACACCGTCGATGCAACGTACAATGCGTGTTGCGTCGATCTTCTCGCAAGACTGCTGCACGATTTTGCAAATTGCTTCATCAACTCGTTCAGTATGTCTATTGTAGCGCTCTGCGACCGGCAAAAGCATGCCTAGAGCACGCATCGCACTTGTACGCAACACACGACCCACATCACCTCTTCTGTCCGTTGTATAATCATTGAGTGCGTTTATCACACTGCAACAATAGTGCATTCACAAACGTTACGTTCAATTAGAACTCACCTGATCGACCCCGTAACCGACATACCTGCATACACCGCATTTTCATATAAAGGAAATGCAACGGCACAACGATAAAAGCATCAATACAAACTCTTCAGCTATTTTATCGACACTGAGAATAAAATCTGTGCAGAAGAGAGGATACAACCAATGCTTCTCATGCTTCTACTATAATATTGCATTTTCATTCGAAATAGAAGTCAAAAGAAAAGTCAGTACTACATTAATATATAAAACACTTACAAGTGTAGATAAATATACCAAAGCTATCTCTTGAAAGCAATGAATGAAGTAGGATTAAAGAGTTCGAAAGTGACAAACCAATCAATAAGTCTGGACGAATCAGAGAGGCTCAATGAATCCAATCCCACAATGGAGACAATCTTGGCGAGTGCATCAACGGAAGCACGTCTTCCATATGCCCACGAAGCATCGATACCACTTCGCCTGCGAATCGAGAAGCAAGTGTTTAAATGGGCAATCACATCAGATATGGATCAACACCACCAGCACTCTAATAAAACCCTCATAGAATAGTAAACTTGGAAAATAAATACGATAAACTTAATCAGCATGAACTATTCAAAAACAACCTATGGAGAAAGTGAAAGGTTTCTTGGTAGTGCGCTACCGGCTCAGAAACGAACGATCCCCTCCTATCGTTAGTAAAAAGAGAAATAAGTTTGTGAGAGGATGCTACAATCTGTTAGCAGTAGTGTTGACAGCTGGACGAGGATTTGTGACAACCGTTGGAGGATCTCTGAGTACCAACACATCCAGAAGACAACAAAAATCGTATTTCCCTTTGTCTCAACAACGCACGAACATTTTATAATACGACAGGAATTCAATTACTGCACATAACAATTCTCAGAAATGATTTTTCATAGCATAGATTATGTCATGAAATGTTTTAGTGCTTTTAACAACCACAATCGGTGGGAATGCTAGATTTCTTTGAAACTTCAAAAACAGCATAGAGATGTAAATGCTTCCTTCTCCCTCTCACTTATCTCCGCCAATCGGGATAGGAAACAAGCAACAAGGAGCTGAATTTCAGCAGGAACACCCAATTAACAGGAAAAATGGGCAGAAAATAAAGAGAAGATAAAATGAGTAAAAACGTATACTTTCTTCGCCAAGTGACTAGTCAATTATTGAGTTCTTCTAAAACTAACAAATACTGGCCCTCCGTGGATCAATAAGAATGGTAGCATCCGGCGCGTGACATGAACTATACTCTCCTCAAAAAGAAGAAGAATTGAGAAATGAGGAAGCCTCGTCACCTATAATGAGTATGTGCCGAAAAAACGGAGCGCTGTAGAAATAAGAATCTCAATAATAAAGCAAATCAGAGGCACTAATCAACAGAAAACACACCTTTTATATATATATAAGCATTAAGCATTAAGATATTACAGCATATTACATTAAGATATTTAGCGACATTAAGATTTACCCATCGACATTAAGGTATTACAGCATTAAGATATTTAGCGCGACATTTTTCTGTCACCAAAACATACCCATCGACGACGGCGATAAGTGCGTTAACGATCTTTGCAGAAAGCGGTATATGGTCCTGATCTTGTATCGCATATACGCTTGGAGGTAATACGCTCAGAAGGCTTGCGATGCCTTCCCTTGCACACTCCTTCTCGGCGCGTAGAACCTAGAAACGCATTACTTCGAGCAGTCAACGACAAAGTTCACTGAGTACTAAGTGCATCGTATATTTCTTTGGCAGTTGCAGATTCTTGCCTAGATTAGCAAGTACAAGGCGTATAATGTTGCACGCAAAACAACATTTGAAAAATTACGACAAACAGGTCAGCTGCAATATGGGTCTATAATCTGACGCATCTATTGTATCTGCATATGACAGTCACACTTGCAAGCTTCCATTCCACACAGTTCTCCCGTTGAAATGATTCAGTGAAGAAGAAAATACGATTTTTTGCACGACGTAATTTTTTCTCAACTTGAACGTTTTATTTGTAATTCCTTCACGTCCTGATACCCTGTTTGATTGTATATAGGCGAATGCCTTTATAAAATATCGACATCCACTCCAGGATGTCCTGTTTTCTGAATATGTCAATCATATACGAGTATCCCTCTTTGCAATATACTATTATTTCTCTACTGATAACAATGCGTCACGTTTCCCATCAGCGTATTCTCTTCGAACACAATGTCTGAGGGGCTTCTCCCATGTTCCCGCGACTTTATGCAGAATTTTTCTGAGCTTATAAAGGCAAGATTCACATTTCTAACATCCCTCACAGAGATGACGAAATCTATGGAGACTCTCGCGAGGTACCGCGGGGTGGAGGTGATGGTGAACTTCGAACACTAACTGATGAATTATATGCTGCTTGCATTAAAAGCCTTCTATAGTTATAATTTAATAAGGTGTTTATCTGTCAAGAAGGCAAATCTTTTGAAGGAGCAGAAAATGGTTTCTATGGAAGGACGCATTCTTGTCTGAATTCACAAGACGGACTCGGATCATCGCATAATCTTATGTTTTGAAAACTATGCGCCGTTTCCGCAACGTCTCTTCCACGTTGTAGAATTTCAAATAAACGCCCTCTTGAACAAAATCCCAAAAACATTTGGAGTTACAGTCAATGAATGCTCCATTCGAGTTAATAAAATTCGTGTAACAGTATGAAAAAGACTGACCCGATGAATGTATCGCTGATTTACATGATCAACCAACAAATCGACACGCTCTACACAAGCGAAAATTGTGAAGAATTGTGACGCAGCCGCCACTGCATCGGTGCGTAGACGCTCATTTTCATCACATACGATCAGGTCCAAGCTTTTTAGCCAATCTTCTAACTGAAATGAAAACCTCTGAAGCCTTCTAGTGGGTTCCCGAGTTTCCACATCGTTTTCGGCTATTTCTAGTAAGACTACCTGGTGATCGCTTGTAAACATCAATTGACAGTGTGAACATGTAAAACAGTTTTTGTACTGAAAACGTGCTATAACCGATAAATCCCGAGTCCGCATACTGATAAAAAGAAAAGTTACAGACTTGTGCCGAATATGCTTTAGACGACGCTCGCAGTGAGCAGTTACGAGTAGCCGGCTACAATAACATCACTATCTACCACCCAGTGGTCCCATTTATGCAATTATCATTGAAGCACTCAAACTTTAGCACTTCAACCACAAAGGGTTATTCCTCATTCGCACTGCTGCTCGTTGTTCACAACATCGCAACGGCATATTCGGGTGAAACTCAAAACCGCATCCACATATAGTCACTGAATCGAATTGCTGCACTGGACACTCATTCCTTCGCCACTTCACGATCTATCATTTTTTAGTAATTTACTATTTGTCCACCGCATCACTCAGACTTTTTACAGTGCTCACTTCACTTACTGTAGAAATGCAATGATAAAATATTGTGCATAAGCGAAGAGTAATTTAACATCCTACAGGAATGAACTGAGGGGGAATGACCGTCGACAGCAGGTGAATGAACGAATTGATAGCGCGGCGCATCAGAAGCCCAACGATCGATTGGGTTTTCTTTTCACACATTGCGAACGTGTCTGAAGGAATCTGTGCCACAGACTGATAGAAGGAATCCGGCATGACAATGCCTGACGCGCTGAGCCCGGAGAGTGCTCCTGCGAGTGCCAGAATTCCGCCCTGACGAGATATAGGCTGTTGGCTGCTCATCAACGGGACGATCTTTGTCAAAACCTAATAAGAAAAAACCATTAACGTGTGAATGTCAATTTGACCGGCTCTCCTTATTCACCCCCTGGGCCGCATAACATGGTCAGAATTCTTTTTGGATGTAAAAAATAGGGAACAAAAACCACGAAGGACATCAGAACCTTAAAGCCACTTAAACGAGATTACTAGTTCGCTGGTACAAACCCACCGGAGTTATCACTAAACCTGTAAGCAGCCGCAGCAGTGATTCAATCTGATGCAATAGGACAGTAGCGAAATACCAAGTCTTCTTCACAATACACCAGTCTGCGATTACCTTAGGCTAAATACACCAACCAACAATACATCCAACACTTCTAACAAGGCAGTTTACTCCACCAACATGATATGATAACTTCATAATCACATAATACTGAATCATTACTGCAATGGTTTTGTTGAACCTCCTAATACATGCATTGATTTGTAGCTTCAGTTACTTCAAGATTAAGGAAGGAAGAGAAAGAGCTCATTGAAAGCATAATATCAGCTCATCTCAATGAAAGAGGTGGCTGAATTGGTTCATAAGAAAGAGACCTGCTGGAGCACAGCTGTCGCATCCAAAGCCGATAAGCGACGCAACGCTTCAGCGGCCAAAACTCGAATGTCCTCACTCCAGTGTGTCACCTTAAAGCAATCATACAACAAATAAATGCTTGGACATGTTCAGATAGATTTCCTGGTTTGAAATAATTTCACACATGTTGTCCACTCAGTGAAAGATCGAACCGATCGGATAACAATTTCTTGTAAAGGCGAAACAAGTATCCACACGGGATCACAATTTTTTCTTTTATTTTCCGCGCTTCACCAACCTCCTGCTCACTTTTGCGCGCCTGATCTTAGAAAGACGCAACACCAACAAAAACATTTCCTACTTCCTTGCCGAAGTCATCCTCAACAACCCTTTCCGATAACAACTCGCTGTTGTCTCGGCCGACTAGAATTTGAAAGTCTTTTATGACCACCAACTCTTAAAACCGCCTGTTTTGACTGTTTATTTATTTGCAGAAGCTATCATCAACCGATGTTGATGTTGGCACAAACCGCTTTTACTGAATGGTATTCAAGTCTTCATTACGTTTCCTTTCCTTACTCAGATCATCGTTTTCCTATGTCGCCTCCAGCAATCATGTTCAGTGCATACTGTTATTACTCGCTCGTATTAGCACTACCAATCACTTCAATTATCATAACCAAGAAGGCAACTTAGAAAAGCCAATGAGAGAGGAAAGACGATAGAGAGCAGGAATTTCTGCACCACAAGCCAGAGGCCAACTACAGAGTTTCGTTTGACCATAACATAGTAAAAAAGTTTTTTTTTTAAACTTTTGGATGATATTCGATCAGATTTGGTCAAGAAACTAAAACATATCTACTTTTTTTGTACAATGGTCTTTTCTCCAGACTCCCCTGTTTAAACTTCTCATCGCTTTTCTTCAATCCAGACAACCGCTTCGGTGCTGAATACTGCTGTCTATATTCACTAATTAGCACTTCAGTCCGACGGTGTCACAAATCAATGAAAACTCAAAAGCGTCACCCGACGCTCATCGCTGTCTTCTGCTAATCACGGCTGTAAACATCGGTGGCTTCTAAGGCCTTGTTCCAAACTGTAAACGTAAAGTGAAACACAAACTAGCTATCAGAGAAGAAGAGTTTCGAAAGCGCAACTTACGACCGACCAACTCTGACGCCGAGATTTGTCAAAGGTCAAAAACCGATTGGCAGAAAATATCACGCTAACCTTATAATCGGTAAGATGCTCGATAAGAGGTTGCGAGTAGAGAGAATATTTGGCGACTGCAACGGAAACTTCGAGATAGGCACGTCTACGCATTCCAACGGCGAAGTAGTCGATCAGCGTTAAAATTTCGATCCCATCGGGGAAAGAACCCTGTCGTCCAACGTTCTCTTGAAACGCTGCACTTGCTGCCCTAAACAAGCGATGCCGTAAGCATCGACGATTGATGGCCATGGCTAATCAGGAAAAACCGTATTTGAAATGACGAAACCGAAAGCAAACTGAAGAAATGAAAACAATGAAAGCTCTTCATGAATCACTAGCTGCTGGTATAAATACGTAAGGAAGTCTCTAACTTAATGTGAGGGACGCGAAGTGGCGACTCACCTTCGAACGTTAATCTCTCTGTCGAAGAGCGCCACACAAACAAGCGAAGTTGCGATCTGGGAAACGTATGGTGCCAGGTCAGAAGGTCGAAACGCCCGTGCCAATGCCCAAGAAATATAACACGCCGCGTCACGAACGTTAGCGCCGAGTGCATGTCGTCCCTGTCTTTCCTCGAATACCAGTGCCTGTAACCGCACACCATGTCCACTGCTGTATGCTTGAGCTCATCTCTTGGATACACTGAACTAGGATCAAATAGACTTTTTAACTCTAAAACGCTTGCAATCGCTCAAACGTTTATGTTAAGTAGTACTTACAATTACTGTGCACAAGAATTACAGAATACAGCAGTGAATATATCGCTAAGTCTGCACTACATCCCATCAAACACTGTATCAATGAAGATAGCAAATATCGAACGATGCATGCAAACGAGGGCACGACGATAACACATCGCAAGCTTAACAAGCGGATATAGATCACATACGATGAAACTAAAGAAATTAACGAAAGAACAGCTATGAAAAGTTCGAAACACACCATACGTTAACATTTTCATCGCTGCCGTGAAGCATTCAGTGCATACGGACCACCTGCTGCTATTGCTACAGATATCCCTCCCAAATGTGGCCTAAAATCACAAGATTTGACAGTGCCTTCTAACAAAAATATTCTAAAGCACTGATTTGGGGGCCAACTGGCAGCACTTCGACGACCTCGTTCACGACCACTGCGACGGCAGGGTTTCTTCTTGACTGCGCCAAAAAGGCTAAAAGTGGGTGTTTTTCACAAGTGCAGTACTAATCAACATCAACGGTCTTATATTATAACCTTTCGAAAGAAACTTATGCTTACTTTCAGAAGGACAGGTACAACGCCCGGCAGTCCCTCGGGCAAAAGATAACCCCGACGAGAAAGTTCAGCGATCGCCAGACAACCGCCGTGCCAGGCCGCGTGACCAGCCATCTCATCGAAGTTGTGTGCAAGAATCGATGAAAGAACATCATTGGCAAGCTGCATCGGAAGTCTCGAAGCCACTCTGCCTACTCCCTTCGCAGCCGACCATCTCACATCGGTGTCTTGATCTCGGAGAGCACAAAGCACTGTATCAAGTACAACTTCCAACTGAAAACAGTCCATAGGCTCACTTTTTGCAGAAGAATGGACTTATTTTTAATGCCTCACAAGTCGGCGACTTATTCAAAATAGTTCAAATTCTAAATTAAAAACAGGGCAAGAAAGAAGACAAAGACTGAGTGGGGGTCCCTTAAGTCCAGCGGCGGTGTCAGTGAGAAGGAGGGAGTCTCTAAAGGTAGCAATTAACGTCGAATGTGAAACAAACTTTCGGCGTTCTTAAAGAGTGGAAAAGAAAGTCATGAAAGCATCGAAATAGTCTTCCCACTATATCCACTACAAATAACCATGAAACTGATTTTACTGGAAGATATTTCTAAGACGTTGAAGTCTTCGAACATCTAGAGAAAGGAGGGGGATGTATGCCAAAGAGTTGTAACCAATTCTCCCCCCCCTCGCCGTTATAATCTTGTTTAAAAAACCAGACTTCTAAATTTTTCAAGAACCTAGTTTAAAGACGGGAAAAACATCACACTAAAATTTGCTGACGAATAGCCATTCCTGAAAATTTTGTGACGTCATTTGCATACAATGTTTGCAAGAGATGGCACTAACGTTGAATACTTTTTATTACATGACCCACCCCATGTATGCTTTCAAAAATGGTTTTTTAAAGGATTTTTGGACTGGTGCGTTTTTCTGTATCTCGACGCACACAACTTTTCTTCTTCTATGTTGCTCTGAAACTCTCAAAACAACTCTAAAAGATATTTTGCTGCAACCATCCACTCTGCTCTTATGTAAACTTGACCTTTTAGGTACCTTCGGAAAAACACTGCAAAGACCACACAGTTATCACTCAAAAAGAGAGAGGGTTGCGGAAGACTTTTTAACAGAGAGCACCTTCCAAATAAAAAAGAAAAACTACCACCTCGACAACAACAAAAACACTGAATTTTCGAACCATCAGCCAAGGATGCTTCCTTCTCAAAATTGTGACAGCCTCGTAGACAGGTCTGCAGTATCAAACGAAGATTCGGGAAGGAGGGGGTAAGGGAAGGGAAGAACAGCGTAACTCGAGTAATAAGTGGGCGTACAAGCCTTGGCAACGCAAAAGAAAAAGGAACTCTATTCAAAACAGCCTTCATTCTAGTCTACATCCTACGCCTCGGGGAGATAGAAAGACTCATTCTCTAAAAATAATAATAGCATCAACAAAATGTGCACGAGGTTACAAGAGAAACACTGCAAGACAGCCGTATAATTCTCCACAAGATGAATCTTTTGGTGTTGCACTACAGTTACTTTTCTGTCAGATAGGAAGATTTCATTTATTTTTATTTTTTCGATCATTTTCATCAAAGGATGCCTCCGTCACAGATCCTACCTCCTCGAAAGCTGTACGACGGCGCATAACACAGCTCTGTTAAACGTCAAGTAAAATCAAAAATTCTCTACGATGCAAGTCATCGACGAATGAAACTCAATGTGGATAAACTTTTTGGTGTAAATCATCCACAGTCATTCAAAGACATAAGGAAATATAACAGAAATTTTTGAAAAATTTGCCATTTTCATACAAACTCGCTGAAACGAGGAGAAATACATGTTTTTGATGGTCTGCTATGTAAATCGCCGATTATGACAACATAAAAGTTTCATTCCTCTTCCACATATGAGAAAAAATTTTTACGGGTTAATCAGAGAACGTATAGTGTTAGGATTTGCTATCGGAGTCCCATCGCATCATCTCCTAGCCAGTTTTGTATAGGAAATAGAGATTGGGTGCGGGTTAATGCCCTCTTCCGACCACCCTATAAATATAACGAAAAACTTACCTCCTCACAAGGTATATCATAATCGTCATCATCCTCTAACTGGTCAACTTCCATTCGCGCAGAGCTTTCCTTCACTTTCTTCACTGATTCGCTGTCAAGAGTCAGCACACGATTTCCACGCTCATAACGCCATTTACATACCTTTAAATTCAGATTCACCATCAAACCAATTCACAAGTGCTTCAACAACAATCAAACATTACTATGAATGCTTCTACATAAATTCCTCTCTATCGTTTAGTAAACACATAGGCGAGTAAGTTTAAATGCAACATTATAATGCTTAAATGGTCTTAATTATGCAAAGATGCATACAATTCCAACGTTCGGAAGCATCAGGAATCTGAGGGACCGAAGTGAAACTCGGTGCAAAGTGTGGAATATCCCAGGACTTGCTCAGTAAACTTTAAATGAGCTTCAGAAATATACAAGAGGTTATAGAGACAATTACTCAATAAAAGTATTGCAGATTTCCTTTTTCTACAAAATTCACAGTGAAAATTCTATCATAACTGAACAGATCCACTTTGAAAGCGTTTTTTGCTGGGCCTGTTGGTAAGCCAGTATGTCATGCTTTTCAACCACGAACGGGAATCGAAGAGAGGGAGCAAGAAAGAAAAGAAGATGAAAGAAAGAGGTTCTCGGGTAGCAAAAAGAAAAAAAAGGTGAAAGAAGAAATGTGTTAAACTACCAGACAATCGTAAACTCATTTTATTCATTTCCCAGTGGAGTGTTTCAGCACACATCTTTTTTTCTTTGATATAATAAAGATTTTTTTATCACCGAATTAATGGGGTAATATTTTTGAATTACCATCTCTTTTTTAAGATATCATTTCAGATTTCCACTCCCCCACCCTTCCCTTTGAGGTCAAATTAATATCTACGCTCATCGTAGTTACGCTCACAATTGAAAAGCTTTAAATGAAGAGAAAATCATAAGATAAAAGGGTGCAGTAGTTGGCTTTAATTGGCAGCACTCAATATACAAAACTTCAATGTCTTTTTAGCGTGGCGCAGAATAGTTCCCCTAAAGGCAACTACAACTATCATTTTGCAACACCAACGAACATCTCTAGACCAACAAGTCTGTTTTGCATATGCAAAGATGACTCAATGCATCAATAAATAAAACGTCATAAACATGACATCTTGAACTTAGTGATGAAAGCTGTGGATATTAGAAATAAGCCATCCAGTCGAAATCACGAAATTAGGAAACCGAACCAATTTCCCTTATTATAACAATATAATACAGCAACAAATATAACTATTGCTATAAGAATAACTTCGTCTGTGCACCACAACGTCGATGCATATCAATAACCCTTCGGGTGTCGCCTTATTTATATGACGCGATACAACCGTTTGTGACTTCACTGCATGTCGATTTCATTCATCTATGTTTCACTCCGCAGCAGCCCCTACTTTAAGATTGTGTATCACCACTTTTCAAGTCCACCTTTCCCCATCCTCGTTCAAAGAATGTGGCGGTGTTGAAAAATTTATTTAGTGGTGCTCAATCTCGTTGGAATTGGATTATGTCTAGTAAAGTTTGACAATAAAAATACTCTTTTAAAGATTACTTATTTACGTATCCTTTCAAGCATTGTACGGAAATTTCTCTTTTAAATTACTTGGAATTGGGGCAAAAAATGAGTTGATGGGTGCGTCGGAAAGAAGCAACGACGCTGCTGTGCTTTGTCTCTATTTTTGGACCATTCTAAGTGAAGGGAAAGTAACATAAATTTCCTTCGGGAGACAAATGAAAAAAAGGGCAACAAAACCAACTCTCGGTTTTAAGAAGACCATCCCAAGTCGCTGGACAAGTTTGACAAGAAGCTTCTTAACAATGAAATCGGCTTTTTCGAAGTCGGTTAACCGCGAAACAACTCGCAGCACTGGACCAGCCAACGGAAACAAATCGTCACGTCTACCCTACAACATAGATACTCATCTCTTTATTCGTTTTGGAAGCGACGTCTTTAATGTAAACTCAGTGAGCAATCTCATTATTGTCTTGCTTATCCAATTATAAATATGACTATCCCCCCACTCTGATTTAAACCCACAATCGAAGTGAAAAGTTAATTACTGCATTCCCTCGGCTATTTTACATGAAAATTTGAAATTTTTGAATGAGCTGAAGCACAACTGAAAGACATGAATGCATTTTTTTGTTAACATGAAAAGCACAGAAGATGAAGTGATAAGCCTCTCACAAGTACTTTCCAGCTATAACAGCATGAGCATTCCAACATGAATATGAAAGTTGATTAAAATTGTCTTGCACTAAAGGTACTTAGTAACAAAACAACAATTGCGCAAAAAGAATAACCGTATTTCGGATGTAGCATCACACTAGCCCATTGTTTTAAATAAACATTTCTCAACAAGATCAGCAAATAAAATCAGTCCATCTACTAATCAACAAAACCGACCAAAGGCAGCAACAGTAACGCACCGCGCACAAAAATCTTTGCTTGGAGATTGCGAAAATGAGAGGAAAAACTATGCACATTATTAACCACTTTGATGTTATATAGCAAAAACCCAGTAGAGAACATTATAGACTTTTTTAAATATCAGGAAGAGTGAAACGAAAGTGGCGAAACGTGCTAACGGCTGATAAGTTTTCATTGGAACCCACTTGCGCCCTCTACGTACAACCTTGAGGAAGCAAATTTTATATCAACCTATATTCTCTGCAAAATCCTCCTTCGGTGCCTCATCATGGCGCAGTGGTGGCAATGGTCGTTCGATAGCTATGGTAGCGGAGCGTAAGCCCCAGCAGGTCTAACCATGCTACAAAGGTATTGAACTGTCAATCCTACAGCGTGGTCGATTCATACCCCGAATCACCAGACCATGCCTGCTAGAGGTTGAGGACCGGCTAAATTCGAAGAGAGGTAATGGCCTGCTCGCCTAGCCAGCGAGGTGGCGTCATCTAATGGCTAAAACAATGCACGGAAATGGGCCTCAGTACCCTGCAGGGCGATCGAACCACTCTACGGCGGAGCGGACCTCGAGAACCCAGAGACGATTGGGGTAAAACCTGGCCGAGAATGGCGAGGATGAGACCAAAATGGAAATGCATTGTGGCCGACAGCGTGCACAACGTTCGATAATCCGGCCTATCAAGTGATCAAGTGATATTCTCTAGTTGAATCAAGGGAAGCAGCGATTCTTCATTGTTCCCCTAGCAATTCGAAAATCCAAGCATTCGTTAATAAAGACAACTTACGTGTTTGAATATAGCTGTAAGAAGGAAGAGATTAGCGACAAGAACCACGTCGCTAGAACTCTTTGCCGAGCACGTACCAAGAGCACCTACGCATGACTCCACCGTCGACGGCAACAACTTTGCTCGTGCATCCTCACGAGTCACCACCGTTGCCAACAGTAACGCCGCAACTGGCTGAATACTCCCACTCATCAACAACATACAGAAGCATAAAAGAACACTTTAAACGCATTCTCATCTAAGTGAACGTAACATGAAAAACTACTCTCTGAACGTGTGCAAAACGATGTTCAACAATCACTTTCATAGAATATTACTTCGCTGTATCAACCAAGTGCTTATTTTCGATGTATGGGAATGGCCTTTACATTGCTCTTATAGAATGCATCAACGTTCCTTCTTATACAGTTCTATATCTTTAACGTTAATGATTGACAAATAATGCCATCCTGAACGTTGAAAAACATTTCTGCTCTTTTTGTTTAGCAGATTCTATTTGAAATTCACACTTCTAAATAAAGATGCTTGAGAGATCAGTGAAGAAAAGAGTAGCCTCTATCTAAATACAATCCTCGAGAAAGTTGCAACGAGAAATACTACAGGTTACGGTGCTCAACTTGTAAAAATAAACATAGTCAACCTGTGATTTCGAGAATGAAGTTCAAAAAATTCTCACTGCGACTGTCATAAATCAATTTTTCACTGCGGATAGCAAAAATTAATAATAACTGTCGAATATTGCGGTAATGACAAGATTTAAACATATGAATGCGGCGGAACGTAAACAACTTCACTTTTTCAGCTTTCTTCGCGTTGAAAATTTCTTTAAACGATTACGATACATCAAACAGCAATCTTGAAACACCATAACTCTTTAAGTGTGTTCAAAGAGGAGAAATATCTGCCCTAAATATTGAAGTATAGTATTGCTTACATGAAACTTGCTGATTGGCGTATAAAGATAGGGCATAACAGCGCGAATAATGCGTTGAACAGTGCTCGGTCTATCAGAGGATGAATCGAAACGACTGAAGTCGAATGGATTCTTACAAAGGATCGTCATCCACAAGAGCAGCACATAGCACACTTCATGATCGTTCGCTGGGGACTTCAAATCGCTGTATTTCTCCAGGCAAACGAGCACCTTCTCCATATAACAAACCTTAAAGTTACTGACCCTTTGTTACAACAACAATGGTTTGACGAAAACTCCATCGACGGATTCAATAACATAATCGGTATGGGAAAAACATTACAGAAATTATAGAGAGGCAGTCTAATTTTATGCGCTCAAAGGTGTGGGGAATTAAAAAGACGATGAGCTATTGGAACGCAAAATTAAATTAGAAGAATTTACCGCCAACAAATCTTAGTGAAAAGGAAGTTGTAGCAGAGGGTCGAAATCTGCACCGAAAATACCATCAGCGAGTGCAAATCTTCCACGGTTAAAGAGGGAAGAAGTGCGCAATGTTGATGAATTCCAGACTTTCATCCTATCTCTTGATCAGACATTAAATATTTGGATCCAACTAAAAGCTCAGAAATGTGCAGTTAATCCTTCCGTTTCCAAGACTTTCATAAACACGACAGGTGAATCGAAGCCGAATTTCCGATATGGCATCGACATTGCAAACTTCTGCCGCGAAAAACATTGTTGCGCCGAAGGAGCGTTTTTTTGAGATTCAGAGCCCATACTTCTGCGAAAAACAAGCCGTTCCCTAGTTACATTTATTTCGAGGAGACACCTCAAGCAAATCTTATTTGTTTTCATGACTTTCGAAATTCGTAAAAGCTAAGATCTGCACGGTAAAACTTGGAGATGATAATTTTGAAATGTGTGAGTTCCACTGCTGTTTTACAGTAAAAACCTTCACGCTGCCAACCCCTAAAAGAATGCACTAAGCTTCCCACAAATGTTGAGTTGCGCTCTCAAATGTTTTGAATTTCCTCTGCACATGACTTCAGCTTCCCTTGCAAATGTTGTTTCAGCGAATGGCGAATTTTATTTGCTCTGAAGCACTGACTTTTGACCTCGCCAACTTGAGGAAGGAAGCAGTCATCGACGAAAAAAATTTATGAATCGACTTGGCTATCAAACAACTTACGGGCAAGAGTGAGTGTTGCCTGTGTGCTCTGCAAAGAAAAACTTTTCTAAAATAGTGCTTCCTCACTGAAAAGAGGCTTCAAGTAGTCAATCTTAATTTTGTTAACGATAATTTCGTTTTGGCTTAATTTCGCAGTTATTTTTCTCAATCTAGTCTCTTCTGGACAATCAGATACAACCACCGCTCTTAGAAACCCCCATAATTTAGTCTTAACCGCTTTCCTGTCTACGGCATGAACTAAAGCGAAATGTCGGTGCAGGCAAACAAGCCGGAAATGATAAGTGCAGCAATACCCGCGAACAGCATAAACCAATGAACGATACATTCTCACTCATTTATAAAATATGAAACAGTCAAAGAAAAGGGACATACTTCATGCGGCAGCAGTGATAAAAAGTGTTTGTAGCCGCGAACCTTCGCAATATGCGATAAGAATTTCATCGCCACAGTGGAAACGTTATCAAACCTAAATATGTATATTTCTTTAGTGAAAATAAATAAGATGATGGATGTTTTTAAATAATAAAATAAAGCAATATTTGCTGAATGAGTTAGCTGAGAATGAAGGAAGATGGACAACGAGAACGATGCTAAACACTCATGAAGGCGAAATCATAGAGCCGATGCAGCGTTTATGTCAGAGATTCAGGAGCCTTCGGCTGTCATTAGATTTAAACTCAGCATGAATGCTGATGTCAGAATTGTCGTAAACCAGACGGATCCGAACGATCAGAACCTTTGATTTCGGTTACTGAAGTCTATCACAGTGAATGGCATCTGCGTCAGGCAGTAAATGAATCAGACAAGATTGCTATGAGGCGGGTGAAAAACGAAACCAAACAGAAAAATGTTGATGTACCACTTCTGCCTTGCACTGCCGTTAAGCCAGCGGGATCGAGCCATACCTGAATCTGACGATGCGCACCTATGTCGCATATTTTCGACCACCATTTCTTAACTTATAGACTACCGAACAATACTTCTGCAGCAACAACCCCCCTCCTCCCTTCTTACAGCTGAACATCTTGCTACAATGCTACTGCCCTACGTTTTAGAGCTTTCTTGAAAGGCAAATGTGTTATTTTTCAGCACGAAATGCACTGTAGTGACTTGACTAAAATATATGAAGTGGATAGCTGAATTAATTATTAGTCTGATTAGAAAAATTCATCTCACATCTTAATATTACGCAGTTTTGAGGACCTTGGTTAGGTCTGTCGAGTTTGGCTCTAATCCAGTAATTGTTTCACCACCACAAGACGTTGGCAAATGAACTATAGAAGATGTTTGCTGACTATGTGGCGCATTTGACAAATTATGAATGGAGGGATTTCTGATCACAGTATAATACCACCGCACAACAAAGTTTCAGCAATGGTGATTTAGAGGATCAAGATGCCGACCAACGCAAGATCGGTAACAGAACTTCATAAAAAATCACAAGATAAAAGTTTTCGGCTGTGTCCTGAACATCATCTTGTATTCAACCCCGATATGTTTAAGAAACATACCGAACGCATTTTGTTTGATTGGACGCTTCCCAAGTTTTTTTTCATCACAAACTCATCTAGTAACAATAAATCTTATAGATTAATACATTGCTCAAAAATTATACAACCGAGAAAAGTTCAGTACCTCGTTTGAACATCTCCCAGAAGTTTTACAAATGACAGAAGTGTGTCAATCATATCGTTAATACAAGGATCCAAGAGCATCGGTTGTTCTTGATACAAATCCAGAAGGCACTGGAACCTGAAACCATTTTACAATTAGAAGTAAGTAGTTATAGAATTTTTAGAAATTCATTAGATGGCCGCCTGCTTGCGTCTCAGTAACAACGCTATGATGCGACATTCAATGTCAAGAACAAAAATCCAAAAAGCACTCAACAATTGACGTGAACAATATACAGAGTAAACTGGACAGCATTAAATTGAAAGCTCTTTCCTAAGAGTCGAATATAAATGCTCTTCAAGTGGCAAAGTCATCCAAATTTATGAGGAATAAAGAGTTGAGTATATCTGACTGCAAAGACGGAACGGCATCGCGCCGTACATGCAGAATGCTTTGTGACCGAAGAAGATCTACAGACTCAACCACGAAAATAAGATCATCGCTGCTAAATGCTCTGGCAAAACGAAAGAAGCCATCATCAAATCAGCATTAAAAGGCATTAGCAGAAAAGATAGGGCCCATAGGTTCGCTGCCTCTCCAGACTCTTTTGTGCATGTAGGCTACGAAGAATGTGGTGTAATCGCTATAGAAGATACGAATTCGTGCTGGTATGAATTCGAACCTCGGATGTGTGGCATACCTGCAATGAGTAAAGCCTAGTTCAGCTTGCGACTGTGCGTAGAAACCGTCACAGGATCAATAACCGCCTTCACTTCCATTATTGTTGCTGTTAACGAACTCAGATTATTCGACATAACTGAGAACTGTTATTCACATAACTTGGAACTACACGAAAGCTAACTGGTAAGGACTGAGAGAAGACTTGGAGATGCACAAGCATGAAAATATTATTCTTTGCGGCAGTGGCGCAAACGAAGTTCCAGAATTCCGACACGAATGCGCTGATGATGCAGCTCATGAGAATAGTTCCCCCAAAACGTCTGCGTTCCTGGACCAATGACAACCTCCAAGACCCTCGTGCCAAAAACATAGCTCAATCAAAGGCCGCCTGAAGTCAACTGTTGTGTGCACGAGCTATTTCCATAATGTTCGGCTCTTGCAACACGTTCTACAGAGCAAAACTTTTTCAACGGCAAAGACGGAGGCAACAACTGTGTCAACACGGAAGAACGCTAACTCGTAACATCCCTGTGACCAGAGTTAAAGTAGCTGCTGTCGGCTGTGAGCAAGCTGGCTGTAGCGCATGTATGCGAAATAATTCATCCCGCCGTCGACGACAAGCTCACAGATGCAGAGTACGTTTTCTGCAGAACACGGTCAGCTTCTCTTGCGCTGCTCACATTCCGCGTGCGGCTGTGTATAACGGTTCCAACATGTGCAGTCAGAAGAACGTTGCACAGATAACGCTCATCTTCTTCAATCAAAGCATGGCTTTTCACAGATTCCTTCATGGTTGTCTGTTTCAACGGCTACATCACTCGAACAACCATTGAAACTGCTCATTTCATTGATGACCTATCTCAGTGAACACATCCTTCGTATTCGCGGCTGACAGCGTTCACAGCACACCTTGCCGTTCCCTTCTGGCATATCCATCTTTACTTACTGCTTTCTTTGAACAAATCGGTCATCTGAAACTGAGTAAGAACTCTGACTGGTTATATGGTGACGACCCGACGCATCTAAAACCGTTGATCAACACAAAGCACATCGGGTTGACGTCCGCTGACTTCAGATTTCGACTTAGCATGGAAAAGTGTGAAACGATGGTAATGACGCTATCTTATTACCATAGCAATCCACTTGTCATTCTGCACGAAGAGCATTTACAGCACGTTCGGTATCATCCCTATCGTGGCGTCCAAATTGATCTCGCGCGCTCCCTCCGCTACCGTACAGCTAAGATAGTACAAAAAAGCGAAGCAAGTACGGGGTGCTCTATAGAATTCTGGTACTCATCCAAATATCGAATGCAGAATCGATTTGAGAGAATAAACTGGCGGCTAAAATAGCAACGAATGGCTCAGTGTCGTGTTATAGTGAATTGCAGAAGAAGGCTCACTAGAAGCCGATTGCCAAGTCGATGATGGAGTATAAGCTTGTGCTGCATATCAATCATATGAACAGAAAGTAGGTTCATTGTGGATGGTGTTTGCGAATCAATGGCATTTATGACAGACAGAAGTATGCGAAAAACATATTAGATTGAACCGCACTGTTCTCTCAGGGAGCCAAAATATAACGAAGGGACTTTGGAAGCAACCCGGGACTTTATCCGGTTGCACTGCTTTTTGGCAATGCCACGCTCAAGCAAGAATCACAGATAGAACATAGTTCGCTCAATCGCTGAATGTGAAACACTGCAATTCGTTGAATTTTCATGTGCCAAGACCGTCATCACCACGCCACCAATAACTGCTTCTACTAGTTTCATCAATGTTTAATGTCATTAGTCGTTACCTATAAAAGGTTTTGGGGGTCTTCTCCCGCCTCATATCTAACTTCGCGTTTTCCTAATTTTTCGCTTTTGTCTTCATGAATTGACTACTCTTAGCAATGAGTAATAATTCTCGCAATGAATTTAAAAAAAAAAAAGGAAACTAAATCTGGCCTCTAGCTCAGCCGCTTCTTTTTGGCTTTTTTAAAGGTTTTTTTTAAAGGCTGGCCAAGCTAACAACTAGTTAACGAAAAATTCTTGAATATTTCATATTAGCTTAATGGGATTCTAAATCAGTCAAAAAGCTCAACGTTTCATACAACGTCACCACACACGCCGATATTTCCATTCAGCAAATAGGTGGTAGTCTGCATGCTGATAATGATGCAACCATTTTCGGATGGAATGAAATGGAATTGGGATAGCAATGAAGGCTACAAAACTGAGGCGCATTCAACGTAAAGGTGAATAGATGTGATCAACTACACCAACAATTTGAGAACGATGAACTGAGGAAGGCAACAACGAATTTCTATACAGATTGATTCATAATTAACGAACAAAACGAACTCGGATAAGTGCGACGATCAAAAGGAATACAATTAGAGAAGCAAATCAATGCTCACCTCTCAAATTTACATTCTTCTTCATGGGGAGACGAGACGAACGATGGGATGGAGTGTATTAAGGCGAAAATTTCCTCTTGGTGAGCAATAGCCAGCATAAGAAGTGGAGAGGGGGCAGAGATGGTTGCATCATCGGAACTGTCATCGCTCACCAATGTCGGTGCAACTTCAAGTAGCACCTTCTCCTGCATCCTGCAAACAATTTAATGCAAAAAGTGCCAAAAAAAAAAAACAACACAAAACAAAACAACGCACGATGCAAACTTGCTAAGTTCTATCAAAAACGTCGCCTGTCAATACCAAATACAGCGACAAAAAAAAAGAAAAAAGTAGTGACTTATTAGTGCGAAATAGACGGGGAAAGGGAGGATGAGGGAGAGGTGAAATGAAATATTGGACGTATGGCATTAATTAAGCAAATACATAATATCAGCCTTAATTAAATGAACAAATAAAAAAAGAGAGTATAGAGAAGCAATCAGTGGAAAAGTTGAGTTGAATGTAATATAATAAATAACAGTTGAGCAAGAACTGCTTGATTAATCCACCTCTAAGGGAACTAAAATATATCACATCCATTTAGAGTAAAGCAAATTCAGGGTTATTCCTAGCAAGATGAACAATCACCGTTCTGTTCATTGCAGTATGCAGGCGTCAATTTTTTGACCGTTGTTCAACCTTGTCCAACGGCGACTGCATTTCACCTGAGTTGACATTGTATATTTTGAAATCGTCAGCAAACACTAATTTCAACCGGATTGCAAACTTAGGCAGTTTTATAAAGCATAACTAGTTGTGGGCTAAATACTGCCTTTAGCGGTACTAGAAACAACCAAATAAGCTCCTATAAAACACTCCCCCAACAACTTCACCAGCATTCTCTAACGAACCCTACACAACTACCCCCACTTAGAAGCGCAATTGTCAGATGCTAAATTGCGGCATAATCGTTTCAGTGCTGCATTAGTTAGTAAGGATCGATTCGCCACAAACTGTCATGCACATCGGCGCCGAGTATTGCAGCTTCGCTATAGCGACGATAACTAAACTATTAAAAGCTGAATTGATTCGGCACGTAGTTCTACTTTCATAGCTGTTGTGGTTCGTATAAAACGTTAAAGTAGGACCGACAACCATAGCACAAAATACTTTCACATGCACGATCAGCATAGCTACCCTATTATACTCTGATTCAGGCTCATATAGATCATTGTTGGATGACTTGAGCAAAAATTAGCGACTTAGGTAATCTGCACTAGCCTACTGGTAGAGCACTCACCCACCAAGCAAATTGTCATGGGTTGATTCTAGTCTGCGAGCAAGGAATTTAATCGGCTATCAAACCATGGTTCTGATCTGAGTCTGAGCCAAGGCGAAGTAACTGTGTGCAACATATAGCACCCATATTCTTTAGTCATGCGGCTATTATCCCATAACTGTTTTCGCTTCCGCTTGTTCACCCCGTCTATGAATGGAGCAATTGTTGTCTATATGTGCAGGTTGTAGACTATACGGTCAACTTTGTTGGCTTGAATAATGCTCTACAACAACAACAATCATAACGCAAGTTCACTCCATTTCGATCGTTTAGAATGTCTTCTGTGTGAATGCATGAAAGAAAGAAAACGAGATATTCAGCACAAAACATATTTAAAGAAACACTCAAATACGAACAACGCATCTTGCAGTTAGTGCATACTTCATGAATCAACACATATATTGTCCCATCGTGTAATAGCTGATCATCGTGCTCATCAGAGTAGAATTCAGCGATCGGACATCGTAGACATGTCATTCACCCGTAAATGATCATCTAAATTATTTAATTTGCTCCGTCCACTTGCTCGTTCCGAATCCGTCTGTTGTAAGCAATTGCTGCGGTTGCTTGCTTGTGACTTGCTCGAAACACTTCTCTACATCTGACATCTTTTATACGATCAAGTTGGGTCCTACAAGTGCCATCAGTGATATGCATAAAACATTCAAACTCATAATATTTTTATCAACTTTCCTAAGGTGTCCTTACTGAATGTCCTGTTCGTACATTATGAAAGCAGTAGTCTCTATTTGTTGTTGTGAATGATTCAATCGCTCTTGTATCACACCAGTAGGTGATGGCCTGCTTCGCCGGTGACCACTAACAATTCTTTGTTTTCGGATTCTCTCTAGTCAGGTTTAAAACATTTTCATTAAAATAGATAAACCAATATTGTAACAGATACTGCTATCATCATTGAATCAGCTTGGGTGCTTTTGGGGCGTTGTTTTTCTTTTTCTGTTGCAAGTAAAAAATGTTCAAGCCCAACTCGGAACCTAACCGCCTAACCACCATCGTTTTTTCTATTACCCAGATAGATGAATTTTGGTATTTCACTAAATATCTAGTGAAAAAGTTGTTCACTTTTCAATCCAGAATCGTTACTGCAAAAGGTTGCTAAGAATTGCGCAACTTCACTTTGTTTACAGCGTTCAGGAAAAAAACTTACTTGTATATAAAGCAAATATTACAGATATTTTGCACTGACATATTACCAATAATCAACACTACATATAAATAATAATTTAATATATTTTCATGCATGTTGACGAATTGACACTCATATTTTCAGATTTTACTTCTAAAAACACTTTAATAAACGCCGTATTTATGCGCAATAATTCAACGAAAATAGTCAAACATTTCATCGTTATTATTACAACATCAACGATAGAGGAATGGAATTTGCAATGCAACAATGAAGCTTACGAGGGGATACAAAATTGAGCACTTGTAGAGAATAAGTGGAAGTGGAAGGGGAGGGGCTAGTTGTAGTAAAACAAAACGAGTTATAGGAAAACAAAAAAGAGGACAAAATGATTCGATATTTGCATTGCAAATTGTAAATTTTTTTTGCTGATGTTGTCGCATTAAAAGATGTTATGTTGACGACACTCAAGTAGCATTCATTTCGCAATTCACTACGATAAGCCAAAGTTTTTTTTTTTTTTTAGCAGTCCTATAGGCACACTTATTGTTGTTGCCGATTTTTTGCTTCATTTACGTAACTTCATCGAGAAAGTTCAAACATTTGCAGCGTTGATCCTCGTTAAAGTAGATAACACCAATGCAAAATTGCAGCTAACGATGGCAGTCCTGATTCTAGACCGGAAAACTTCTCTCCCCTTCCTTTCCCCACTCCTTTCTCTGCATCTCTCCCCCTCGTACGCAGAAATGCGATTCAGCGTCAAACGACGTATATCTGTTAGTGTTGGAACAAGAGACGAGCAGTCCAGCGCTGCTTTCATCCAACCGGTGAGAGGCCAATCGCAAATTTCGATTTCTTCATGAAGCAATTCGCAGTCAACAGCTAACATCGAGAAAGTTAGACCAAAGAGGTCAAATGTTCACGGCTTTCGGCACTTTTTTTCTTCAGTCAAATAAAAACGGCTGTAAATCTTAGTCGAAAAATTGGAGTGGCGAACTTAAGCCGATATACTGAATCACAAAACGACCAAAAAGTCGATGGAGGTGAGCCCATGTATGATTGGGTCTTGGGGTCATGGCGAGGATCTGCAATGCTGGGGATCGCATCTTTACTGCTGTAAGATATCAGTATCGCTTCTCCATCACCACCGAACCAATTCTTCTTCGAGCTCTCTTTAAAAACTGAAATTGCTAAAGGCTGCTAAACCTTTCAGCTCTGTGGTTTAAATACTTTTACTCTACACCTTCAAGTCTTTTCCAAGAGTGCGTTTATGTGCTTATACTTCCGTTCGGTAGTTTTAATTGGCGAAGTATCAAGGCTTCGACGATGAGTTTTGCGGACCACTGTGAGGTGGTATGACAGTCCCACTTTCGCCAACGAATCAAACCAACGAGAACAATGAAAGTCAACTGAAATTAGCCATCATGTTCTTCAATCCGTAACATCGGTCCATAATGCCGGATGTGCTCGTTAATATGCTCTATATCCGAAAGCAATACTGAACAGACGATAGTTTGCAATGTTTCAACGCAATATGCTGCAATTTATTCAAACTTAAAGCTTTCAAAACGATAACTGTAAGGGATGTTCCTCTTCAGCAGCACAATCGAGAAGCGGCACGCAAAGGGAATGATCGATGATAAACAAGCGATATGTTCAATTAACGATTTTTCTGCATTGATAATACTTTTCATTGGATCACAAATGCATCGAGAAAACGTTTTGTGATCTATTAGGCATGAAGACACTAGAGCAAATAACAGAGCAATGTCGGCTAAAACAATTTCGCAAAATCACAGACACTGCCGAACTAAATAAGTGAGGCATGTCATCAGTGCTGAAATGGGAAACCTTTTCGATACCTTTGAACAATATTATTGACAGGTCGAAAAATACCTCAAGGAGATTAACTGACAACAACATCGAAAATGACCGTAGTGATTAACACAGTAAATAAGTCACAACGCTCGTCACCGACTCATAAGGTCACCTCATTTTAATGCGTCCAGTATATTTACCAACGCATCGCAAATACATCCTCACCATTCGGAAGCATATAAAAATTAAAAACTATGCACAACGATTTCCACTCTTTCATAAAATAGAAGTCCACAAAGATGAGGCTAAGGTGGTGCCAAGCAGATAGGAAAAGACGTGCACATAACGCCAAAAAGTGTTTTTGAGTGGCGGATTTCATTGCGCTAAACAATCGCTTGAAAGATGTGCAGCCGTATGCATCGTTTTGTGCACGTCTAAATAGCACATACATTTACAATGTACAACTGGCGTTTCATTTAATTGGGCATTTATGCTTGAATTAATAGTAGAATTTCGCATTTGCTCACTTTCTGACACCGTTGATGAGAGTCTGAAGCTTATTAAGTGCCAGAGTGCTCATCTCGGAATCGGGGACAGCATCGGCTATTCTGATTACTGATATCCAATCCATAAAGCTGTCCAACTTGTGCTGGAAGCGTAAGTGACACTCTGCATCACCTGCAAAACATTCGAAATACAAGTGAGAAGCTATGCAGCAAAGACCTCATATCGTCCTTGTTCTAAACATGCACCTGCATGGCAATCTTTCCACTTCACTCGTAGCACTCAAGTTTTTGCATAAATGCTAAACAACCCTATCATGTTCTGTGCATCTGTCATATCGGTAGGTTCTGTTTAGAAAAATTAAAAAACCGCTCCACTCTCCAGCAGCAGTTATAAATCGTCACTTACTAAATATACTAAAACATTTCTCATCTAAACGAGACTTCTATTCGACAAAGTGAATCTAAGTTCGCACATCTTATCTGACTGCCATGAAATTGGTGCTGCCTCCTCAATGTGGTGATTCAGTTTCCTCAGTCTGTCCCCTCAACTAATATCCCTCTTGTTTTTTAATAAATGAAGGGGAAAGGGGAAGACCGAGGTCGTTTCCACTAATAGAAGCAGCTATTGGTCGAAACAGCTTTGTCCATTTGGAGCTACCTGTTCTACCCGATGAAAGTCCTTTGTGCAACCAATCGCTTCATCGCACAAGAGAATGCCTACCACCCAAGCTGGTAATGGACGCCAAACAGCCGAAAATAAAAACTACCAGCCCCAAGCAAATAATACGGCAAGAGAGTCACGAATTTCCATGGCATTTGTCATGTAAGTAGGACTGAGCATTCTAAGCGCCCTTTTAAATTACACCTCAGTATGCTGTTATTTTCTGATTTTCGAGACTTTCATAAATGACACACCTATATCCGCCTTCTTGTTAGTCTTCTAACACGAATATAGCTCAAAATTTCATCTCACTCCTCATCTTAACGTTTCCCTCTCATTTTACAATGTGTTCTAATGCGGACAAGTAAGACTGCAAAGAAAACATGTGATGTTTCTCGATCAATCCATTCATCGAACAACAATCACAAAACTAAAATTACATCATTCAGAAATGTATCTCATTTTTATGTGCAAATATCATATGAGTTTCCGGTATGAAAGCTGAGCTTTTGTGGAGAGCTAAATAAAATATCGTTGCTCTCGCTTCGTTTCATTGATCCACATATGTGATTCCTTCAATTATCTTAAAGATACTCAATCCATGTGCCTATGCACTACTCTTTCATTCTTTGATGAAACATGCGAGCGCACTTCTCTCAGCAACAAACGCGTCAATGAATTTTCAAATCGCCTAATTTAACTTCATTAGAGACCGATCTTTTACATTCTGAGAATGCATAGTGCTGCCGCAACTGATGCAAAAGCCATATCCGTCAACTGCAGCAAAAGAAATTCCTTGCCAATAACTCACCTTCAAATGTTTGTCCACATAAGGTGCATTCGAGAAGACGCACTTGATGAGGTCGATGTTTGTTACGTGGATTCGTTGTTATATTTGCTTTCTCCCATGGTGCTCTATAATGTTCACTTATTACGGCTGCATCAGATAGATGCACAGTTTGCGACACATCCGCATTCGAAATATCTGTTTTTTAATGCGAATGGGATGAGTGTCACAATGAAGGATTATGCATGAGGCAGTATACTTCAACCGTAAACATGACAAGAAATAATCTGCACTCCACAGAAGTATACCAAGAGAGAATCGTGTGAGATGAACGTCCACGTGAAAATGGTAATAGTGCACGCAATACTTAACTTGCATCGAGTGATCTTTACTATCTGCAATAGGCAGATTTAATTTTTAAAATATATTCATGCAGTAAGGTGCATTCAAAAGTTTGCGTTTGATGAGAGAGAACGCAGGGGAAACTGATTCTGTGTGCTCATAACTGCAGAAAAAACCATGAAGAAGATTCGTGTTTTTGATTTGAGAAACATCAAACTGACGCACCTTTGAAATGCTTATTGACCCAGAAAGGTGATCAATTCAAAAGAAAAGCGCCCTTCGATGATCTCTGAAGATCACATCAGCCAAATCCTCCCACCCAGCGCTCACTTAAAATATGTCATTAGTTTTGTTCTTAAACTTTTTCAAATCTCAAGTGAAATACTTGCTGTTGGTTTTCTGAACGCGTGCTCAAGATCTTGCAAGCAATGGATAGGAGATCAGCTGGAGTGGTGGTTCCTTACTTCACCTACTATTCCTTTTCCTTTTCATTTTTTCCCATTGCACGCATTCCTCCTTGTACATCATACCCAAGATTTCGAGAGAGCGGTGCAATGCGGAAAAGTGAAAGCCTCCGGATGAGAACCCATTGCCATTCAAATTTAAAAAATTGCCCGAACGAAAGTTGACGGTTTCCAAATCGGAGAGGAGGAGTGGAACCCGCAATACTGTTGGTATTTGATGGCACGGAAATCGCAGATTACCACTTCTGATATACTACTGTTGCAGTAAAAAAGTATGTCTTTAAGTGGGGCGTCGTTTCATGTTGAAAATAAAAGAGGAAGAATATGATGGATGAGTGCAGAAAATAACTTACATTGGTTCAACTCTCTTGGCGGCCATTCGTGTGAAATGCTTTGTGGTGCTGATGTGAAGGACGAGTTCATCGAGTGTCTCATAGCTGCGTGAACATTGCAGACAAGTAAACACACTTTGTGCACAGTTGCCATCCGTGCGCACCTCGGAGCACGTCGAATCACGCACCGATCCAACTTTGTGCACCAACTCTGACAGTTCACACAGTGCATTACTCTCGCCCTTTGAAGTGCTCCCATTTCCTGCAACTCTTACTTGCACGTGTATTAAGTCAATGCAGTATGCCATAAATAAAACATCATTCGAATGTATGACTGCCTCAGCTAGTAGCATCTAATGAAAGATCTGATTTTAACACTTGTCACTTTAACACAGCAAATTTAAAGCATATANGCATGTATATATATATATATATATATATATATATATCCGCTGCAAAATCCTCCTTCGGTGCCTCATCGTGGCGCAGTGGTGGCAACGGTCGTTCGATAGCTATGGTAGCGGAGCGTAAGCCCCAGCAGGTCTAACCATGCTACAAAGGTATTGAACTGTCAATCCTACAGCATGGTCGATTCATACCCCGAATCACCAGACCATGCCTGCTAGAGGTTGAGGACCGGCTAAATTCGAAGAGAGGTAATGGCCTGCTCGCCTAGCCAGCGAGGTGGCGTCATCTAATGGCTAAAACAATGCACGGAAATGGGCCTCAGTACCCTACAACGATTGGGGTAAAACCTGGCCGAGAATGGCGAGGATGAGACCAAAATGGAAATGCATTGTGGCGGACAGCGTGCACAACGTTCGATAATCCGGCCTATCAAGTGATCAAGTGATATATGGAAAATCATATTTTAAACTCCCAACACTACGTCAGATTTCATTTGCTTGTAATGTTGGTAGTTCCTCAACATTAAGTTGAAAATTAGGATTTTCATAACGGTACACAATGAAATTAACGGTCTAAACTTAGGATCTAGATGAGAACGTCAAAAGAAGCCACCCCTCCATTTCAACCCTTCAATAGCGCAGCTTTGACCTCACTTGAACAATTTCCGCCCTCCTGGAATGGTAGGTTCCACCTATACAAATCCTCCACTAGATGCCTTGTCGCGCATCACTCAGAAGTATAAAACACAAAGGCAGAGACACCTTATGCAACGAATCTTGAAATATGGCCAGTCACAAATCTGTTTAGTGTAGAAAAAGGCATATAGTTCAACGCTGAGAAGATCGTTGCGCTTATAGTCAAATGCACAAGCAAAGATAACCGAATGGCAAATTAAATGCGACTCTAAGCAGCACGATTTTTAGGCTTATAAGGTCTTCAGCAAGCTAAGCAGTCAGCTAAGTATCACATCAGTCAGCGCACGAGGTGAGAGCGCTCTCTAAATACCTTCACCTGACCGCACCATTTATGACAACGGTGTTGCTGAGGCAGTCATTTAATTTGTCATGAAGTCGCTTACCCCTATAATTCTGATGTGTTGAATGCACAGGCCTTTCCAACATTTAATGTGGGAAGGTGTGATCCTTTCTACAATAAATGGATTGTCACTATGGTCGTGCTTCATACCTTAGCACGTAAGTTATTGTCAACGAATCCTATATGAGCATTCGGCGAGCAGAAGAAAACGTCTTCAGCGACAAATCATTCCTCTGAGGTGACGAAGTGCACAATCAGAATAAAAGATAAAAAAAATAAATAATAAACAGTGGGATGTTATTCGAGGCAAGTGGATAAATACATAGAAAGGTTCTCGAAGAAAAACCGACATGCATCGTAAGTGGAAGAAATCAGTGCAGCAAAGAAATGAGTACACTAAATACAATAAACGGTAAGCATAAAAAGGAGGTTGAAAATGCAGAAATAATAACGATGCATTGTGTGTCATCTGAATATAGCAGTCGCTGATGCATATCCGGGAAAGGAGATGGATCAGTATTGGATGATTATATTCTGGATGTAGCTTTGCTGGCACTATTTTGAGAGGTAACGATTTCCAAGGTCCAACTGTTGAATGCTTCCAAATCCTCTGTTATAGAACTTGGAAGCGTGACCACGCCTAAAAGGTTCTCGAAGAAAAACCGACATGCATCGTAAGTGGAAGAAATCAGTGCAGCAAAGAAATGAGTACACTAAATACAATAAACGGTAAGCATAAAAAGGAGGTTGAAAATGCAGAAATAATAACGATGCATTGTGTGTCATCTGAATATAGCAGTCGCTGATGCATATCCGGGAAAGGAGATGGATCAGTATTGGATGATTATATTCTGGATGTAGCTTTGCTGGCACTATTTTGAGAGGTAACGATTTCCAAGGTCCAACTGTTGAATGCTTCCAAATCCTCTGTTATAGAACTTGGAAGCGTGACCACGCCTACCACGCGAAAATAACGAGAACAGTGAACAGCGCGAAAACAAACAATTTTAAACACCAAACAAAGCTGGCTTTACTCTTGGGAACTCGGAAGTTTAAACAGACGCATAGCGTGTAACTCACTGTGAGCAGTTTGGTTTTCTTTTTTCTTCAGGCAATTCTCTCAAACATTCTTTGCGCTTTTGCTAGTTTGGCGCAATCCCTTTACGAAGTGAGCACACTTCAGAGGCATAATCAAGCGAAAGCCTTAAATAATTTTTGTACGCTAAACTATGAAAGCATGTCCCAGGATTTGAAGAAAACGAAGGAAGCTGGGGATTGGAATGTGCTTGTAGAAATGCATAATCGTGCCAATCATAATACCTAATTCCTTAATTAATTCCATCCAGAAACACCACTACCCTTGAGCTAAAGGTGATGGAGTAGAGGGGACCGATGCAGGTAACACCGCATTCTGGAGTCGATAAAGGAGGATATCGCTGTCGCGAGCAAGCAGAAATACAATTAAGGACACTTTGAGAAGTACATCATCTGCGTGAAACGCAACAGTCACATCTGATTACAATCATTCAGGTAGATCGTCTATACTACAAAGAAAAATGGGGATCAAGAACACTGCCTTGTGGAACGCCACTAAAAGTACAGAATTCATCGCTGTGAAAGGAAATAGCTTCAACCCCATAATTCTTTCCTTACAGGAAATCAACCCATTTCAACAGTTCCCTACAAATCCTGCAAGAGGGAATCCTGTTTGCCAGCTTAGCGGACATGGAAAGAAACGCCCATATGAAATCGATATAAACACAATCAGCATTATTGCCATCGTGGAAGCTTTCTATCAAATCACATAGGCATCTTAGCAACAGAGGTGCGGTGAAATGTAAAGCGAGAAACCCGAATTTCCACTTGGAAAGGTTAAGACTGGTTTCGATCGCCGTAGATCTGTCTCCGACTGCCTTTCGAACAGTATGGCCACGCTCACTACTGCGCAGTCGACGGCAGACTCTTCATTTCTGTTTCTTGTGGAAGGTGGCAACGACATAAAAGAAGCGATATGGACCAAAAAAGCGGAAGTACAAATACTTCGAATGGAAATCCGGTTCATAAACCAGTATTTAGCTGCAACATTAAAGTTTCGGCCGATTCCTGCAGTGAGCATGGTGCTACTGTAGGTGCAGCATCGCAAAAATTGCGAACATTCACTTGCATTTAGCAGTTATTAAAACCACTCACCTTTTTCTCTTCGTTCCTAACCTACTGCTGTTTATACAGAAGGCCATCCACATTATACTTCTACCATCCACATTTATGGTTTGTTAATTCAAGCGCAATTAAGCTTTAACTGGCCCCTTTCCAAGCAGAGCTTTATTTCACTTAATCATTTAAAGGGCCACTCACAGCTACCGAAAACCAGGACTGCGCGGTATGAAAGGCGAAGCTATGTTCAGAAAGTCAAATTTTCGATTTATCAGCATTAAGCAGCGCAATGCTGGTGTGCAATTGCAACGTTGCACTGTTGCGAGTATGCACAATTTCATAAGCACAGTTGTGAGATTGCAAACCGCCATCGCAAAGGTGACAATCTACACCACTTTATTGAGTGTACCGACTCGGATGGAATCATCGATGTAAGAGCAATCACACCCACTAGTTCTCAATCAATATCGTCTCTTTATGTTCAAATTTCATTCCTCAAGCGGATATTTGAGCGCACATAACCTCCCAGGTATCGATTAACAACGATCACCGTGTGGTCGGGAATAGCACCAGATTCAACCCATAAACTAAAGTTGCAAATTGCATCCGAAAGATTTAGGAAATAGTTTTACCTCTTTTGCTTGGAAGTACGTAGGGAGCAGATGCGGAATTTCTCGAAGTGTTTCGCTGGAACGTACAGTTGGAAGAATGTGCCGAGGGCAATGGTTTCACGGCATTTCGCACGGTTGTCTCCTCGTGTGGCTTCACGTACCTTTCTAGACACTTCAGCGGCGAAATAGTATCATACTGCCCTTTGTCGATATCTTCATCAGGCAGATGCAGGTATGACGAGGAGCGGCTCGTCGATGGGAAAGTACGTGCACACGAAGAAGGCTGTGCCCGAAGATCTGCTCCAGAACTTGAGGTTGCTTCCAAAGGAGAGGTCCTCGCAGACGGGGGTTCACTGAAATAGGACTCTGCTAACGAAGAAGAGTCGACAGGCGAAATGCAGAAGGCATGGACGACAGGTTGAAGTGAAGACTCATCGGAATCTGTAACGCGACGCTTCACAGGTCTCGCCTGCTTTCGGCGGTTGACCATCGCCGTGACGGACGCGCGCCCACGAATCGCAGCTTCGTTTGGGTGTGCGGCTCGCTATTGCGCTCCACATGATTGATTGATTGATGGCAACGATGGCGTTGCAAAAAAACTCGCGCCTGTGCTTTCGAATTGAATTATTCTTGAAAGGAAAAGTGGTAGTGGATACCTGGCACGTTGCCATTAAGAAATATGCACAAATATTTTGCTTGGGTGACAAATTCACCGATAGTACGAAAGAAGAGGAATAAAAAGAGTGAGCAGTGAGCGAATTGTGTAGCGATTAAAGGATGAAGTAAAGCCTCAGATGTGAATTTGAGATACTACTCGAGTGTGTCTCCGATACCCCATATATACTGAACAGTAATCTTCTTCGGATGTCTTCTCAATGTGCTGAGGGAGGGGTGGAGTGTTAGCGAACACTGAGACGTTGGGCAGTATGTGAAAATAGGCGGAGGTACAGAACGCCGGTGAATCAATTGTCTACACTCTTATGTTTTGATGAAGTTTTACTTTTTTGTATACGGTGATTAAAATAATTCTCCACGTATTTTTAAGATCTCATTTTTTAACTGCTGTATTGTTTGCAATCTAGTTGATAATATTGCATTATTTTGTGGGAATTTCTGCTAAGCAGTTATTGCTGATTCAAAATTTAATGGTAAGCAATAAGGTGATTCTGATTGTCGAATGTATATTCTTGATCTCGGAACCTATGTAAACCTTTATCTTTACATGGTGGAAATTACATTCTTTTACTGTTTGCACTGCTTTACGGTAAATGCACCATATTTCATTTGTAACAAAACGCATATGTTACTATGTTGAAGAACTGTCAGTTTTTCTTCCTTTCCTCCATTACTTCTACATCAAAAAATCCTTCGTTAGAAGCACATTTCTTTAGCTCAGTGCATGATAGGAAAACTCATAAACACAATCGCGAAGCCATTCAATAAGTGGAAACACTGGAAAATATCATCTGCACAGCTACAATTACCTTCCAAATGTTCCTGATTTAACCAACATATCTGAAGACAAGACATTTGCTGTGTGACATAACAAGTTGGTAGTGGTCTATGAAGTACAAAGTGGGAAACATATGCGATTCGTAGGATCAAGGGAGGTGAGGGACAGAAAGCAACGGATGGGGCTTTGAATTGAGAAGCACAGGAGCAAGCGACAGGTTACGCTAGATTGCGACGCATTACACGGGAACATTGCTTGTCCAGAAACGCGATAAGGTGGTGTGTTTTGCCGAACATTGATGCGCGGTTCTTAACTAATAGACCATTGCCGAGGGAATATTATGTAAAAAAAAAAGCAATAATTCAGTTCTGATTTAGGAAATTCAGTGAATAGTTTTCAAGCGAAGGTGTATAAAAAGGGGATATCGATGAAAACACATTTATGACACGGTTTCTTTGAATGCTGCGTTGTACGATGCGCCTGTTTCCTCAACAATTTTATGGCAGTCTACCGTATAGAGTTCATTTCGTTGATTGGTTCGTTGAAGGTGGATTGTGTTTATTTAGGAGTGAAGTTTGCGGAAGGGGCGTATCGTCGAATGGCGAGTAGGGATGAGAAACCGCGCGCTCCTCCACGTGCAAGGAATGCGAATGAAAATAGCACGGTAAACATTACTACGAATCATTATTACTGTCTCTTTGAATGCATCTTTCGATTTAAGAATATGTTATATGAACCAATCGTTTACGTTGCAGTTTCGTTGTTTTATACTTTTATATTTTGAGCAGTCACATAAATCTTCTCATAGGATAGAAACGAATTGAGAATGCCTTACGTAGAGCATAATACGTTCTTTTGCAGAGATTTAGCTAAAAAGTGAAGCTTGTTGAGCGTTGTATTATCGCTAACGTTTGTGATGTTATAGGTTTCAGCAGTGCTACGATGGCCATTAAATGCTGTGTATATAAGAGATGAAGAAAATATTCCCTGTGGATATGTTGCATACAAATAGTGAAGAACTTAAAAAGGTCTGCGGTGAGATATCCCCATGCGCCGATCGCAGAATATCATTGACATTTGTTAGCACCTTTTTGGCCATTGCATCTATTGCCCTCCAAAAAGTTTTATGATTTGCTTTAAATGTTCACTGTTGTGCATTTGCACTTATCAGCCTCTCAACCATCTTTTTATCACTTATTAGCTTTTCTTCAAAAAGTCGGTGGAATTGCCTCGGAGAGCAAAACATTCTGCTCCTTTGGGCTGTCTAAGTATTGGGTTAGAGGCGGGGAGAACAAAATGAAAAGGGCAGTCTTTTTGCTGACCCCCTCCTCCCCCGCTTCCTCCCTTCACCTGACTAGTGATATATAACAGCAATATAAGCAGTTTAGAAAATCTGTTGGTAGTCCACTTCCCTTTATCATGTTCAGAATGGCAAGAGGCTTCAGCAGCTACAGGGCTGTGTTTCAACAATGGCCATCCTAAGAAGGCGAATTGCTGGTCCATAAGTTTTTGCTGATTTGGCACAGTACGTCCCCAACTGCAAAAGAAATAAAGTGTTCGAAAGGAAATGGAGGCATTTACTGAGATAGAAGGTCTGAGAAATTAATCAACTTAGAGAACCAATTATTTGGAATCGGAGTGTTTGGATGTCGAATTGAAATCTCGGAATGTATGGGCAGAGAAGAATGCCGAACTAAAAAAAAGTGTAAGAATAGTAATATATGGATGTGGCAGCGGTCACTAAAAAAACATTCATAAAACATAAAATCCTTCAAGGGAAAATTGAGGAGGCGAAAAGGTGAAGAAATAAAAAGAAAGCATATATAGGAGCATATAAACGGTATAGGAGAACGCATTAATGTATACGTTCGTATGTTAGCATACCAGTGCATTGGGTACACAGACATGAATCTGATTAACCACTTCATCATCTTTCAAGATTTCTTTGTAACTGAGTTTCTATTACCGGCGATTGAATTTTTTGCAAAACACACCTATCTAGCAGTTCACTACACTGCAATGACGCCGTTGACAGTGGAGAGTGAGAAGTGAGAGGGCGGAGGGGGAGGTGAATGGAACAAATCACAGGTCTGTGCCTTCCAACTCTATCGGGAGGTGGGTGAAGCAAATTGTGGAAGGAGGAGAGGGTTCACATCGCAAAGGTTTTCGGATACTTTGGTGCAGAAAATAATGTTTATATAGAAGAATGAATTTTTTCTGCACTTTCGATGATTTTCATATACTTTCTACTAAAAAACGGTCCCGGAGGGATATTTCATACGTGCCTAATTGATATGCATAAAACACATATTGAGTGGGGTATTTCGGGATTTATATTTCGAAATGCATCTGCAGAGCGCATTATTGCTGAACATGATTCGTACGCTAACGACAAGTTCCTCTGATGATCAGAAGGAGCTAGATCGTCGACGCCTCGAGATGGGTTTCGCCGAATCGTCTGCTGAAATCGACCAACTCGTTCAAGGTTACCTATTTATTATCGTTTTAATTTTGCAAGTTTATTTGTGTGCATATCGTTTCATTCGTTTTTTAGAGATCTCAACTTATGAAGAACTAAAGTAAGACAGTTATGTATGAGCTTCACACGATTTATTTTGTTCCTAAATGGCCCATTCAGGTATGTAAAGTGTGTATATTTTTGAATTGTCCTCCTTCTCTGAGCGAACGATAAAAAAGAGGCGATGCGTATTGAAGAAGACATATGAGACGTTGCTCATGAAATGTTTTCATCGGCAACTCGTTGCAGCTTTCATTCCCTCTTCGACTCTTTTTATGTAACATTCTTTAAAGGGGTTTTTTCGAAGTACTCTAATATATTTATTTCTTTTGTTACGTGCGTTTGTTTCAGAATTTTAATACGGAGGAGTATAAGTATAAGCACTTTGAAAAATAACGATAATCGCGGCAACGATTATTGCAAGGTGATAGCGCAGGTGAACAGTGAAGAATTGGCAGCAAGTTATGGAGTGACCTAGAAAAAGATTTGTGAGCTTTTTTTGGTCTCTTTCCCAGCTCATACCTCATACTGCATGCCGTTTGTCTTTCTTTCTCATCTATAAACGAAAGCGCACACTCGGTCACTTCATATGCCAATTGGTTACCTTAAGCAAAATCTAAGTCTATAGTCTCTGCTTTCGGGTAAACGGCAGAAAGTGTTGGGAAAGAAAAGGGGATGGGGTAGAGTTGATAAGACCATTATTATTAGCGGTAAGTTATGTTATCCGGGAATATTTTTCTCGCATAATCGTCTAATGCGGTTATTGTTTTCAGAGCACGAGAATGATGTTGGAACATGTTTGGAGTCGTTTCGTAGTGTATCTTCTCGAATAACAGGTATTTCTGCATTGCAAACTGATGTATTCAATTACATAGTTTTTTTGATAATTTTCTATCTACCTGATGTCATTTTTTCTTATTTTAGCGAACATGCTAGGAGTTCGAGCTCTTTGGATGCTGAAAAAACTTGCAAGTCGCAGACGAGCAAATATTATGCGCGACCCATTTTTATGCATGGGCCACAGTACAAAAATCGTGGTCGGCACTCCCAAAACCCTCAGACATGCTAGCAAGGTCGATGTTCTTTCTGACATGTGTCGAATTCAGAAAATAGAAGTATGGTTTGCTTGTGTTGGAAGGGAAAGAGGAGTGGGGGAATTAATTGAATATCTCTTCAGTTGATAATGAGTCGAAACGGAAGAACGCTGAATGTTTGCGTGGAAGTTATGTTCTGTGGGAGTTTTATCCTGCCAGCTCCGATTGCATTGATTCCTAACCCAGTCATGTAGGAATGGGATTGTAACCATTGTGAATGGTTCTCATCCATGCTTCTTAGTATCCTTCGCTGCATATCACTTGTCCGGCTCGCATACAAGACGGGTCGGAACAGCTATCCGACGACCTTCATCATCATTGTCGAGGAAATTAGATGTAGCACCTTTTATGGGCTGCGTAATCAGTTGTTTAGAGATCATTGTAAAAGGTTTTGTAGTTTCGCATCCTACTAGCATTGCACTCGCGTTTTGTCTCATGGGGCGCAAACTCCCTACAAATTAAACGTTCTAACACAGGAATGATATTAATTAACTAGAGTAAAGTACGGATGTTGGTTGGGCTCTTGAACTGGGGACGATACGGTCGAGATTACTCCGGCTACCGTTAAGCCAGGTCGCCTTATCAGTCACCGTTGGAAATCGTCGTTGCTGCAGTACTTTATTTTATCGCAAAGTCGGCGTATGCGATGGCTGAATACTGGGAATTCTGCAGTGTTAAAGACCTATAAGATTTTGAAAATAAAAGTTTGATAGTCTGCAGATTACTGTTTGATAGAGGCGGGATTACTGATGTAGTAAACGTTTCCTAATTCTTGTCTTCTAGAAGTTGGCTATCTGTAGTCGCAAAACTGTGTTGTCGTATCGAGTCCTTTATTCTTTTCACGATGTCGTTTAGCAGTGCTCAATCTGAGGCAAAATTTCGTGACCAATTGAGGCTTCGGAATGGTTAACTTGCCGGTGCGATCTTTGCTCTCCGTTTGCTTAAATAAGGTCGCTTTTTAACTGGGTATTCAAGGGCACTAGTTTCTGCTTTTAGCAAAGTTTTTGGTTACTTTATCTATGCACCAAACATTGCTAGCAGTTTTGTTACTATCAGGTATGAGGAGAATACGTGGCATAGCTACTAAAGGAAGTTGTCGGTGAAAAGTAAAGCGAATTGCAGCTTGTCGCGAGAGGGTACATAGTGTACGCAGTGGTCTGCTCACCTGTCGTACGCTATTGCAGTGCAGACGGGACGACCTGAAGCGTTTGTGGATGGAGAATGCGCAACAGCGACACGTCAGCACTATCCTTGCCCAGATGTGAGTACCATTTCGATAACGTCTATGTTGGGTGTAATGCTTGAGTTGAGTTTCATGTTTGCATCTTTTTAAGAGAGTCGATAAAGAGGATTGGTAGTGAAGTAGATGAGGCCATCACTCGTTCCGATTATCTCACCGCCGCCAATTCACTGAACGAAGCTGGTTGGTCACTCTTCTCTGCTTATTATTGCACTAATCTTACGCATCGGGCAATTGACGTCCAGCTGTCCAAGCAATTTGGGGTTGATAGCGCTATAGCTACTTGAGTTTAGCGGGTGGTGCCGAACATGCTGCTAGTTTTTGCAGTGTTTCCCTCAAAATTTCCACCGAACACAACGAAGTTGTGAAACATCTCGCCTTCAAGTTTTTAACCCTTCTACGCCTCTGATTATGGTAATCAGTTGCTGTGAATGTCAACTGATATATTTGCATCGTTTTTTAGCACTGCACAGCTACTTTAACCGATCCGATTGAAATCTGATGCGAAGTGTATAACTATCGACCCATTTTAGAACCGGAGTTGGGGCACAATACATAACCTTATCAAGACTATTGTTATTATCTGTACGTTAAAAGAGATGGCACTACAAGCGTAACAATTGAAGGGAGGAAGCATTTTGTGTCTCCTTTTTCTCCCGGTTACCGTCCCATTCAAGCCAATATTTCACTGCAAGGCCCAAGAAGATTTTTCGTTGTTGGCATTTCGTCATGATAAAGTGACACTCATTGTCCACTCTTCAACCGTCTCCAGAGTTACAATAGTTTTGATGCAATTTCTAAACATAATTGGCTATGAGTCAAACCCTCGCTTCAATCATTGTTCGTTAAAGGTCAAAACACCACCTTTTTTGTTTAGATATTTATAGTCAATGTTTAGTAATTTGTGTAAAGTATGTTATAAACAAAGTTGGCAAAGTAAAGATCGCATATATAAATCAAAATGCTGCATTTTGAGTATTTCAAACTTTCTGCATGCATTGTCGAGATTTTGATTTTCAGTTTCATAAATAAATTCGGCTCAAACATTTATGTTTTCAGATTTGCTGCTAAACGGACCTTTTTCCAACATCGACGGATTGAGTCATCTCAGGTTGCACGTTCATGAAACGTCTAAAGTAAGTCGAAATATAGCTGCAAAGGTTTACACTCAAATCCCTGAGGATATATCCTCGTGTAATCCCAAGTATACGCCCATTCCTCGGCACAACAGTTCTTATTTTCCCTTAATAGAGGCGTTTATAAGGAGCTGCTCGGATTTAACCCCCACCTCTTAACTAGGAAAACGAGAATCCCTTTGCTCGCACTCAGTCCAAAGGAGAGAAAAAATTTAGTGGCCAGAAATTACTTTGAATCCCTAAAAAGCAATTTTTGATAGGCTTATCCGCCAGTAATGGCTATCAGCACATGCTTTTTAGCCTTCGGTTAGGAAAGCGGCTACCAACAACTGTTTGGTGAGCTTCATCCATTGGGAGGCTGCCGCTGCTAGGACCTCGTTTTGTAGCGTTAGCAGCCACGAAACCCGATATGGGCTTCTGATGAGGGATAGCAAAAATGCACTAACCTGTTTCTTTTGAAGCACCTGGAAAAATCCTACTTATCCCAGTCCATCGACGTTTGAGAGGCATTGATTTACTAGCTAAATGTTTGGCTTGTTTGACTTGTTATTTCATATTAATGGGCAGAAGTCTTAATAGCTAAAACTGTAGGTATATACGTAGTAGTTGAAAGGATTTCTGGCTCGCTTGGCTGAGTCCGTCCGAAAATTTTAGTTCCTTTTGCCCGCAATACTTTGCAAAGCGAGTTCCAAGACATGAAATGCACTTGCATTGTTTCAAGGAATTCTGGGATGCACTGCATGCCGGCATCTTGAGAATGCATCACATAAATCTGAGCAATCTGGAGCGTGAAGAATATTTGCGATTTGTTGGAACCGTATTCCTTGTTTGCATAGCTTTATCATGCGAGTTTGAAGACTCATAGTTAGTAGTCAAAAGTTTTCAGTAAGATACTGTGTGGGGAAATATTAGACTCGCATCAATTGCGGTTTTAACGACGCGCGTCTTTTTAGTGGGGTCAGCCAATATTTGAGGTCAAAAACCATATGTTCGAAATTTTGGTTCGATTCTCTCGCCCTTTCTTTGAATTTTCGCTTATTTCGTTTCCTTTATCGTTTGTTCTCTTCGCGGCTTGCGCGTGCGTCAGAAACTGTCAAGCAACATCTAAAAATGTCATTGTGATTTTAAGGTAGCATTTTGGATCTGAAAAGTGCTCAAATCAGAAAGTCTTTCATAATAGCACAAAAAATTTCCTCTGCATAAAACATAAGGGGAACCATGATTTCTTTTGAACTAACTGCGGAACTTTCGAAACAACTTTTCATGATAATTGACGCTAATATGGTGAGCTTGTCGAATTTCCCAAATATTCCTTTATTTGGCGCTTTTAAGGGCTTTGGTGATAATGCCCGAGACTTTGAATTTTTCCTCTTCCGCAGCTGAATGTTAACGTCGTACTTCCTTTTGAGATTTGGGAGAAAATTTTTTCCCCAACTTATTAAACTTCCTTCCTTCTCTCCCTTCCTTCTTCCTCCTTCCGTTTGAAAGTCTTAAGAATTGTATGGACTATGAGTTCTCTTCCGAATAACATAGTAACATTAATTACTAAAATATTCAACCTTCTCATAGCGAGCAATTGAAAAACGTGGATGACGTAGACGCATCAATTCTTCTGTTTAGCACACATTACTTGGATGGAAATGATTGTGCTGATTCGCTGAATTGACTTTTGTCACTTTTTTAATTTAAATATCCGTGAGTGGCGCTGATTTATGAAGACACGTTTTAATGCATTGATAATTTTAGAAATTGGTGGAACATCTCGTCGATGATATCATAAACCACCTCATCGTTCGGCCATTCGAATTTCAGGTTATTTCAGCACTCTTTGGCTTCATTGATCAATTAAAAAATGTGATCTTGTCCTTCCTCTTTTAAAAAACAAGAACATTTTGTGTTATACTTGACGACTGCATTTTTAAGTGATGGGAAATAGTAAAAGTTCTAGGCGTCCTTTACCGCGTTTTGGTTTTGAACGCCTCGGCAGACTTGATCAGAACCGAGTTTGCTTCTTTTAATTGAGTTTTAATTCGTGCTCGATTAATTTGTTTACTCTCTCTTTAATTCACCGTATTCGCATAAATTTAAGCCATCTTTGAATTAATTAATGCGAAGCATAGAAGTACTCGTTTGGATTCAAAGCCTATAGCCTCTCGCCTAATGAAGTTATTTTCATTGTTCTTTGCAAGTGTTGAATTTAAAAATAACGCTGAAATCTCAGGCGGTAGCACACGGCCTGAGCCCAGTTTTGTCTGATCACATAAATATTTTAATCCAAGTAGGCAATCAAATGAAAAAACCTCGAACTTGAGTAGTGCAAGACTACCATTCTTTGTTTAATGTGAATTCCTGCTTTCGACAACCATAAAGAAATGAAGCTCTAGGGTTTCTGTTAATGTAAGTACTGCGTAGTTAGTTATATCTTTGCTTTGTGTATCTTCCATTAATCCTTCCTTATTTATACACTTCGTTTTCTTTTAGCTTCTAGGTGTCTTTCAACTTTTTTTACCCACCAGTGTTTAACCACTTTCAGCTACATCTGGATCCAAACTTCAAGCTCTAGATAACATTGATCAAAAAGATGTTTAAAAAAACACTGAACTGATGGCAGGTCAATAAATCGTTCACCTCCTGTGCTGGAAAACTCACGCCCTAAAACATCAGTATCATTTTAGCAGATTATAGTGCTAATGATCTACGACCTGCTGCTTGTTAAGGAAGTTGGAAACTATTCAGCGTTTCACATGTGTTATCATTAGGTGTGAAGTGTATTTTAGCTTGTCGTGATGCTCAATAGAATCGTCGAAGAATGTAAAGGAGTACACTGCAGATTGCGTCTGTCAGTTCGATGATTTGCAAAGAGTGTGCTAGCACCTCAAGCAAGCAATCAATGAAACACCCAATTTATATTCGACGCTGTCTTTAGGCACCTCTGTTCGTATCAATAATGATACATAGCTGCTATTGATTAATTTGAATAACGTTTCGATTTTTTTGATCTGCCAGTTCTTTAAATTCAGTTGGTGCAGTTGGTTTGCTATGTTTAGCAGGTGCATGGAAGCGGGATTAGCTTAATTGGTTGTGTAAGAGGTTATCGTCGGGACATTTCCTCAACGAAGGGGGCGAACTCTTCTGATCCCATGGCAGCAACTCTTCTCAGAATTGGATGTGCTCTTATTGCTAAGCGGGTGTTCACGTGCAAGATCGGGTCGTCTGCGGATATATCCTCTGTGTCGCCACTCAAATGAACAGAGATTTAAACGGTTCCACAGAGGAATAACTAGGATGTAATATGCATAGTGTCAGCTAATTCCTGTGCATTGCAGTTAATGGAAGTGATTAAGTCTTTCCCGGAGGGTAAGGCTAGTGAGTCGGCCGAATGTTCGGCAATTGTTGCACGCTGCTGTGCGGCACCGGGTGGTGTGACGTCGACGTCGACGTCTGATGGCAGTGATGCATCTGCCCATTTGTTGTGCTGCATTCGTGCACTCTGTGTATTCGGTTACCTGGGCACAACGTTAACACGAATCGTTGGCGCTTCTCCAGGCGTCTTACAGAGACTGATAAATTTGTCCGCCTCGGTGCTTTGTGTCGCATTCGACGGTAACGAGAAGGGTGATGCCGTCCATCTATCGCACTATATGCAGCTCGTAAGAACTCTTGGCTTCTTCCACAAAGTGCTTTTCATAACATTGATCTTTATGTGGCTGCCGATTGAATTCACAAATTTGCTTACGAGTTTGTCAGGTCGAAACTTTTAGGCCAGAAATATTGTAGTTTTCTCCTGTCCAGAAGAATGTTTTTTTTTAAACCAAATGGGTGCACAGCCTGAAAAAAACGATGGGAAACTTATGACCATGATTCGCACTTCAATTTTCAGCGATATGCCTTCCGATACATCTGTTGAAATTTCCGAATTCAAAGCAAAGCATTATGGCTGCAAAATTTAGAGGGTGCTGCCTTTTTGAAGAGTGCGTTCATCTTTCATTACTGTTGTGCTGTTGCCCACTTTATCTGAAATGCTGTAATTTTTTCGATAGGAAACGTCAACCACTGTTTCTGTACGACGGCCACTACGGTATGAAGATTTCATCATTAAATTTTTGAAACGTGAGACCTGTCTATCCGTTCTTCTGGGCTATGGATTTGCCTAACTGTGTAGAGCTTTGAAGAAGTGATTTTCAGCTATTGAGTCAGTTGAAGTCGAGCTATGAAGCGCACCGTCTAATGGATGAACAAGTGAAGAAGGTGCAAGGTGAGCAAAGCAACCCCGAGCAGGTGGTATCACTGGCGGCCAGTTATTGGCCTATGGCACAAGAGGCAATCGAGAAGGTTGTCTCCGAATATGTGTATGTGCACACGAGTTCACCACAGGATACATTAGAAAAGTCGACCAACTCCGAAAAGGTGGTGTTATTTCGATTCGATGCATCCGCATGTGCCACTTCAATGAGCAGCAATCAATCGTCGAAGCAGGTTTCTTATTCGTCCTTGATTTCATATTTGCGTTGTTTTCGGCATCTTCACTTTGAAAAGAATTTTGCTGTGCAGAAAGCACCGTTGAGTTATGTGATACTCATAACAGTTGTTCACCTCCATTCTGCTACTTTATTATGTGATTAATTTATGCTGTGAACGCATAAGGAATTAGTACCACTGTGAAGGTACATCACTAAACCATAAAACTTAGTGACACAAGTGTGACCTCTTTGTGAATATTGGCTGAACGATTGTTCTTGGCGGAAGAAGTAATCACCGATGACGAACGGAAATAGTTTCGCCTTCTGGAAATTGAAAGTCGAAGCCATTTCCGAGCATTTAGCTTCCACAAATGGACACCGAATCCATTAGTTATTAAAATCAGCAGCTGCGTCAAGCGTGAGAACCAATAAGATGGACTATTCGCGCTATGCTGCAGCAGTTTGGATGTCACTTAGGGAATCGATTCCAAACAAAGTTCAAGCAACTGCAGTCAATAAATTCCACTCAAATGAATCCGTTGTATTCTAAGTGTGGTACGCTTTTCGCAGTCGTATGCGTGAAATAGAACATACACGATCAACCTAGAGCAGTGTCCACTTAGTTTCGTTTTTGCTGTACCTTTTATAGCCTCTGTATTTATGTTTCTTTCATTTCTACAGACGCATGCATCAGTGTGCGCTCCTTCGCCGTGGAACATCACGTCTCTGTATCCACAACTCGAGCAGTTCTGCTGCGAGCGTGAGGCAGAGAGTGGACAGAAGCCATGCAGATTGCGTCGATTTTTGCACTCATTTGTTGTCGATGTGTTCATCGATCGCTTCAAATGCAAGTTGGAGAACCTCGCCGAGCAGGCATTACATGGCAGCGATGCATGGCGCGTTCTTGTACACTACCCAAATCCGGTCAGCTTTATGTCCATCATTGGTGTTTGAGTGCCACTGTGTTGTTTCTTTCATATTTATTGTTTCGCAGCGTTCATTTTACTGCTTCATTCATTGAAAGATGACCCACTACGCGCTCATTGAACTGAATAGAAATTTGGCTAATTCAGCAATGACTTCCAGTTATGCAGCAATATTATTTGCAAAAGCCGAATGTTCACTTTGATGCAAGAAACTATCGAAATTTTTGCTAAGACTTTATTAAAAATTAGACAGGTTTTTCTAGTTTGGATCGAAAGTGAATTGTTTATGAGCATATAGACTTTCGACTCATGAATGACAGCTAGAAGGGAAAGGCCTGTGAGTGTAGAGTTTGGCAGAGGACGGTGAGAAGAAAGGAGCGAGAGAAGAGAGGGATGGCAAACAATAAAAAAAAAAAAGCCGACCGAAATGAATGAAATATGAAATCGCTCTCTCCTTCATAGTTGTCTCAGCAATCGTGCTCACACCTTAAAATTTGCCATTCATCATTCGACAAAAATTTTGCATGTTGTCAGTCGTAGTTCACGAAGTAGCGCGATTGGATTTCCTCAAGTGGCCACTGAAATGGACGTTTTGAACTTTAAACTTTTTTCTCTGCTTTTGATTGCAATTTTTATAAGTCTTTTGTGCTATGCTGGGAGGTCTTCCACTTTGTTGATATGCCTGGTATGTTTTATATCCGGAACAAAATCCTCTTCAGAGGACTAAGCAATGGGCGAGAGGAAATTTATGAGTGATAGGGGTTTTCACTTTGAATATGTTATTTTCGTTATTATTTAATGAGTTGAGAACAGCCCAGTAGAACTGCCAAAAGTTGGACTTTCTTTCGAGAAGCATTTGTAGAATTTATCGGCTTTTGCCACCCTATCCATACTCTTTCTTCCCTCGTCTCCTTGAAGCATTTCACATCCTCAAATTCTGAGTGTGTCGTTTCCGACGTATGTGAACTTATATTGATGCGATTTAGCAAGATAGTACGTTGCAGAAAGTGTTGGCCAGCTGCTGGAATATGTTCGCAGTTTGTGATGAAATAGGAAAATTAATCGAAACTATGGGCGCCTATACGGAAAGACTTTCCGCACTCTGGCTTCTCGTTATTGACGAGTTCGCAAAGAGTGCCACTGGTGTCTACGAAAAGGTATTTTTAGTCGAACTTAATGTATGCAACTGCCTGGGCTTTGTTTTGATGTTAAGAGATAAACTCTACAAGTTGGGTCGAAAGAGGAGCCCATTTAGTATTTCGCTGCCTTTAAACGAACACTTTGGCGCTTGCTGAGGGACTGTTTAACTTGTGACAGGATGGTCTATAGAATGACAACATTTTCAAGATTGAATTGCTTATCCTAAAAAGTTGCAGTTTTGGTTGGAGAAGGGGAGATGGGGATGCGTAATTGTTTAGGAAGTTGGAAGATCAGCTGTGGAAATTTCACTAACTTGCAGTATTATAGTTTATGAACAACATTCTTGAAAAGGCTCAAAACGGTCTTGCTGTAATGAATAATGAATTGAACGGTGCATTGAAAGTTTTGCAGTTGGATCGGCGGGAGAGTTTTATTTGAATAATTCTTCTATTCATTATTGTCATATATGCGGCTAAGATGGCACTTTGTTCTTAGAATTTTGGAACGGTTTTAGGTTCAAGAACTAGGGAGATAGTGACCTGAGGTTTCGCAAATGGGAGGTTATGGCTAAGGGATAGTAGTGAGCGATTAATCTGAAGATAATTCGGCCGTCAAGTGAGAGCGAGGAAGGTCGCGAGCGTCGCAAAATAAGTGCTGCATGGGCGGTCGACGAGGACATTTCTCGGCTCCTGAAGAGTCTTCCAAATTGGTTCATGGTGAGCACCTACGAGGCAACACCCACGCCTTCGTTGGGTACGCCGAATGCCCTTCTCCCCACCAATGAAAGCGAATCCGATATCAGGGAAAGGAACGAACGCGAGTCAGAAATCCTTATAGGTACTTCTCGTATGTTTGCGTGTTTTAGTGTCTAGAATTGACGGATTGTAAGACTATGAGGCTTATAGTGCACACCTCCCCCTGAACTAATACGAACAGAGTTTCCAGTGAGGTCGTTTGAAATTGCGGAAGTTCCGATGAAATAAAGTGTGCAGGTTTTTTGACTCCTTTTTTTGATTGATGAATCTGCCGACATAATTGACGCCAGTTTACTGATCGATAAAAAACAAAAGCGTTCATTACAACAACTTATATATCGGTTTGGTAGGATTGGGCACTTTCTATGAGAGTGGCATTGAAATGGCAATTCTGACTCTAGTCACACCTGATATTGTCTCTGTTCAATAATTTTTTCCTTTTATTTCGTTCCTGTAAGCTGTAACGAACGTTCTCCCATGAAATTGATGAAAGTTATTAAGGAGCATGGTAGAGCCGATTGAGCGATGCTTGGTAATTGGCGCAGGAGAGCATCGTGCCACGAATTGTTGCATCGTTGACAAGCGTCGCACTGTAGTGGTGAGATTAGGTTGATTTGAGGTAATCTGGGCACAGCAAAGCAGTTGGTGCGTGATGAACTCATCACTGACATCGAGCTGATTCGCTCGCTGGCTTGCATGCACGAGTCGTTGAAGTGGTTTTGCACGAGCATGCGTTCGTTGATCGCAGCTTTGCCCGAGTCAGCCCGTCTGGCGATGCGTAGATGCCTCATTCATATGCAGTCGGCCAGCTCCGAACCCAACAACCACATGGTCTGCATTTTTGTTGTTTGCCTCGCACTCTCCATTTTCTCCTGCAGATTTTTTTGAAAAAATTTATGATGGCGTGATCTTCGGTGGATACAAACGTTATATTCTTCTATTTGTACTGAATGTGTCTTTAACTTGTAAAGCATTGTAATAACTGATTGTTAGCTTCTTTAGTCGTTCTTTTGGATTTAATCCATCGTTCAAAGTGTTTGGCTTGTCGCATCTGTAAGTACATTTCACTCTTAGTGCTCTTGTAATGTTTTTTTCTAATGATGTGGTTTACTGTGAATACTTCCGAACTGACATGTGAAAGCATTCAGCTTACCATTTGAAACCTCTCAAGCTTTTATGTTTAGGTTATTTGAAATTACCGAGTATTAAAAACTTGAGGCTTGTGTAATGCTGCCACTCCTGTCTTCCCTTTTCTGCACTGCAGCAGCATGCTGCTAACGACAATTGAACGGCAATTTTGCTTTGGTAGCGGGAAGTGGGCCTCTGAGAATGAAAGGAATTAGATAAAACGCTTTTCAAGGGATATGGTCCCGTGGGTATTAACAAGAGAATGAAGGCCGTAGGAATTTTCGAGGCAGTCCAACAGCTTGGAATACCCCAAAAATATTCAAATGGCTCTCAAGCAGGGAGCACTTCAGGCATCTTCGAAGGGGTCTCGATTTACAGTTCCCATCCCGTGTAAGTTCACGGTCCAATTCTTTTCTCTTTTTGTGTTTTTCTTCATCGAGAGTTGTTGATGTGTTTCCACTCAGTTTCTTTAGTTGTCCCTTAAATGGTAATGATTATGTTGCAGCAGGAGAACATATATGCGGCAGTGGAAAGGCGGCTCGGTGAACTCGATTCGATGGCCGATACGTGTCTTCTGATAATCCATCTGGAGTTGCGCGTCCACTGCTTTTTTCATCTTCTGCCACTCGCACGGGTTCGGCCGTCATTACCGCACGACGAACTTGACAATGAGGTTGGACATTCGTCACTTCAACAAGTAGACAGTCCGATGGGTGGTTAATCAATGTTGGCGGACCCAATGAAATCTGTTTGAAGGACGCAGACATGCGCTGATTTGAGAGATGATTGGCATATTCAGGCAGTTAGTGCCTTACTTCGATCATGCTCTCTTCTCTTTACCGTTTTTGATGATGCGATTCGGCAATCCACTTCAGCAGCACGTATTGGGTTTTTGAAACAGCACAAGAAAATGTTGAAACCTTGCAGTGAGAGTTTTTGTCCTTTGGAGAGACAGCTCAGTGATGATGCATGGCCAATGGACATGGTACCTATTAAATAAATTAGTACCGCCACGCCTTACATAATGAGGACTATTTTCAAGACAGTGGGATTGTTTCTGCTGAATCCATTCTTTCCGTTTCTTCGACCTATATTGACATATGCTCTTCATCAGCACTCACCATCTCAATGTCTATTAAACGTCATCATGAATTCTTGCCGTAGTACGTTATGCGAACAACTTCAGGTGGTTGATTTCGGCAGGGATATGATGCAGTTCCACCAACTGTTGAACGCCTATTTACCAGTCCACAAGATGAAATATCTATTCGACGGACTTGGGCATTTATCCGCCTCCATTTTCATCCATTCGAGGTGTCGTTTTTTGCTTTGTATATGATTTAGTGTTATGTGTGAAAACACATATCAAGTAGCATATTCAGATGCAGCAAATTCCGCCTGCACGGCAATGATTGCATAGTTGTGGGTACTCTTCCTGTGTTAAGTTATAACGAACTCCGAACGAACAGTTGAAGAATAATACTAGACGAAAGTGAGAATAAAGGAAATCACTCCTCTTTTTTGCCTCAGTCAATGCAAAAATCCGTAGAACCACCTTAATTTATGTTCAAAGTGAAGATGTGATGGTAAATAGATAGACGTTATGAGGTAGAAATGGTCCAGATGGTCACATGTTGCAAAGCTCATTCAAGGTGTTGTAGTCCAGGTGGTGATTGGTGCAGGATGGCAAGGTGTTCTTAGTTGTCGTACTAAAAACAGCATTTCCTAACGTTATCACATCTTCATTGGACGGGTTGTTGCAGGTTTCCGTTATGTACTACCAGTTGGTATGTTTTGGCCGATCGGTTCCAATCTGCCGAACACTAACGATCCCAAATCTAATATACTTCAATATTTATTTCTCTTCTCGTTATAACTGAAGAGAGTCGAATTAAATTCGTTATTTTCGAGAGTTATTTGATAGAAGATGAAGGATTATTAATGGGAATAACAGGAAGATGGGACTACATGAAGTGACGTTTTCAGTCAGCACATGCAAAAGTTGAGCGAGAATGGCAAGAAGCGCGTATGTCGGAACGTGTTTGCGGTACAGCAACGACTCAGTCAGTTGACTGGGCGGCGGGAAAGTGAACTGGAACGTGCTCGCGCCTTCTTCGAGTTGCTCAACCATGATCCCGACCAACTATTGGCATTAATCCTTGAAAGGGGGGCCGTATTCTCTCATCTCGAGTACACTTATCTTCTCTCACTCGCCGTTCGGTTCGTTTCTTATCAGCTTTTAGCAGTGCCAGCTCAGTTAAGCTTCGAATCCTGAATACGTAGGATAAGTGTATTCCTCGAAGAGCTGGTGGCTTGGGAGTACAGGGAAAAAAGGATTATTTTGCTTCAGTTCTGTCTTTTCCCAGTCTATTTCCGATGCATAAAGTCTGTAGTAGGGGGACCACGATTGAGTGCGCTTATTCTTACCGAAGACGAATGTTCACATGTGTTGATGTAGTTCTCAAAGGACGCGATCGTTTTCATGTAAACGGATATCTTTCAAAGTTATGAGGTCGCTGTCATATTTCATAAGCGCGTTTTGTGATCTGTTCACTTCGAAAATTCCATTAGAAAATGAAAAACTTTAATGTGTAATCGGTTGCCTTGAAGTGACTGCGTCAAAACGCCCTGCTCCCGCGTATTCCGCTCACCTTTGCAGGAAAACCGGCAGATGCTACATATGCGCTTGACCGATGGCTGACGCCGCAAGGTTCTTTGCAGTGCCCTTGATCCGATAAAAAAGGCGCTTTCAATTACGTACACACAAGCGCGGTTTGTGGGAGTGTTGAGTTTTTAAATTGCCTTGATGCATGAAGGCAGGAACTACAAACACCGGCACGTACATGTTCCTAAGAGTTGATCGCTGGTTGCTGAGAACCTTGGGGCGCAGTGAGCACTTTACATGTTTGTTGCATTTATGAGTGTTATTGGCGATACGATTTGCAGATCTCACCCTGTGCTCGGTGCACAACCAGGAGCTCTCGAGCAGAGGATATCGCAACTGAAGTCGATCTTATCCCAGATCAAGAAGTCGTGAGGCACTCGTTGCCACTGTGCTCGTGATATGTATGGTGCATGCTCTGATGTGCTTTATTTATTGATATGTTCAGTATAACTTCAAAGAAGCTATAAAATATGACTATTCCTTGTTGGCTGTGCAACCTTCAGCATATGTGGACTTTTGATATTCGGTTATTTTTAAAAATCTTGACCAACAGTTAAGACACGTAGGTTTCGTAATCATGCACCGTGCAAGGTAATCTCGTCTTCTCTGCCAATACTTCGTTTGATTACTGAGGATGTTTGGCCCTTCTTACAGTCTTGTGCGTGCAGCAGGCCACCAATTCTGTGATGCCCAGACATCCTCCACTATCACGTACACGGCATATGCTTCCATGATCCGTTGAAATTAATGCCTTAGCAAAATTTGCTTCCGTAAGAAAGGGGCACGCAAGGTAGCGCCGCCGGCATGCACGATGGTTGGTGTCATACATGGTAGCTCTTACAAAAACGACACCGATTATCGCTTCTGCAGTACTGTGGAAATGTGGGGTATTGCCTCACTCCATAATCAAGAGTTCTAGCTGCGCACGTTACGACTAGAAAATCATGACCACCTTATCGGAACAAAGTGGTGTCGAAAATGTGGGTGCCCTCCCGGTGTGTGGACGAGATCCTCTCAATTCGTCTCACGAAGCTGAGCTTCAAATTAAGAAAGCTGTAGACTTGCGAGCTGCTTGGAAAATTTTAGAAACGACGGTGTTCTCTTCTCGCCAACTCAACCGCAAAGTCAACGACTTGGAGGCAGCTTCACCTGAGTTGCGCAAGAACCCTGGAAGCGGGCAGGTTCGAGCGGCAAAAGAAGCCGACGTCATACAGCAAACACTTTGCAAAAAGCACCTGCGCGCACCCCGGTCTGGAAGGTTTGAGGAAGAAAATAATTTTTTTAGAGAAGGGACCATAAAATAATGTCGACGATAATCCCCAGAATGTGCGCGCGACCCGAAATTGACTTGGACATGCAGCCCGTGACCTTCGAGCTAGTGCAGAAGTCTCGACATGATGGCGGTCATGACACCCTCAAGATATAATCTTTGCTGGGCAAAAACCATAACAAAAATGGTCTCCATTCGACAGTGGCGCCAGGCTCAAATGGTCGGTCATCTCCTATTTCTGCTTTCATTAGTCTCCTTCTCCCAATTTCAACTTGTAGGAAAAAATTCAGAGGCAGGTGGATGCCTTTTGGTGCTTTAAAGTTTTAGCTTGCAAGCATCGCAACATGCATCCACTAAAGACGATAAGAACGATGTTTTATTGCAACGTTGCACCCTCTACTGCAAGCTGTAGGTAGCTCACAGTAGCAGGACGCGCAAAAATGAACAGACAGCGGACAGAACAGACAACTTAACAAAGAGTAGAAGATTCATAAAGAAACAAGTCAATGAACAGTCAATGCCCTCACTTGGGCTATTTTTTCTTGCCGCCCGCCGCTGGCACTCCAGCCTTCTGAGCTGCCTTCGTCACTTTGCCAGCGCCTCCTTCAACCTTTTCGACCGTCTTGATGACTCCAACGGCGACCGTCTGACGCATGTCGCGAACCGCGAAACGACCCAACGGAGCGTACTCCGTGAACGTTTCAACACACAATGGTTTTGTAGGAATCAGCTGCACGATCCCTGCATCTCCCGACTTCAGGAACTGAAACAAGCCTCCATGAATTTACTATCGAAAAACCGTGTTATTCAACAAAACACGTTTTTATTGCATGAGCACCAACGTATGAAATGATGATAGTAGCCAGTGAAATGATATCCCTCGTTTCGGACTGAACAGGAGAAAACTCGTTTCCTGCTTCCCCTTATCTAGAAATCTGTTTAGTCTAGAAAACATATCTAGAAACCTCTCCGAGAGCGTTGATTTGCACTCAGCAGGGATTTACAATATATAAGTGGAGAGCTATTCACAGCAGGGACGATGTTCGCATGCGCCGAAAGCAGCAGAGGAAAAAAGTTAAACGAATGTTCGATATTTCTTGTCGCGGCTAACAGCGCCTTCGACTCCCTCTCTCTGGAGATGCTTACTACCTCCAAAGAGATGCAGTTTTTTAAGGTCTTAGGACTCTGCCCCTTAGTTGATGCGATTCCTAGAATTACGATGACGAACACTAGTTTAGTAAAAGACAAAGCACTAAGGGAGATGCCCCTCAGCTGAGCATGCCCCTTATTGACATTGTAAAACACCCTAACAACGTCTACAGCAGACCGTTAACGTCAAATGGTATCGCGCATGCACTAAATGAGCACAGGTTAAACCGTGGTGGATACTCTAACCGCAACACGCAACGGCGAGAGATTCTCATAGAAAAAAAAGCACATTGCAGAGGAGCGCAAAGATTTTGGAATTTCGCAGAATGCTGCAATTACAGTCTTATGCAAGAAAACGAGTCGGGCTCCATGGGCTAGCTCTGGCCCTTTAAATTGCTGTCCTGCCAGCTTACGAATAGGAATTGGTTCGGAATGTGGGAAGGCGAAGAAGGATGCATCACTGCTCAAAACATCTCCTTTTATCGACCTTAACATTGTACGCTAAGTATCCCGCATCTCACCGCATGCAAAGCCATACAGGAATCGGGCGACTTCTGCTAGCGTCTTTCAGTCAAAGCAACACATAACACCTTCTACAGAGGTCAAAGAAGTACTTCCAAAAAGAAACACGGCAAGACAGAAATTTATCTCGTCCCTTTGTTAGTCTCACTATATGCCGTGTTGTTTCCCTAGCCACAAACGATGCACCCGACACCAAAATTGTGACGACGAATGTCTTCGCGTAAGCCAACAACAAGCAAAACTTTGCGCTCACTTTTACATCTTGAGGAGCTGCTTTCTGTTCAACACATTTATATCGGCGTCCCTTATCTCCACCCCAGTGGGCAAGAAGACAAAGATCGTGTCCAAGTTAAGATGCTAGCGGGTGAAAAGAGTGAGGAGTAGTGTGGGAAAGAGAACAAAAGCGAAAGGAAAAGAAAAGAGGAGATAAAAACTAAAAGAAAAAGAAAGAGGCAGTGGTTTTATAGCGTTTGCGTTGTCCGCGCCTCACAGCACCAAGAAGAAAGGCCTTTCGAGCTAAAAGAAAGACGCACTGCCCACACACTTGGAAACAGGAAAGTTGCTGCCAGCAAAGTGCAACTGTTTTTAAACAGATCGTAAACAAAGCTAATCCCCCTTTCGTTTTTCTGCAAGATATCGCGACCACGGATAAGGCCTCTTAATATGCAGACCTCCTTGTTCGAAATTTAGTTTAGAGAATGTGCAAAAAAAGAACGGAGAAGGAGGCGGTTAATCCACTTATATTTCAAAATACTTTAGAGTGGATCGACTTTCGACCAAACAACACTCCGATACTTCATCGATTTCAGTGGGGACTTGTAAAAGATGGCGCTGACCCGGGTACAACATATCAAGTGTAAGGTGTGATAACCTTAGGATTGTCCTCCACTTTCTTGCCTGATCTGCGATCCACCTTCTCTTTCAGTTCAGCAAACTTGCACGCAATGTGCGCCGTATGACAGTCCAGCACAGGAGTGTAGCCCGCTGCGATCTGTCCCGGGTGATTCATTATGATGACCTAAAATGAGTTCGCATTGCCTTCAAAGTGAACGATGCGAGGAAAGTGCTACTTGCTAACAGCATCAAATGATTAGCAAAATTAATGGCTTCTTTTTACACAACGCAACGCTGAGCCTAGCCAAGAAAAGAGGTAACGAGAGATAAGTAGCGAATGCTCTTTGTGCTATTAAATTCACATTTGAAGGCCCTTAAACGTTTGAACAATACTCCACTAGGTGTGAGAATGACCTTTCTACAATAACCTTCACAAGTGACCACAAAATCTGCGGCAATTAACAATCGCCAAGATCGATTCTTTTCCATCTCGCCACAACGATTACGTATTAACACCTTTTGCTCTAGTGATTCGCTTCTCCTGTTTAAAAGTCAACATTTTGTGCTATGCTCTAAAACAAGTATTTAAGGGTTACGATGAAAGATGCAGTGGCACACCTTGCCCATTAGAACCCACTATTACGCCATTTGGTAACACAATTCCTTCACCCTTAACATAAATAGAATATGACCTGAGCAGTGAAGGACTTCGCTTCTTTGGCCGGATCATTCTTCGAGTCGGATGCCACCGAACCTCGTCGAATATCCTTCACGGATACGTTTTTCACGTTGAATCCGACGTTATCGCCCGGCAGAGCCTCAGAGAGTGCCTCATGATGCATTTCAACCGATTTTACTTCGGTGGTCAAGTTTTGCGGTGCAAACGTTACCACCATGCCGGGTTTTAGAATACCGGTTTCCACACGACCGACTGGCACTGTCCCAATTCCTTAAGACAACAAATACCTAATTCTATAGTCGCAGTCAAAATTTTAAACAGTTTACAGTTACGAGTCTGGACCCGACGCCGGAACGGATTCGCTGACTTTGAAATACTTAGTTCCTCGTAGTGAGATGCTAGTCAGACGACAAACTCTTGAACATCTCTAATAAGCTAGTAGTGCTACAATGTGCTTTCACAGTACGCAAATCTTAAAAAGAAACACCTGCGGTCGCACACTTCCAACCGATCACAGGAAGTAAACAAAATAAGGCACTGGGCATATCTAACTTTCTTCACTTATTACTATAATGTTACAGCTTATTCCTTCTCACTGAGGCTGCCCACTATTGCTACACCACTTTGCATCGAATTCCTTGAGGTCAATTGCAACCATGCAAGCTTCAGTGAAGAACGCCTAACGCTACAGCATATATGGTCAATCTCACTCAGCTGAAGCGAGAAGGGAAGCGAAAGTTGAAGAGTTCAAATAAAATTATGAGAAGGCGGAGCGGGGTTCTATTGAAAGTTGGGATTAAATTCACTGAAAGAGAAATATATCTGTGAAAAGCAGCTCTAAAATGGCTATGCACTCTTTTTGAACGAAATAAATCAATAACGAAAACCGCGCTTCAAATATCTTCACAAAAAAGTGTGTAGGAGTGAAGGAAGGACAGAGGATGGGAGGAAGGGTGGAGGACGGGACAACATACCTTGTCACAGAAGAGTTTATATGAAAAAAAAAACAAAGAGATAAAACATTAAAACAAATAGCAGACATTCCCTCAAACGATAGTTCTACTTGAAAATATCAAACTCAACTTTAGAGAATACGCATTTAACTTCGTCGGATTAAAATGCTTCAAACTTCACAATTGCATAGGAACTTATACCAAGGATGAGCTTAATTAAGGCTGCTTATAAACTGAAACATCCAGATGAAGTGGATAGCAATGGGATGTTCATAACGATCTTCTTCGTTGCCATTCACTTCCTTCTTCTCCTATAAAACCCTCCCAATTTCAGTCATAACTACCTATGGAGCGAATATGCTCCACGAATGTAGAAATAATAGCACCAAGATGGAGATCAGCAAAAACCATGCCGTCAACTTCAACAAAATTAACAGAATCCGGACACCTAACTTCGAATCCATGTGTAGGAAGTGCACGAAAACGCATACTCAGCGAAGTGGAAATGAGAAGCTCCGCATTCATCTAGACGATCAATCCCTTAGCGTTATAAATGAAATTGGACTAATGGAAATTTCAGCTCACCGCCAATCTTGTAGACATCCTGGAGAGGAAGTCGAAGTGGTCGGTCAGTTGGCCTCTGCGGTGGAACGATTGAATCAAGCGCTTCGAGCAAAGTTTTTCCTGTTGAAGTGCCTTCTTTACGCTCTACTGTCCAGCCTTTGAACCAGGGCATATTTGCCGATGGCTCGAGCATATTGTCTCCATTGAAACCAGAAATGGGCACGAACGCAACTGATTTAGGATTATACCCTATTTTCTTAATGTAGTTTGACACCTCTGTAGTGACTTCCTGGAATCTCGATTCGGAGAATGGTGGCTCTGTAGAGTCCATTTTGTTGCAAGCGACGATTAACTGCTTTACGCCAAGCGTCTGGGCAAGAAGCGCATGCTCACGGGTCTGTCCGTTCTTCGAGATGCCCGCCTCAAATTCACCAGTTCCGCAGGCCACCACGAGCACAGCGCAATCCGCTTGCGACGTTCCTAAAACAGCCATTTTTACGATAGCCTCACCACGAAAACGTTAAAAGATCGCTACCCCACTAGCTCCTATCTAAACACAAATACATAAGCAAGTACGCAAATTTTATGATTAAAAAATCCACTAAATGCGGTCGTTGTAAGATGCAACAGCATAGGCGCACACAACTAAGACCGATCAGCACAACTCTGTGTGCGAGAACTGCACATTAATTGATAGCAAGAGGTGCGACAATGAAGAGGTAGGGTGGAGTCCAGCTAAGTACCCCTGTTGACACAGTTGCAAACGACACCTAACTTGCCAACACTGTGTGCACATCATCCCTCCCCTTTTAGGCATATCATAATCGAAAGGTTTGTCTCATATGACATTGACTCAGTGAGTGAATCATATAGTAGCAACCGAAGTCAGCGTACTTTTTATAGTGCATTAATTCAGAAATGTTGTTATTAGCGTGGAACAGTCTAATAACGTCTCTCCAAGCCATAAAATCTATTTAAAAAGAGGGGACTGCAACAATCACAACTTCATTCCCTTCGAATTAGCCTTGCGATCTTGATGTAATCAGTACTAAAAGATCCCAGAAATGAACAGACCATGCAGTACTCACCTCGAAAAAATATTTGTTCGTAGGAACGAGGCGACGACTTCAGAAAGACTTTTAATTTCAAGCTCTCGATTTCCCAGTCTTGGAAATCACTACTACTTCCAATCTCACCTAAGCTCTGCAATCCCATGCACCACGAATTTTGTTGGAAGGTGCTGATGGTCGGGAGGAGTTGAATTTGGGGTCTCGATTGTTCGAATTGGGAAGCTGATGTTCGAAGGTCGAGTTCAAGTCAAGGATCTTTAAACAAGCCAGGACACAGATTTCGAGGAGATCCTAGCTTCATTCGAAGTCTACAAACGGCAAGATACTATTTCGCCCCACCGATGCCTTACACGCGTCCAAACTGCCAAAAATATTCTCCACTTGCAAAGGCCATCTAAAATGGCATTAATGAAAGCAGTGCTGTGCAAAACAGTAACTACAGCAAAGGATACCTGTGATCATGTTTTTGATGAAATCCCGATGCCCTGGTGCATCAATAATGGTCACATAATACTTCGCTGTCTCGAACTTCCACAGTGCGATGTCGATTGTGATACCACGCTCTCGCTCGGCCTTCAGCTTGTCGAGTACCCAGGCGTACTTGAACGAGCCCTTACCCATCTCCTGCGCCTCCTTCTCGAACTTCTCGATCGTTCGCTTATCGATGCCACCGCATTTGTAGATGAGATGACCTGTCGTAGTCGACTTGCCTGAGTCGACGTGCCCGATAACGACTATGTTAATGTGCGTCTTCTCCTTACCCATACCTGTGATTCACTGAAAAAGTGCACAGCTCAGGTGCAGGCGCTGCACTTCCTTAGGCTAGAGGCGCCAGGTCGCCACCATTGTCACCTAGCGATGACGGCGGCGACATAGCGCCGCAAACGCATCAATTATCACAAGACAAAGAAAACATGAGAACAGAATGTGGGCACACAGCCTCATAAACGATTTGCAGAAAGGCGAAAATGAGATGGCACGAAAAAATTGAGAACACGAAGACCACATGCAAAAGAAGTGAGCCAAAACGCTACAAGCCTAGATTCAAGGACACACGAATCAATACGGATGTGGTACAAGGAGGGAGGATACATGTAAATGCAGGGTTCCTTGGAGTGGAAGATATAAATACGATGCATTTTATGTGGACTAGAATAATTTCCAAATAAAACAGCAGACAAGTTGCTGCCAGTGCGTAATGTGACGCAATTTTTTGGCAATATCTTGGAGACGGTCAGCTTGAAGGTGAAACAGCTAAAAGTCGTACGGTTACATGAAGTGCGAAACGATTTCCTCATAATGTATCAGATTAGTAACCGTGTCAGATTTGTCGTGCTCCTCAACAACAGTACCAAAAAAAAAAGAAAAGAGCTACCAGACAGACTAGCACAAAAATGCGCTTTGCCCAGCCTACTTAGCAAGCAAAATGACCGGTTACGCCGTCTCCTATGCTACCGACCAACTGACCTAATATTTAACTGAGGATTTGCTACCGACTTATAGAATATGCAACAAACTTGAATTGTAACATTTATAGCTGGGGTTCATTTGCTCTTTCGCGTTAAGCGCCTACAACAATTTAAACAGGTAAGTAACAAGAGATCAATGGGTTTAAAAGACACCAACGATGTGCATTACAATTTTTATATTTCATCTCGATAGCTCTTGCGGCTCGAAAGTTGAAACAAGAGGGCAGGTAGGCAGGCAGTTACCTACGCACAGACAAGATGCTTGTTTACATAGACCTGCATAAAGCACCTTTACAACTTTTTATAAACTTGCATCTTGTCTATGCCTTCCGCAGACTTCGTGGACGACAGACATTCGTGCAAATTTGCTCAAGCGTTATTAGGTGAGCACCTACTTCAGGTCCATTGGGAGACTGCCGCTGCTACGACCTCGTTTTGTAGCGTTAGCAACCACGAAACCCGATATGGGCTTCTGATGAGGGATAGCAAAAATGCACTAACCTGTTTCTTTTGAAGCACCTGGAAAAATTCTACTTGTCCCAGTCCATCGACGTTTGAGAGGCATTGATTAACCGAAGTGCACTAGCTAAATCTTTGGCTGGTTTGAATCATATCTCATATAAAACGGGCTGAGAGCCCAGTAGCTAAAATTCTTGGAATGTACGCGTAATACATGAAAGGATTTCTGGCCCGCCTGGTTGGATGTGTGCGAAATGGGTCGTATGAGTGATACAAGTCTAAACTTTAAATGGCGTCCCAATTGTCCCACAGCACTTGCCAACTTTCATTGTTTGTGATTTTATAAAATAAAGTTTGATGATTCGAAGCAAACGAAATTTTATAGGATGTACACAAGGCTTCAAAGAAAATCTCGGTTCGTTTCACTGCTCGCATCTTACGAAGCGCAACATGGCTCTGACACGTTCCCATCCGCTACTGCAGAAAACTTTTTCAATAACACAAGCAAGGCTTTAAGAAATTTAACCTTCTAAATCACCTTTAAAAGTTTCAGTTTTTTTTTTTTTAGAAAACTTCGACTCACACCATTTGCCTCATTTTGCTTCAAGTCGCGCTGAAAATTCTTTTCAACAGATGAAAACGTCGCTTTGACACTTATCTTGACATTGCTAGCCTAAAATCTCTTTGGTTAGTGGAGAAAGCTTTCTCCCTCTCTATCTGAAAAGAAAGGGAGGAGAGAGAGGTCCTGCTAGTATTTTCGACTGCGGGAGCAAGACAAAGCACTACTGCAAACCTATAGACGGAGGTGGGATATCACCACACATCTGCACACAAAGCGCTAAAGTAACCTGAACACAATGGAGTGTACCACCCTTCCATCATTCACATTTTACTAATATGTAACTTGAGATCGATTACTCGTCCCAGTTGCCATTACCGAAATATCCTCTACTACATTCTACTTACGAAAAGATACATATGCGAGTGAAATAAACCCGAATAACATCAACACCGTTTCATTGCACCACATCACCGTCAATGTAAGTGATGCAACACAACAACACCATCAAACCTTTAACCATCCAAGTAACAGTGACAATGGAATACGAATTCCCATCGGTATGGGTAACATTAGCCAAAAGCGCAAGCGCAAGAGAGAGACGGAGAGAGACCGCGCGCGTCTTCAGCGAGCGACGCGGCACTGGCCATTCGGAAATAAATCGTCGCAATAAATGTGAAAATATAGAGTAAGAAAGCGAAGTTCGAACAACGGATTTCAACACATTCGAAAGAGCATTGAAAGCTCTATCATAATCAAAAATAATCTCGGACAAAAACAAGAACTTTTCTATAAGATCGAATTTCTTATATGACGTGCAACTGACGAAAATTGCATGGTCATCAGTAAATCAGGGCCTATAAGTATATAAAGGAACAAGATTTGGGAGGAGTGACTAAACACATTCGAAAGAGCATTGAAAGCTCTATCAGAATCAAGAATAACCTAAGACAAAAACAAAAACTTTTCTATAAGATCAATTTCTTATATGACGTGCAGCTGACATAAATTGCAGTGTCGCATTATCCATTATCTCATGCGTTATAGTTGTGCGTTTATGAAACTGTTCTTAATGAAGAACTCAACTCATGACACGTCTAGACGATCCAATGAATTGAAAAATCATTTCTAAATCACATTAAACTCGTTGTAGCTCCTTATGAATGGATCTTTCATACGATTTTTACATGCACCAGTTAAGAATTCTTCAGTTCGACAGTTCTTGGTCTCCTTCATTTTATTTCTTTCCTATATAGGCATACCGATAATGGGCATTGTAAGTTCGCTTGATGGTAGAAAAGCCAACCAACGCATCCAGCGTATGGTTAGTTGTATTATCATACGTTGATTGCATGCAACACTTGCTTTCCGACATAGACCCGTCAGGATTGAGGAGGAAAAAGCTCTTCGAAAGCTACATGCTCCCAACTGGAAGAATTGAAATTACATGGCAGCCGATCACAAGTAGTTACGAGACAGGAAACCTTCAGTGTAAACAGTGAAACGATTGCTTACATTGAAGTGCGCAGTTGTAGCTAAAAAGCCAATTCACAAGATGTTGAGTAGATGGGAAAGAAGATGGGGCTATCAAGAACACTCGTTTCGAACCACTAATCTAGAATGGCTGAATAACGTTTAGAAGAAGTACTTGCCACACGTGCAAGTTACTTATGTTGCATTCAATCAACGTATGATAATGCAACTAACCATACGCTGGATGCGTTGGTTGGCTTTTCTACCATCAAGCGAACTTACAATGCCCATTATCGGTATGCCTATATAGGAAAGAAATAAAATGAAGGAGACCAAGAACTGTCGAACTGAAGAATTCTTAACTGGTGCATGTAAAAATCGTATGAAAGATCCATTCATAAGGAGCTACAACGAGTTTAATGTGATTTAGAAATGATTTTTCAATTCATTGGATCGTCTAGACGTGTCATGAGTTGAGTTCTTCATTAAGAACAGTTTCATAAACGCACAACTATAACGCATGAGATAATGGATAATGCGACACTGCAATTTATGTCAGCTGCACGTCATATAAGAAATTGATCTTATAGAAAAGTTTTTGTTTTTGTCTTAGGTTATTCTTGATTCTGATAGAGCTTTCAATGCTCTTTCGAATGTGTTTAGTCACTCCTCCCAAATCTTGTTCCTTTATATACTTATAGGCCCTGATTTACTGATGACCATGCAATTTTCGTCAGTTGCACGTCATATAAGAAATTCGATCTTATAGAAAAGTTCTTGTTTTTGTCCGAGATTATTTTTGATTATGATAGAGCTTTCAATGCTCTTTCGAATGTGTTGAAATCCGTTGTTCGAACTTCGCTTTCTTACTCTATATTTTCACATTTATTGCGACGATTTATTTCCGAATGGCCAGTGCCGCGTCGCTCGCTGGAGACGCGCGCGGTCTCTCTCCGTCTCTCTCTTGCGCTTGCGCTTTTGGCTAATGTTACCCACACCTATGCCCCCCTATCCACCACATTTGAACGCTACAAGCTTCCACCGTAATCGCTGCGTTTATTTCAGAACGCAATTTGAATTTACAAACGTTGCAGCATTATATCTCGTTTGTGAGTTCATACTGTTCGAGATTGAAAAAATGGGTGAGGCTGTCAACAATACTGTCAGGTGTTGCTTGGTTTTTATGAATTATAGGGGCTAGAGCATTTACACTATCAGCGTTGTTTTATCCCTTCTGAAAGATGGTACTTCCGTCCGACAGGCACTGCCTGAAAGCATCTGATCGGAAAGAGGCAGTGATTATTGCATCTTTGCGCGTCACTTATCGACGTCATAAACATAAACCCGTTAAATTACTAAAATCTGCTCTTAGTTTGCTCTTTAAAAAATTTTCTATGTAGGGAAGGGGATTGATGGAAATTTTAATTGGTGAGAATATTTTATGAGGGGAACATCAAGATTTGGTTAGTTAAAATATGGATACGCATTACTCACTTCAAGCGGATCCAACGTAGCTCTTACGTATAGCAGAAACGGTCTCAGAGAGCTTCCACAAAGAACGTCAACGTTAATTAAATCTTTTATCAATGCCGCCTCTTCCTGAACATAATACGAGCAAAAACAGCAAAGGCGGGTCCTTTGATCGTAGTTTTAACATTTTAGCAGCAAATAGATCTACCTCGTAATGAGTTCATTTCTGTAATATTTACTATCTCCCATGTGATATACTCTACTGGCCTACGCTTCTTTATCGATTAATGCTGTTACCATATTTCACTTCTGAGTAATTTTTTCGTTTGCTTTGAAATTCGAGAGACTTTCTTTTACTTAGTAGATTGCAGTCAGCTTACATCCTTCTGCTTTCCATCCCAAAAAATGTTTGAGGTTTTCAATGATCATCTGAAGTGTAAATTTATCACTGAAATTAATCTGCAATAAAAGTTGACCGAATCTAAATATCCTTCTAGTCTACCATCCAGTTCTTGAGTCGTTTCGGTCCTTATTTTGCTATATCAATGGCTTTCTTAAATGCTAATTTGGGTACTCTTTCGTTCTTATGGTTCCACCACCTGTCGTCTGCTCAAAGTGTCCAAGAGAAAACAAAGTCGTCGTTGCTAAACTAAGAAATCAAAGTGAGATTCGGTATATTTATAGTGAACAAAGAATATGCTTTGACGTTAAAATACTAGTTTATTGCACATTTCGGATTGGTGCAACACCGCTGTGTATAATCGTGCAAGACAGTACAACAGGTGTTTATTCAATGGATTTATTGGTGAATGCACTCTACGAAGGTAATGAACAGCGGAAGACGTAAATAAATGTGAATAAAAATCTATAACAAGAGAACACATCAAAGTTAACACGAGTGCTAATAATTGAATATCTCGCGGATCGTCGATGGCAGTTTCTTATTCGATGCACACTTATCCCCTTCAACGCATCGGTATCCATGAGGACAGCACGAGTTATTGCAACAGACTCCCTCAACGATGAGCAGTTTATTTTACTGATCACCAATGGTAGGCAATTCATGCAAAGGCGGCTTTGACGCCAGCACCGGTGCGGCTTAAAATTTTCACTGAGAACTCTGTTTTGGACTAAAAACATCAGTTCATACTGATTAGGCTCCGGAAAAATAAGAAATCAACTTTCTGACTCCATCTCCTTCCGGTAGGAAGAGTCGACTACTGCAGCCGAATCCGAGATACCTGTGCACCTGAGATTTGCCTTAGAAATCTTTTGAATATAGCATGCGCAGCAAATAAATGCTTAAAGTCTACTTAAGATCATTTGCCTAGGAAGTGGAAGAAAGGGTTTGAGGAGGAAGCTTTTCGGTTCAGTCAGTTCCTCGCCCTTCTGGACAAACTCGAACCTTGGAAGAGGAACGTGAATCGCTGGCTAACGTCAATTTGAATTTTCGATATTCGCCTTAGTTCAGAGATTCCAAGATCGCTATGCTCGCCTGAATGCAGAAATTCTCGGCCAATAAAGCAGATATTATTTTATACATATATACAAATGCATGGGTCAATATACCGTACCATGCAAAATAGAATTCCTCCTCAGCAGAACTCAATCCCACCTACAATGTTCTTCTTGATCTCTAATGATACATGGGTAGAGCTCTTTTCATTTAGAATAGCTAATTAATGGAAATGGAAGGAAGTGAAAGGATTTCAATATGCATTGTCGACACCCGCAGAAGATAGGTTACAACTTTCCAAGGCATTTTATAAAAATAACACGAAAGCACACACTAAAGTGCTATCCATGTTCGTGTAATTGAAGAGGAGTGGTGGAGTCAACCGCAAATGTGGGCATTTCCAAGACCTAAGGCTCAATCACACGCATTGGAAAGAACCGGAATTTCAGAGATATCAAAGTTATTGGAAAATGCGATATTTTTAGCATTTCTGACACGTCGTTTGCGGATTACAAAAATAGGATCAGTTCCAATAAGTTTATCGTCCGACCTAGCTTTAATTGTGTAACAAAAGAGGGTACAGCAGTTTCAGTCAAAAACAATGAGTCTCAAAACAACTGCAAATTGAGAAGGACTACGCCCATTTGTGATGCTGAAGTCAATTGTTCCACTGACGCAACAATGCTTGCCATCGCTATAAACAATAAACATAAATGATCCACTAGAGCTGGCATCCGAGCAGACTTTGCTTCGAAATTGCAAAAATCCGAGTTCCTTAGACTCAGCCAATAAATTCCCAACTTTGAGGAATTTTCGACCCTTAAAGTGCCCGAGTTCGCCGGGAAACTTTTTAATTTTGTGGCTCTGAATATCAGCAGTGCAAAATGCTACCCCTTCAATTTTGCATGAGTTTTTAGAGATGAGACTACTTGAAAGGAAAGTTTTATTGAGGGGGGAGATAACTCTGCTCACAAAGTTGTTGCAAGTCAGCGCAAAACATATGTAACGCTTCAACCGTATAAAAAGAAATCATTCTCCCGGGGACTGTGACGAAATCCTAGAGGAGGGGATGTATTTGATGTTTTACTGTGATTACGTTATGGATGTATATCAGGGAAAGCAAATTAGGAAACGCCAACCAGTTTGCACGGAAATTACTCTAAAGTGTCGACAGCTAACTTTGTTCTTCAACCACTCGGTAAAATATGAAAGTACACTTTAACACTTAACTGAGTATTTTGTTAGCCGCCATCACTTTCAACAGCTGTCATTATTATGTCATTATCAAGTTCAGAAACTTCGAACTGTTACCGACAGCTTCGAACTTCTTAATCGTTGCTCTACTGAGTTATTGCTCACGAGCTCCAAATTTTCTAGCTTTTTGGTGTCCGATCGTCTTAGGTGTGGTTTCCGATTTGGTTCTGTTCGATCACTTGCCTTGTTCCGGTTAACGTCTGAGCTGTGGCATCTACGACAGGTTTCTTCGACTAGTCATTATGTCCAGTAGTTTCAATAGAATGTACGCTGCTGAACTGTGTGAATCATGAATTTGAACTGTGAAACAGTTTTGGTCAGGTGCGATTGTAGGCGAAGAGTGAAATAAGGAAAAGCAGCACCTTGCTAAGGGGACAGCATCTGTAGAACACATTTTCGTCATTGTCTCTTGATCGACAGCATTTGTTTGTTGCAGGACACGTCGACCCATCAGGACATGTCACAGACTCATCGTCTGTCTGAAGCAGAATTCAACACAGGCTAGGCTTCATAGCAGTACTGTATTGTGAGCTTTTAGCTACTGTTGAGAGCCGACTGAAGTTCATTTTGTGACCATTATTAGTTCGCTTTTGCTTGAATCAAAAGCTTTTCGCGAAATCGTATCCTTTGATCAGTCAATGGCAACTGAACAGTCATTGACCATAGGTTTTTCTACGTAAATTTTTCTGAATATATGGTCAGTCAACTTAAAATATTGTATCCTCGTCATCAGTGCTGCAAAGTTATCTATAAATCTACTTTTGTCACTTTCTTGTGTCACCCTTTGAAATGCCGAAATCCACTTTAAGAAGGAACCCACTGCGCGCCCAGAATCATTTATCTTTCTTCATTTTGTATATGAAGCGACTTAGACGACGCTATAAGTTTGAATAGAATCGCCGAAATTTTAATCGTCCTTCCCTGATTGTGACTATTGACTAGATATCACTGTGTTGGAAAGAGGTCATCAGCAGACACTAGTCAAATGATCAGTTTTTAGACATGAGTTTTGAGCTAAAAGATAAAGCTTCTGCATAAGCACATACGTCTTCGGAGGTCGGTGACGTTTCCACGGCTAACTTTGAGACCACCATGTCATCGTCTTCGTGGAAGCATTGCCCATCATCGCATCTTCAATAATGTCACCGGTTACCAATGGCGTCACTTTACTTGAACTTGATTTCCAGACGTCGCTAAACAGATCTGCGAATATGATGATCTGATGTGTTTGAATGGGCACGAAGATTCTATATTCGACGGTGTATGCTCTACAGTGCAGCCAAACAAGAGACAACGTCATAAATGTGGGCTTTATCAAAAGTGATAAGCATTAAAAAGTTACAAGGATCATAAAGCTCTCTAAATGTGCGTTAATTTATAGTAAATCATATCTTGTTCAATACAGACGTGGCTGTTGATAGTGCTAAAATCACTTACTGATAACCTCGAGGACAGCAAAACTGCGCTCCCTCACAACAAACACCGTCCCTGAACGGACAGCAACTGGATGGGCCATCTTCTCCTTCACAGCTGAAACAGTAGGTATTTTACAAAGTTTTCAAAATGCCCATGATTGGATGAATGGAAGTCGGTGGCAAGAGTGTTCGAGGCACAGGTTTTGCCTCCTATCTGAGGTTTTGCAGATCGAACACACTTCATATCTACAATCGATCCTCATAAATGCATTGGTCCATTTTTTTTTTTTTTTTTTTTTTTTTTTTTTTTTTTTTTTTTTTTTTTTTTTTTTTTTTTTTTTTTTGCGTAGCACGTCCCTTATCGGGTGGAATAAAGCGTTCACAGAGAATTGAAAACAATTTGCCTTGTTTTCAAATACTTCTAAAGAGACAAAGATTGTGTTCGTTTGCAAGTAGGAATTATATAATTAGGAAACATTGCTTACCATCAATTTATCTTCTCAACAAAATTCAGCATCTGATGGACCGTTTATATATGCGAACTACAATGAACTGCAAAATTTCAGCTGAGAGGCAAACCTCGCACGTTGAGCAGTTATAAACAACAGGACAGCACAGAAAGACCGACTGAATTTGGTGAATGAACAGAATGCGAGTTCTGCCTTCACTAATTCTTTAGGTGATCCGTTTTACATGCATACGACATGATGAAAGGACGAGTTGATAGAGACCTTGCACACTGCCATCTGTCTATCCAGCTGCAGAGAATGTCGCATAGAGCACGATGCAAACTGCATTAATGAGAACGTGCCACTGAAGAGGATTTTCAAAAGATTCTTTGAGATTTAATGATTCGCCCATTTTCAATGATTTGTATATAAACTGACACAGACGTTAATAGAAGAGCGTTGCCTGACAGCAATCAGCTAGCATGTGATGAGTGATGAATGGTAAGGTGTAAACCGCGCATCTTGTATGCGTTGCTATTTTTGCATATGCCTTAGAGATGATGTAAGGTGGTATGTTACGCACTTATATCTGTGGCATTGAAGAAGTGCTTAAGCACTGTATGGTCTGTAAGCGCTTAGCAACAACCTGCCAGGGATCTAGCAGCCAAACGCGAGAGACGGTGATAAACTGCTTATTAGCCATCGCGATCGCTTCATTTATTATCCTACTAGAGTGTAGTGCGATGCACAAGGCGCTAAACCTTAAAATGGAATACGCCCACGCACCCTCGTTTGAGATATCACATTATTTCTCCTACTTATGGTACTTTGATCTTCTATTTTCAGCTTTTTCTCGTATCCAATTCTTCTTCCGTTCCTTTCTGCCTATGCTCATAGAATCTCTGATAAGAGCGATTTTCAGATTGTCACTTTGCAGCAAATCTGCATGTCGAGGAGAGGAGAAGGAAGGATTAGGATTCAAAGCCGCCATATCATGTGAATAAGATATCATATAAAATCTACATAGAATTGTTCAAATTATTACTTCATTTCAATAGGAAGATGTAATCGCTTAAATTTTCAACGCTTTTTTGACGAAAAGTTCGAGTAGTTTAAATTGTTTTTTATTAAAAATTTGTCATGTATGACACCTTTATATTTACATTTCTAATCGGCAGTCCACTCACTAAAACTTTAAAGAGTTCTGCAATATTTTACCATTGGCCATCGGCTGGGCACTTGGTTCCATCGGTGCAGATGGTTGATGCAGGTTCACTCCTTATGGACGCTTTGTGGCTCACTTTCATTGCGTTATGCTTTCTCCACCAAGGCATTATCCCTCCATCCTATAAATTCTCACAATGAGTTGCAATCAGTAAGCAATGTATTTATAATATTTGCCTCTTATACAGTTACAGAACGTCGAATGCCTTTATTCAAAAAAGAATCGCTTTCTTTACTTTCTAGTCAAACACTCGGTCTAACGCAGCTGTGCCATTGCTTTCAATGATCTATGCAAAAGGTCTTTTTTTCATAGTACAGCTATACTACGTTTTGATCCTTACGTGTGCTGGGATAATAGGTAACTTCTGGCATTTTTATTTAGCATGTGGCAACAACTCCAGTCCATCGGAAATTAGCGTCGACAATAAGAGGTCTATGGTTTCGAGTAGTGTAGGCGTGTGCAAAAGATAGCTGACCAGAGTGTGGCACTGTCCATGCTGGACGTCGCATTCAGTGCCCTTTGGACAGCAGTGGAGGTGGTCCGAACAGCAGACTGCACTTGGCAAAGGACAGCAACCGTATCTGCCCTGGGAGAGTTCACAGCATGTAGCATCGTCGTCGCATTTCGTCCGTCGATCTGGGCACACCACGTAGTTGACGACAATTTCGAGTGCTTGTTGTTTCCGTTTCATTTCATAATGAAAGCCATCCGACTGCAAAAAACAGCAACATCCCCCTGCTCCGTTTGAATCGTTTTTGACACGCTCTAAATGTTTTTCTGACGCTCAAATGCGAGCCAAAAACGAATTCTTGTAGGGTACAGCCTACCCTTATAAATTGATTTCTTGTAAACCAGTCTGTTTGACCAGGCAAAGAAGTGTATGTCACGTGCACATCGTGTCATCTTCTCCACTTATAATATTGCCATGTAGTTCCGCTGTTTTTCAATTCGTTCAAGTGATCCTCAACTAAGAGATGTTTTCCATAGGTTTCCAGCAACTGTGCCAGAGTGGCAGGTAATAGTAAAAAAACTATCATTCCCGAACTTATACATGGTTCTTGAGCTAATCCCATCGAAATCTTAAGTAAAAATACATTATAGGAAGGTGCAAAAAGAATAGGGAAAAACTCGCCCTAAAAAATTTTGAATTAAGCGAAATGCTTCTAATAATAGATCCTGTTCTTCTCCCTCCTCCCCGTCCCACCTTTCCCACCGTGCTCCTCCTAGCAGGCCCCTCAATCTTCACATGTCTTGCTTCAGACAGTTGGGTGCGTTTGTCAGATTATGGCATTGCGACCAACGGATCAAGGAAATCTGCACCATAAACTGAAGATGACTTTCTAGGAGAATGTGCTTAAAGAGGGTTTTTCATCATCACGCTCTTCAATTCAAAAAACAAAGGAGGCCAAAAAGCAAGAGGCGTCGTAGGATTTTTTTTTTTGAACCGAAGAGCGAGGAGATGGAAAGGAGGTAGAAGGCATTATAAACGTGCATTATGATGATAATTAGCATGCCACTTATAGTGGCTGAAATTTACATATAATCAAGAAAGTTGAAGTTATAATAGGGATCGATAAGGAGCGCTATTTCCATGTGTATTGAATGAAATGATGGTCATCGTTACGGAAATGCATCGTTGTGCTTCAACATCGCACGCTGTTTTGTATGGACAACAATGGAGGTGATCCTCGCAGCACACTGCATTCGGCAGTGGACAACATCCGTAGATTCCCTTTCCAATCAAACAACACGTCGCATCGTCATCACAAGCCGACCTTCCATCAGGACAGGTGCGTGTTTCCTGCAAACAACAATTATCGTCCTTTTATGGAAAGAATGCTATACCCTTTAATACTAGCAGTCTAATAATACGCAACTGATCATTGTGCCATATAAAGGCAGTTCAAGGCCAATCTTTCCACTTAGGAATAGTGGAGAGCGTTACCCGACAGTTTTCGTTGCTACGTTCTAGAGTAGTAGTGATCAACATTGACATATTGTAGAATGCAGGAAAACACAGTGACCTACAATGGATTGCTCAGATCCGTTGCCTGTACATCGATGACTAGTGCCTCCATAGTGATCTATTGTAGAATTCTGCACTGATCTGCAGAACTGCGCAACAATGAACTACGAAGGGGTTCAACTCGCGTTATTTTGCCAACTTCACGATATCCAACTCCATATCGCTTTCAATTCCAAAGCTTACGAGGAACTGGAACTAGGGATGGCAGACCATATACCCTGAACTTTTAAAGCATTTGCTCGGAAAACCGCTTGTTGAAAACCCGAAGGAATTACCGAATAAAAGAGTGAACCAAGTTGCCCAACTTGCTACTTGTTCGTCAACTGCCTGAAGATCTCCCACCGAGTCGTTCAAACAAAAAAAAAAAACTTAGAGAGTAATTTTCTGGCATGTCGACGACTCGATTGCCTCGAAGTGTGCTAGACTTACAACATCACTTGCTGATGCCAAAAAAACCCAGGTAATTCTAATATGTATGGTGAAAGATAGGGGAGTAGAGCGATAGCCTAGTGGCAGTGCCATCCTTTGGAAAGAAGAGCGACGCTGAAATTTCAGCTTTCTTTTATAATGTCTGCTTTTGTCCTATATTCTTCCCCGATAATTTTTACACTAGAACGGTGAAATGTGGTATTTCTCAGAATAAAATGTTTTTTATTGTTGCTGAAAAAAAAAGAGGAGCATGCCATTCAAGCATGGCAATATGGTGTTTCGAGCAGAAGAAGATAGCAGTTAGCTGCAAATAAATCAACGACATTGTAATGCTTACGACGATATCAAGAGCCACAAAAATAGTCGAGAGAACCACGAGGAAGGCAGTGTTCATTTCTTCTGCAAATAACGTAAATAGAAGCACAGCTTGTGTTAAAATATTTGTGAAGAATTGGCCATCACCTTGCTGTTTCAAAAATTTTCCAAATATGTCGCAAGAGAAAGTAAGAGCGTCTCTCTGAGTTACAAACTTCTGCAAAATTGCATTGTGGGAGCACTGCATCTGTGAACGATCACGTACGCATGTTATATGGCTACACGTCCACTTTTTAAATAGGCCAACTTTTGAAGCAGGATCGGAAGGTGATGCACGTTAGCTGAAAAAAATTTACGATTCAACCATAAGGTCAGTTGAGTTTTTCTGCGAAATCCACACACTTCTAAATGGCAGTTATAGTCGATCTGAAAACTTTCTTTGTATTTAAATTAAATGTAGTTGGTGTACTGCTTGCAATCATGAGTGCTGGGCGAACAACGAAGGTAGGCATGAAATTTGAAGGAAAAATAGAATATGAGTATCAAATTTCATAAGGAATGAAGCAGACATCTCCTGGATGGGCTTGATGCCGGGAGAACGACCCTAAGTAAGCGGGGTGAACAAACCCTTCAAGCTAAAAAACTCGCCCCTTTGCTGCACCAAGGTGATGCAATTTACAGATAACGCTGGATTTCTACTGTAATGAGAGAAAAAAATTGCGTTCCAGTTTGCACGATAGTGGAGCACGATGCGAAAGTGTCATCAAATAAAGAAACCTAGCATAAGTTGTGTTTTTATTCAGCGCTACCTAACAGAACAAAATAAACAATAGTGATTGTGTAAGCTGCGCTTGATGAGAACTTTCACTTTTCATAACTGTACATGTTGATAGGTCACAACCATGAAATCGAGAAGCAAGTTTTGCTCGACGAACAAAGTACAGGTAAAAACTTGGACAACGAGTGCATTATTGGTCTGTCTGGGCCACTGAATTTCAGAATATCAGTCCGTCTCAAAGAAACCCGACTGGCAATATGGATCCCCAGCAAAAAAAAATCGTTGGATGACCATACTCGATCGGCTGCGGAAGAAAATTGACTTAAGAGTCTGTGGTACTTTTGGTTTCAATAACTCGCATAGAAGACGATAGAGAGAACGAAAGCGAACGTAAGAGATCACTTGAAGTATATATAGATTAGACCTAAAAAACTTGCTTTTGTGTTCGGAAGTTGAAGCAACTGGACAGATGGATACATAAGCAGCACACAGATAAGTAGAAACATGATGCCACCACTGCGACTTTTAAACGTCCATATTTTGGCTGAGAAACTATTCAAACCATCAATTTTGCGAGAAAGTGCATCACTGTAAGTTAATGGATTTTGATCACTTGTGAAAGCGATCGCTTGATCGGTGTAATTGCAAAAAGCGCAAATCGGGCGAACGCATGGAACGCCTTTTCTTGCTTATTTAAGGAATTTTGCCCGAACAGAAAAAATAGTCAACAATATTTTGAATAGCAATTTTTCAAAGTTTGCATCAAGCATCCACGAGTCTTCAAGAAAAGTTTGTAGTGGATATCACGTTCCCTTTTTGTTCTTTCTCTCGTTATCTAGCGCTCGAAAAAGGACGTAGACAGGGAGCAACAAGAAAGTTTGGTGATGAACTTCATAGCGATGAATAAAAACAAGCATTTCAGATAGTAAATCCGAGTCGAAGCATATATATTCCTTGCAGTTATTGCTTTCATCAATCACTCACATCTTTGAATACTGCTTTAGGCACGTAAGATATGGTCTTACAGATCGCAAAAAGAAATGTGCATATGAAAATCCGCTCCACCTACTATAATTTGATCTGTTCGACATCGTTGATATATTAAAACTAAGATGTCTATTGAAGAAAGGATGAAATTCCTCTCCATATAAGTACTAAATACATTCTAAGGAAATCATAGAACATTCTTCTTATCAAGTACAACAAAATGTTTCTACAGCAGAAGCACAAGAAACCGGTAGAATGCGCGCTAGTTGCATACAGATGGATCATGAACAGTACTAGGAAAAGAGTCTAAAAAATTTATTTCTTTTTAATTCACAGTGTCCTTTTTTGAGAAACTGGACCCTCCGATGCAATTATCCAGCAAGTTATTGAGCCGAATATGGGGCTCATTATATTAAATGCTGACCAAATGTTTCAGACCACTTTTCAAAATTGAAGAAAAAAGCTTCTCGCTGTGACGAAAAACAATTCACGCATTCTTTGCAGCATTATGATGAAGGCAGGAAGGCACGAATCCTTCAATGCCATAATATCTAGAGAGCGGCAGCTACTTCATAAAAGCGCACAACTAATCCATATAGTCAAGTATGAAACATTGGCGTTAGCAAGATCGATGAAACGGTCGGACTGAGATTCTGCGTAAGGCTGATGCTAAGTTGTAAGAAAACGAATATAAAATGTACGGAATAAGTTGGTGACGAAGTTAAGCAAGAGTAGAGTGCGACAGTCACTGCACGCAAAACGAGTGTTGAGATAAGGAGCATCTCTGATAAGATATCAGTGACACAGTATAGCGCCTTCAAAGCAATCCTGCTGTGGAGCAGAAAATAAAACTTTCCTCAGTATGGTTTTTTTATCGATGAACATAGTCGTAATCAGCTGATCAAAACTATTAGTTGCACCTCGGAGACAAAAGAAGTGTAAACTCATTCCTCCACAGGACAAATTATGCAAATAGGCTTATTCAAATGTCCTTCAATGCAACCAATGTTCGCAGGGCTGATGTTTGCATCATTCTACTTGAATATACCCGTTTTAATTCGTCTAAGTGCTCATCCTTCTCAAGAAGCAAATATGCTCACCTTCCACAACCTTTTCAACACGGCGTGTGATAGGATTAAAAAGAACTTTTTCACATTCTCATCATCTTTTGTCTTTATAGTGAACATTTTAAAATTCAAAAGAAGCATCAACAAACTCCCATTTGAATATTTCTTTCTCATGCTAACTACCTGGTACTATTCTCTCAGAAATTGCATTCCCCCTTCAAAGTTATCTCTGCTTTCGTTAATGGTTTCACATATTTTGTTTGTTCATCTTACCTCCGCAGCCACATATTCATTCATTAACGTTATCTGTGCTATACTTGTCTGTTCAAGGAAATCTCGACGCTCTTACATTCTGTTTAGTCCTATTTTAGACACATTTTGTCACTTGTACCGCTTGTTTGTCTTTCCGTTAGTTTTGCTGTAATTGCTGTTGCTTCTTTTGCATGCTTATGTATACTGTCTGCTTCGCTTGTTGGTATTTTGTGATCGCTTTTTCTCACAAGCTTTCTGTGGCTAATCACAGTAAACATTAGCGTAATTTGTGTGAAGCCTCTCCGTTCGAACTTTCTCAATGAAAGATGAAATCCAGTCGTCGATGCATGTTGCCAACGGGGATCCTTCATCTGGTTTATTATGAGATAGATCCTCGATTTACACGTTTGCAAAGAACATCGATTTGTAGCAAGTTGAAAAAAAAGCATAGCGAATGACGAAGCACTTCGAAATGAACAAAAGAAATCCCGTTCTTCGAATGCGTCATTTTTTGTAACAGTGAAATTGCTGTGACTCACTACTACGCAAACTGATAGAAATGATATGTTCGGTAAGCGTGAAAATCATTCGGTTGTAACCGAATCTCGGTCGAAATCGAAAGCGTTTCGAAAACGTCGGTCATTTACCTACCGATAACCCTCGCTAATAACCGAACCTCAGTCGGTAAAAACTAAACGGAAACCAAAATTTCAAAATCCGAATTGCGGATTAGCATCACCGCTTTCAGATATCACATTAAAGAATGATGACTGCATTATTTGCCGGCTCAGATCAGTACTACTGTTTCATTGTATATATCATCCCTTAATTTTTTCTTCTGGTGTATTTTACATTACCTGGTTCATCACACTCATCGTTCCAAATACGAGCTCAATCAGTTTTCAGTTGCAATGTAATGTTGTGTTGTAGTTCCGTTGTATTTGCCTTTACTGCTTTGAGTTGACAGAATATCTCGTTTAGTTGTGCATTTTATATCCGTTACCGTGTATGCCAATAAATATTCACTTCGGCAATGTTCGTGAGCATGAAGGATAGTGAGGGAAAATTATTTTGAAGGATCCATGTTTTTAGTATTGAAGAGATGATCAGAAATTGCCCAAACTAGTTTTATTCGTATTACGGATCTGTGAATGAATAAGAGCAAGATTTTGTGAGAAAAAAGGCAAAAAATCAAAAGAAACACCTTTCGTTTTCTTCTATCATAAAAACGAGTAGAGAGCATTTTTACATCGTCTAATAACAAATTGTCAGAGCGGACAATACTTTGCTAGATCTGATTCAGCTATCAGAACATTGTCTATGCTCACCCTCAACCATCTTGTTTAGTCTCCACATTATCATAATGCCGGATAGAATAAATGTGCTTTCATCTGCTTTGCAAAGTTTTTACACAACAAGAGCACTTCCTGATGTTTCTGGATAAAGCGAGATTGAGATTGCTTGGCTAACGATAACGATATCTGCGTTACTCAGGTGCAAAAGTAACAAAACATTTTTTTTTCGAACTTATTTGGGTGTGAATCGGTTATGCCACGAACATGCGATGTGCTCGTTTTGATGGTGCCATGGAAAAGTGAAAATGATCACCACTGCGACCGCTGTGGCACAATAACTATCCTGCGCATTGAGATCACAGAGAGCACAGCACCACTTCCTCCGGAACGTACATTCCAGCTATGGAATACCCACACCGTGACCATCCACGGCTACAAGTGTTAGAAGGGATGAACGATGCTTCATACTTCGAATTGCTTCAAACTTTGTTGTCGTTTGAATTGGTCCTACAAAAAAGCAAACGTGCTGCAGGGATTGAGTTGATGGCTACCTGGACCATTTGGATGCCGCAATATCGGGGAGTCGGCCCAACACTTCTTCGTCAACAAGAATTCAGTGGGCGCTAATAGTGAGTAAAATATTTATACTCACTCAGGTGAATTCCTCATTGATTGCAACTGTTTATTTTTTGTAATACACTGGTTTCAGTAGGTGGATTCTAGTTGGTAATGTGTTCGAGTTTGCATTCTCTTCTAGCAATAAAGAACACAGTGTAATGTTTTTGGTCAATGCAAGCGTATCGAACAGCCGTGTAGGTGATGAATTGAAAATTCCATTGACAATAGATCATAACATAGCGAAACGCTCGCACAAAACATCCTTTACTCAGTGCACATACAAGGAACACGTAATCGTTTGATCAAGCCGAAAACGATTTTGAAGTGATTGTCAACTAGCTTGCCGGCATTTGCTAGTCGCCTCTTAAAATGCCCACTATAGTATCTTTGTGAAATCTCATTCCATATGCTTGAAGACTTGGCTTTAACAAAAAAGCTGTTTGATTATTATGACGAAAATTCTTCAATTTCTTGCAACTTAACCAATCTTTTCAGAATTGTGCTTCAGTAGGACTAAAACTTCCATGCGATTGGTTCTTTAATCATTTTAAGGTATGAGAACATTTGTTGTTAAATGAGGAGAAAGAGCAATGAAATTTGTAGTTAGCTGTTCCAATTTTACTATTAAACATATCAGATTATTTGGAAACAATTTGATTTTGTGGAATGCTGTCCTACTTAACATAATTCCACCACAGTGTTAAAAAGATAGTAGTAGAAGGATGCACGCACAGATCAACAGAGAAGAGACTGGCTAGACCACTATTCTCAAGAAATGCCATTGCAGTCAATGATTACTGCTACTTGTTCAAGGGATATGCCTCAATTTGATGGCATGATTGGGCACATGCATAGATGCCTCACAAAAAAAAAAGAGTGCATTGCGGATATCCAGGTGATAAATGCGTGTAACGTTCCACCCCACTTACAGTTTTCAATCGCTGTTGCTGTCAGACATAATTTTTGACTATTATGTATTACAGAACCGAAATGAACTATTTCCTCTCGTATCTTCAAGATTGCGTTTGCTTGCTGTATTTCAAGTTCGTTGATTCGAAGATGATTTGCTAATTTTGCTTTTATCTCTCCACTGAAAGAGACACTGTGTTAGACAAAAACGTCTAAATTCAATAAAGTTTTATTTAGGATGTTCTTCTCATCCTCTTCCATTTCAAGGAATCCACTTCAACGCAATATTTCGCTTATGGCCTTTCATTTCCCGTGCAATAATCGCCCACAATTCTTTGATTCGTTTTAAGAATCGTGTTCGATTTAACCGGACAAGTGTTCCTGTTACTTTTACAATAAGGTCGCTGAGAACAACTGCTGTGGACGGAATTTTCAAGTTACTGCAAATCAGGAGCGGATACATGTGGCAGTATTTTTGCCTGCTGAGTCATCGGATTGGCCGACTGCAGTTTCCGTTATCATACGGGGCAAGCGCGATCCGTCGGCTGGTTATGTGCGCATGGTGCCTCTAGTCGCAAACGTGAGATTTGCTCGCGAAGCGTGCCCAATTTACTGGCTCAATTTTGGGATTTCGCTGTATTAGCGCCAGATCAAATATGCAGTCGGCGTTATTCGCCCTTCGATAGGTTACCACTTCAACGATACGCCGCCAGCGATCAGCTCATTGAGACTAATGTAGTCTAAACACTTCGGCATGTGGCGCACTTTTTTTGCTAAACTTTGTTGAAACTGCAATTCGTATTCCTACTTACAGTGTTATATAGTGCTTAACGCCATTTGTTTTAAGTTGTTCATGTTCCGGAGTGTTTTCTCTGTCGTTATCGTTTGTGACGGGCACCAAACTTCCCAAAATGTTGAATTCGGACGACTTTCTAAGGCCACCCAAGCAGTTTGTTGGATAAAAGCGCGCTTATGGCTAACTACAAAAAGGAAAAGTGATGTTCGTTCCGAGTATAACCGTTTTTAGACTTTGCAATAGTAGAACGACGTGATGTGGTCTTATATGGTCTGTTGATCAGTATTTCCATGCAAATAGTGTGATCCGTTTCTCGTGATTCACTAAAAACTACACGAAAACAACATGCCGTTGTATTATCATAAACGAGCGATAACAAGCGGATTTGCCATAATTGCGTAAAAAAATGGTGCATCGGGCAGCGCAAACATGGGATTTTCTGAATTTCTGCATAAACACTCTATGGCAGCATAAAAGTGTTCCTTACCAATGAACGGAAAGCACTGTTTGCGTTAACTACAGCTATGGAAGTTTTTCGTTTCATCGACCAAATTCCCCTTCATTTCTGACTAGTTGTAGCATGGTTTTTGTTCTTTACACTCACTTAATACCATTTATAACCCTATAAAAGGTGACTGCTTTGGTTTATTTATGTGCGTCTGTGCCAGTCGTGCTCATTCTCGAAACAGAATTTTAATCCTAATAACGCAAGGCTTTAAAAAATTTGGCGTAGCAGTTTGTCATTGTTGCGCTAACAAAAAAGTTTGATCGTACGTTAAATTGCTTCAGCCGATCATTGCAGTACAATTCAATCTTTTTTCTTTGCAACTTGTTGCAATTTTGAACCTATGATCTGTTGTAAGCATTACTCACACAATTATTGTAGGTGTCCAATACTATCGCCGCATGTTGGACACTCTCAAATTCGAGGTCTAGATCAAGCGATATTTATGGCTTCCGCTCTCCGTTGAAAGTGAAGCTGATATAGAAGGTGAGTGAGTAGTGCGATAAAATCTGTAAAAGCGAGGATATTTTGCGCTATTCGAAATACGGAAGAAATAGCCTTACAGACTATAAATTTGAAAAACAGTGTGCAGTAATAATTGTTTTTGATACAGTACTCGACCTGAAATGGCTAATTTCTTAATGGGTTTAGCACTGTCATTTCAGTCCAGTTATGTCGTTGAAAAAAAATACAGTAAGCATTGCGTAATAATGCAATCGTAATAACACCTTCTTGGGGTGAGGGGGGGAGGGGTGAGGAGGAGTTGAATGTGAAAAATAAGATGAGCAGGTAACCGCTTCTAAAACGTTTGTGTTAGAAAAATTTCACAGTGCAGAAAATCTCTTATAGAATTTTTTCTTGAAATATTTATGGTTGCCTCTTATCCCACTCCATCAAACCCAACTTTAAACGCTTGAATCGAGATATTTTTTCTCAACTGATCTCTTCATCAAACATAAAGCGCGACAAGACAGTTTCACCTAATCTCTCTTCTGCGATTCACTCACCATCGAAATACACAAGTAACAGTCGTCTAGATTCCCTTGCGAGCATTTATGCTTTTAAAAAAGGCTTTGTGCCATTTCCGGTAATCAGCCATAAAAAATACTCGCTATATCTTTACGTAAACCGTTTACACCACAACTAACCCTCACTCTGTGCAATGAAGATATGGATTTTTAATTTTGCAATAGCAAAGGTGGCAGGAACTTCGGCAGAAGAAGCGGGTTGTGATCTGCTTTCTCTATGTGACTATGTAACAGGGGCCACTTCGTGGTCGTAACCGGTTAGTCAGCTACTTATATCGGTTGTTGCCTGCAGTGGTCAGCTGTGGTCGAAACTGGTCATGATTGCGGTCACTGCAAGTTAGCGCTGCATAACCTCAAACGTTGTTTAGCCTGCCCATTTGTTCCCCCGCCTATGCGACGGTGCATACGTCATAGTTCCTCGCCATCTGCATGGCAACACAAATATTGCCGCATTCAAACTGAACAGAGAAGAAACTGTTTTAATTGCTTGCGATATGTTTGCTTTTAACTCATACATTCTCTGTGGTTGTATCGGTAATGTTTGTGAGACCTTGCTTGCATCCTTCCATGTCTTTTCATTCATAAAAGGAAAGCACGTAATGGATAGTGGCCATTACGATCATCGTCATATAGAATACCTCTTTATAAGCTAGAAATTATGTGGGAAGTTAATCACTGGGCTTTCTGATGGCCTGTATAAGAGGGAAAACGAATTCGCTAACTGCAGTATGCTTCCCAGAAGCTTTTTTTTTTGCAGTCCTGATTATTCCCCATGAAATAATTCGATGTTAGAGTGTTTTATTGGAGATTGTGAACTTGTTTTGATATTTCAAGAGCTCATACCCTTGAAGCGGCATCGCGGATTTCCGCAAAAAAGTGTTCCTAGTGAAAAATTTGAATAGCTGAGGTAATTTGAGAGCACTTGAGTCCAACTTATGTCCCGCAGAACTCTTAGATCTCCTGATCTTTATCTGTTTTCGCTCTATTCAGCTGCGAAAGAAATGGAAATAAGGCCATAATATGATACTCCTAACTTTTTGCGAGATGTGAGTCTAACATATGAGTAGTTTTTCGTAGATCATCGTACAAGATTATCAGTGAAATCTAAGCTAGGCTTAAATGAGAGCGTTCATAAACTATAGTCATTAAAAAATTTTTTTCCCGTTCTTTATATTTCTTTTAGCACAATTTTAGAACATATTTTTCAAGGTATTTCTTTTCAGTGCAATAGAATATCTTAGAATTTGGAACATTTTTAGGTTCGTTTTATTGAATTTCTCAAATCCTAACGTGTGTTATCTAGAAGAACCGATTGCTTTTCAACACGCAACTGTACAAATAGCAATCGCTGCAGATTAAAGCACCGAATGATAAATTTGCAAAAGCGAGGCTTTCAAAACAGCGCTGAGAACATGTTTACCCGTAGCGAAAATCTATTGTGAATATGAAAAAAAAAGCGAAAATAGATCGTAGAAATAATGGACGCTACGAAAATTGTGTCCACTCGCTTGGTTACGAGCTACATTTTCGCGTTTCCTTTTCATTAACGTATCTGTTGTCACCTTCAGTGCGCTATATAAAGTACGAAATGTTGAATGGTTTATGGTTGTAACTTAGGGCTGGATGGTTTATAGTTTATGGCTGAAGAGTGCTGTGGAAATTTCAAAATATTACTTCCGTTGGCTCGTTTGGCAATCTCCGTAAGTCGGTAGGTCAAACATGTTCCCACCTCTGCAGTTCTGGTATTTCACATCCAGAACAGAACAATCTAAATTGAGTCAGATTTTCATTGCGGTTAGTGAACTTGAAGCCTGATTCACGCGCTTTTAAGTTGCGATGGGAGGGGAGAAAAACTTTGCCGTTTTTATTCTACACGCTTGAATAATCAAATTTTTGTTTCAATATTTCAGCTCGTAGAGCGTATTATAGAGCATATGCTGAGATACATTCTAAAAACGATTCGACACGACAACAATATAACTTTGTTTGTTTGTTTTTTTTTTTTTTTGTTTTTTGGTCTCTAGTGAAGCGATCGATCTGTGAAAATGCTCTACGTCTACGTTTAGCCTTGAAAATGCCGAGCAAAACGATCTAAAGATATGAAACACCGATCCCTTCAGCGAATTCGAGCTATAAGCACGACTTCATATAAACGCGTGCGCCATTACATCTTCAAGTTGTCTGCTGAGTGGTTGTGTCGTGATTTCTAGTTGTTGAACGTTTTATTTGTGTGAATGAGTGTTGAAAATACGTTAATTTTAGAATTTCCATGATTCAGGCATTATTTTCCTGACCATGTGGCGCTTCTTCGTTATGCAGCTGTCTATATGGTGCATCTTAATGACTTCTTTATTTGTTGATGTTGCGACGTCGTTCTGCCCGACGAGTGGATATCCAAGCGAACCTGGTACAGTTTTTGTTTTGCTTTAGCATAAAACAATGTGCCGTGTTAAACTGTTGCTCGGTCGTTCCAAGTTTAGGAGATATAACCACCAAATTTCAGAAATATTTTAATAATGTCAACGATTATGTAAGCGATCATCTATATGTTTCTTTCACGTGTGTTTTGTGTTATGGTTATTTCTTCATATTGACACTGTTATATTATAATAGAGTACCGGTGCGTTGTAGTTTTCGTTCTCAAACTTTTTCGTCATATGAATTTTAATATATCTTGTTAGCATCTCAAGGCTGCTTAATTTCTTTAATTTTGTATGATCGAATATTTTGGTATCAGAGACATGCGGCAGTTCTTTTTTTTTTTTTATGCAGACAAGCAATCGGTCAATTGAAAGTTTGCAGCGAAAGTCTGTCTATTAATAGGTGATGAGCACAGCTAATTAATTCCTCCTATAAACAACTTCCAAAACGCTGTGTCATTTCGGTGTATTGTCTTCACTCACCTATTTCTTTTCCTGCGTTCCTGCATTCCATCCGGGTGGAGTATCTCATAAATACTTTACTGAGCACTATTGTTCTTACTCAGTATTTAAAACTCAACCATATTTTCATTAGTTGTTAATATTTAGCGTTAATTCCTTTAAGGTCAAATTTTATTTCTGTAAATATTTAGCGAGTGGTTCAGTAGTGCCTAAAATATTTGTTGCCCTTTCAGTTTTCGGCTGCTGGTTGCAAATTTATGTGACTCTTAGTTTCCTTCATTCTACTTTGACCTTTCCTCTTGAATTTTGCATGAAACCTTATGCAGTTTTTTTTAATGCTCGGTTTCGTTTTAATTTCACTGCCATTAATAGTTCTTTTTATCTCGTTACGTTGTAAGCGAAGTCAATTAAGTCACAGTCGTTCGAATATTTCAGCTTCGATTTCTGTCTGGACAAAGTCATCAGAATCAGGAGGTGATATTTATCGGCTTGGAGGTGAAGAATTGCTAGCTGAAGGCTATCACCGTAGTGCACACGACAACGACACCTTTGTCGTGGTATTGAGTCGTGGCCCACCACGTGCGTGTCCGTTCGCAAAATGTGCTTTAAGGCTGACTAGCAACGAGACGCTAGACGATGGTATCGATAAATCACACTTTTATACATCTTAAGACGGCACGTGGCCGCGTTTGATATAATAACTTCAGAATAATTGCCTCCTCGAAGCTGGCTTCAGAACGGGCGTCCAGTTCCTAAAACTGTTTTGGTTTCAGGCGGTTTTGGCTCACGACTTGTCTTTTTTGAGAAGATTATGAAGAAGAAGATACGAATTTGCATAGACTGATAAACGTATCGATTGAGTGGTGGTAAATAAAGAGAATAGACCTTCCGGTGCTTGCAGCTTGAAAATTTTAAGAGTTAGAAAGCAATCTTCATATATTCTCCTCATGAACTTTGATGCCACTATTGACAGCCTTTGCCCCCATACTGACATCTTTCACTATGATGGGAGTCTTCTTTAACTGGGGTCTCTTGTCGACATCGTGCAGTATCACATCATAGAGTTTTCTCCTAATGAACATTTTATTCCCTTCGAGACGAGGAGCAGTCAAACCGCAATTGTTGAAGATAGGTTCCTGATGGAATGTTTCAACCATATTTATGCGATCCTTATCGTTGTCTGTTTAAAGATTTTCAAATGACGACTTTGATCTCTTCGTTTTAATGTCATTGCTGTCTGGTGTAAGCCTCGAACCAGGGCAGAGGCGCAAATTAGATTTTTCTGCCGGCCATATTGGTCTTCTTTCATACCTCGACATGAAAGACAGTCACTTTGAACAGTGGCAACGGAGATTTTCTGCAAAATTTATTTCTAGAATGTTTCTATAGGTGCCATTGTTTTCACACTTAACAGTTCCAACGTTTCAATGCTAAACACTTCAACAAAAAGTGAGTGGCAGCCAAAAAGTCTGTGTTTTTACAGATACTATTGTGTATCAAGCAAACGCCACACCTCCGTCGCCAGGACACAAGAATAGTGATGAGGAGCTGGGTTTGTATTGTGTTCGCAACAGTGGAGACTGCGGTGCGGAGGCGCCAATCTTCACTTTCAGGAAACAATCACCCAGCAACGGTTCGATCGTTCGCTTCAATTTTCATGTGAATTTCAGTTGAACAAGCATCCAGCAATGTGTTTATGTGCCATGTTGAGAAGATTTCTCAGGTGGAACGTCATATTGCTACAACATCACAAGTACGAGTGTAGAAACAAAAAAGGAAAGTGCTTAAAGAGTTGGGAATGTTGTCATGTTTTTAGCAAAGCTTTAAAAGGATTAGTGGACATGCATGTCGCTATGGGTGATATATCCGGATGTTGGTAACGTTCCGATGTTGGAACAGAAACTGCTCTTTCGTGGAGATCGTGGGAAAAAAGGAAGTGATACTTTTAAATTAAGGAACAGCCATCGTGTCAAAAAGATCATGTCTATTAGCATTCATATCCACAAATAAAGGTCAATACTTAGAATTTCTAATGAGTGGCAACATCACCATTTTGCGAAGGTCATTTGTCGAGAATAACAGTCGCATGAGAAGAGTCGAGACGTGTTACGGGCCCATCTCCATCCTGGAGTGAAAATCGCTCTCATGACCATTTACTCGTTTTTCCGATCGTTGTGTTCGAGTGGGGCTATGAAAAAGAGGGGATCTCTTTCTCATGGATCCAGCGAATCAAGAGGGATGGATTGATGATCATATGAAGCATTCACAAGATTACAAGTAAAAATAAAATCATTCGATGAAGAGTGCCATGAAATGCCTTCAAGGTGGGTCATTCTACAGCAAAAATTGCATCGATAAATACGGTCTTTTGTTACCGTGCTGAAGGGACATGCTGTGGTTTCTGTGGTGCGTAAGGTAGTTTTGACTGATTTCGTGTGTGGTTGCGGTAAAACCAAATGCATGATGTCATTAATGACATCACTTATTATCGTTGTCTTTCGGAACCGCATAAAACAACAGGAAGGAAATGTTTCTAAGTCCATACAAATGCTGCTCTAGGTGAGCATCAAGTCATTAAAAGTCACTTTGTGCACTGTTGCACTACCCATCAGCGTCAGTAAAAATTGTTTTCGAGATTCGTCTGTTCCATAGTTTCGTTAGCATTTCGAAACATAAAACAGACGAATCTCGAAGACGACCGATAGTGCGGTATTTCGCATAAAGCAGTTGTTATTCAGGTGGGATAGCGTGGGCTGCGTGAGCTCGGGAATAATTCACTCATTTTATCGTAACATTGACATTCAATGCAGGAAACGTGTTTCCCATTATTAAGGATGCCATCGATGTCACCACAAAAGATTTGTTTGCTCAGTACGCCTAAATTGTTTTATAAAAGTGCCTACCGAGTGCCCTGTTTAGATCTTTGATTCCTCATTGCCAGAAATGCCATTTGAAAGAACCTATTTGGTGGAAAGTACCCTTTAAATTTTCGATGGTATCACTAATCGTTTCAAATTAAGCCCTTGGCCGAGAATCGCATAGATTGTTGGTGAATGGCGGCTAAGGCAGTTCATATTAGAGGGACGTCGATCTAGACTGCCGAAGAGAATCCTTGACGTCATTTTATTTTATTTTTCGAACGTCTGAATTGCCAATTTTTGTGGTTGGATGCGTAATTGGACTTCAGTGAACAGCAATATTGCAGCATATGCATATTCCATTGATCCGAACGTCTCGATCTCTGGCTTCAAAAGAGATGCTAAACCGTTGTGCTATGGGTGGAGTGATCGAACCACCACACTGTGGGATCGATCGAATGCGATGAAGCATCCGGGTGGTTGTGAACCCATTTCGAGTGTTATCAACGGACAGGTATTTCATTCTCCGTTCTATTTTACACTAGCATCACGATGCTGCTAGATCAATTGAAACAGGGCATGAAAACAAATAACGTTTGGTGCGTTGTATTGTCTGAGCGCCGTTATTATGAAGGTCGAGTGTATTTTGTTTCAGCTGATTAGAATAGGTCGATATAAACATTCATTCGATAACTGATATAGAGAATTTTTTTGCGCAGTTCAAACACATCGAACTCCATGGAAATTTCACGCATTCAAACGTGACTGCTGCGAAATCTTTTTTCTTGACGGGGGAACTTAGCCATTTAGAGGCTTGAAGTTTTTCACAGTCATGAAATACTACGACCTTGCAGAGAATCGAGAAATACAACAGAGAAAAGTAGCAACAGTCTGCTATCCATCACAAATTACCCTCCACAAATCTCTTACCAAAAATTTCAGCGAAATCAACTTTTTAAACTATTGCGCTCATGACAGTTGAGGTTCATCTAAGAATGTTGCAGATAATGCTCGTTAATAACGAAACTCAATATGCTTCTCGATTTTTAAAGTTCGTCTTGGATATTGAAGTGTCACGTGCACTTTGAATGGATGTTAGGTCACGTTCACATTTGGAAATGAATGAATGCATGGATGGTTGCGAGCGATTTCGCTAAAGATTGGAAGCATTACCAGCTTATTCATGCAAATTTACGAGAATTCATGCGATTGCTGGAAGAATTCAGATCCTGCTTCGTAGGAGAGCTGAAATGAAACGTTGAAGTAAGAGGAAAACTATAAAATATAAAATTTGCACCTCGTGAACATATGTGAAAGTGTAGTTGTTCAGTTCTACTTCTAGTGAAAAGTGCCTACAGTCCTCAGTGCACAATATTTCCTTAACAAAAATTCTCGCAGTGGGTTTCAAGTACACGCTTTCTAATCGAGCCCAATGAATTTGCTTCGAGAACTTTAAACCCGGGAGTGTTCCGGGTTGTGTATCTAAAACTATGTTTTATATTCATATGATTTTATAGAAACATCATCATTTATATCATCGCTAAAGAAGTTCAAAATTTTCGTGCTCTTATTGAATGGATAACCAAAAATTCAAATTATATTTCTTTGTTAAAGCGAGTTGCTTATTATGCCGACTTTATAAAAAAATTGAAAAACTTACCAAATAACCGTTTGTTATATTGAGCGAATTTTGAAATAGGTGATTGTTGAAGGTTATCTATCAATCGCCGAAAAGTGTCAATTTTCCGCTCGGTAGCACAGCAACCATTCAGTGCAAGAGTGGCTTCACGGTTGTTGGTCCAACAACACTCACATGCACACACTTCGGATGGTACCCAGAAAGCGCGCTCGGCAGCTGCGTCATGCAAGATGCAGGTCAACGTTATTCCTGTCATTTTTCCAGTTTGAAAGCAATGTCATCCTTACGCTACCTTTCAATATGTTCATTTTCGCCTATTGACTGCACGCTTTTGCACTATGAAATCCTCGCTAAATCGGTGAAACATACACGCTTTCACCAATGTATTGCGGAGATGCCATGTTGCGTAAAAACAGACCTGGGGATTCTGGAAGTTTGTAATTGGGCCGGAAGCTCACTGATGTTGTTTCTTGTGGGGACTGCATATTTTCTTAGGTTTGTGGGCTAGTATGTAGATGGATTCTGTTCTCGACTCTAGTGGAATAGAAAAAAAGCAATACATGTCAAACAATATCGTTTGCATTCGAAAGTAATGAATATTCATGCTCGGCATTGTTGAATCGGGGATATAATTTACTGTATTGGCCAACAGTTGTCTCCTTCGTAGAATGCATGGCTGCATGTGAGTTGAGGTCAACATGTTGCGTGCTGATAGAGCTATGCAAATACAACCTGTTTGCCTACTAAGCTCATACACAAAAATAGCTCCATCCTGTTCGTTGGCGGGAATGATTGCTAATGGCATTTGTTCATCAGAACAAACCACCGGCTTGGAAGCCTCATTTGGGAGACGTGCTCACTTTGCTCGATAGTAACAATGTTTTTTTGCAGAGGAAAGCATATATTAGTTGGGTCTTTGTTTTCACCATTGTATGGTTCATGGAAATGGTGCTATTATTCACTGCTGTCTTTGTTGTGGCTTCTTTGCAGCATATTGGACGAAGAAATTTTGCAAAAACGCAAGATTTTCCAGCATGCTTTCTAGCCAGTTAAAGGTAGCACTTTATAAGACGTTACAAGCAAATTGCGATTTCTTTTCAGCGCAAGCAAATTATTGCGAATCTTTTCCAACGCCGCAAGATGGATATGTGACCTATAGTGCTCAGGGACCGGGAATATATCCAAGTGGAACAACAGCTATCCTTCACTGTGATGTAGAGTCCGACGCATTCCCAGTCGCACAGAAAGCAAGATGCGAAAATGGTTTGTGGTCAAAATCCAGCCTCGGATCGTGTCAGCACCCAGTCAACAATTGCTCACAACTGCGATCGGTCGCAAATGGGCAGGTTTGCCTTTTTGCTTTCTTAATATCCTCAGAGTTTGATAAGCTGATAAGTGCACTGGAGTTCGAGAAGGGAGGCGGGTATCTTTGGACCTAAAGGATACATGTATCTATAAGGAAATGACAATAGTACGGCAAAGTTACGTTGTTCAACTGTTTCCTCATGACAAAGCGTTTCTTATGTTGGTCACATTTTTAGAAAGTATGGGAATTATTCCATGTCTTTCTTGGCTCTGGACGCAAGAAGTCTTCATAAGTGTCTGTAGTAAGAACGGCAGTCCACGGTCGACACTATTTTCAATTTTTTTCTGGAAAACAGACCAACTTGTAGGTCGAATATATCACTAACAAAAACGGGCAATTCGCTATTGGTACGACGGCAAAGTTGCGTTGTGCTGATGGATATGTGCCCATCGGTGTTGATTCAGTGACGTGCGGTAGTGATGGATGGATGCCAGTCGCAAATCTCGGCACATGCCAGCTAGTAAGCCTTTAACCCAAAAATCATTTTACCTAGTAAATTCTTAGGAAAGGTAATTTTCGTTTTCGTGAAAACCCCTTATGACGAGGGAAACCACTATGACAGAGGAGCACAATTTCGATGCGAAATAACGGAATTATTCAGCGTAGCAAAATTATTACTCAGCCTTGACTGCATTATTTCTATGCAAAAAAAAAAGAAAAACGCTGATCTGCTGATCACGGAGAAAGTGTCTTTGGCTCTTATTCGTATATAGGAAGAAAACCGAGAAAACTGAACTCAGATACACTACTCCTATTTACTTTTCACAATAAAATTTAAATGAATGCAAGTTGATAGCATCTGAGGAGAAATAATAAAGAAAGTTTTCGGTCGTGTTAAAGGAGAAATATGTTTTCTAAACATTTTTTTAGAAATCGACCGACAACGCAGTACGTGCGAAGCGGCAGGTGATTGCGAAAAGTTTATAAATTGCTGCTAACATTTTGCAAATCGTTTTCTCGCATGACTGACCACCACTCTTATACTCTCATCTCTAGCGCTTCATAACGCAACTATCAAGCTTTCTTGTTCACATTCACTGACACATCACGGAGGCGGATTCGTAGGGCCCTAATGGCTTCCAAGAGACCAGACTACGAAAAAACTTTCCGAACTTAAAGCATTTTATTGCGCAAAAGTTTTTTTCTCAATGTTTTGAGAAACAAACGAAGTTTCTCTCAAAAGTTTCTGTTAACAAATGAAAAAAAAGTTCCCTTTTTTCCTTCGGGGTTTCTCGAAGATGTTTTTTTTTCTTTCAAGGAAAAGTCTTTTCAGCGTAAATTTCCGCCGATCGAGTTTTAGATGTCCTCCCATTCACTAATCCTGGGTAGCCGGTATATTTCATAATAGCATAAATACTAATCACACAGAAACTGTAATGCTTGAAACAATGTGGCACAATGCTTTTCGGGGTACTGCTTAACGGACAGCGAACTCGAGTGCTTATTTTGTTGTGAGAGTACTTTCGACTCCGAAAGGTTAAGCACATTCTCGCCTCTTAATGAAACCTGAAACGTAATGCTAATACGACTAATACTAATCTTTTGAGACATTGATATGTTTATAGACCAATTACGTGAATTCTTGCAGAGTAACATGCAGTGCATTGCTGGAATGCCAATGGTACTGAATGGTCAGGTAAACTATTCGCACTCAAGTGTCTTTGGGCCATTTCCACATGGAACACAAGCTGCATTAACTTGCAACGCCGGCTTTAAAGTTAGCGGTAAGTGAATGCGGATTCGCACCTCTCAGCTACTCAGTCTGAAGGCAATTAGGGTACTTAACTTCCCAAGCGGAGACGCGACGATGTGCTGTAGGCAGCACACCATGCGCACTGATCCTTTGAATGGCACGCGGTTACTGCGCACATAAAATAACGTTTTTGGCCGAAACGGTTTCTACCATCCCTAGAAATTGGAAAGCAAGTTAGTTTTTTCTTCTAACATTGCCGCGCACTCATCTTAGCTAATGCGCTTGCATTAGATGGCGATCACTGGTAAACAGACGCATTGATCGTCCCCTATCGTACCTGATGATTACTTCGATATTACATTCAGAACAGACACAGACCATCTCCCTGTCGGAGCTGCTTTCGATGCCTTTCTACAACTTCATATGAGGCATCGAAGATTCCCAAAAACTATTCTTAAACCTTATTTTACTATTGCAGAAGAAATTGAAATCAATGCATCTCGGATAAAGCTTCGAAATATAGCTCAAAACTCCTAGAGTTTTAAAAAAATAATCTAAAAGAAGCGAGAAAGAAAAATACAGCAGGAACTCCAGACGAAGGAAGCAATAGCAAACAACCACTGCCGTAAACTTAATTGTGCGTATACACGGATCGTGCGGCGTTTGAGGCAGAAATACGCACAGAATATGAAGGTTACATGCATGCATCACAATTTTCGCTCCGTCAGCCAGCACTCCGGTTTTTGTTGTTTGCGGCTTGATGAAAGAAGCGTACGTGAGACGCGATATCTACCGGAGAGCATGCATGCAAGTGAATCTTCAAGTGAATAATTTGCTGTGGTGACAGCTGTTTTGCGAATCTGAATAAAAAGGTTGCCAGAAAGCCATTCTCTGAAAACTTCGAGTATATCAGGAGATTGATGAATTCGGAGCACTGAAACCTGTTTAAATAAATAGTCGGTGTAGTTTTTGGTCGGTGAAATGACTGCGACATTTGAAGGGCTGCATCTGATTTGAAATGCAATTATTTGTCCACATTGAGCCTAACAAGCTCGCTATGGTGGCGGTCATCCTGAGTCGTTTGCTTAAGAGTGCAGAGTTCTAAATACCATTTTCAGGGGAATCAACAGCTGTATGCAATGGACAGTCCTGGCAGCCGGCTTCGTTCGGAATTTGTATACGCAACGACACAGACAGTAACACCTTAGGCGTAAATTGCCCATTCGGGCTGCCTCCTCCGATCGGTGGCGTTATCTCCTACAGTCAAGGTTTGCACAGCCGTTCTGTCATCAGTCGCTGTTCTGAGCGAGCGATGGAGGTTGGGCGGGTGACTTTTGACCGAGTCGGCGCTACTCCATCATGAACGCGCTGCTCGTTCTAGCTGCATTTTATCTCTCATGTATTCTCGGCGTCCACCGTAATTGACATCCTTTATATGTGCTAAGAGTGATACTTTCATGAGCAGAAATTCGAACTTTCTTCCGTCCATACTGATCACTGGCGAATTTCTTCAATTATGCTGACTGCAATCTTGGCGCGTTCCTTGAAAGATTATTAAGCTTTTCCACTGCATGTGCGTGATTATCCTTGCCTGCCATTTATGGCACAACTGAATTCAATCTTGTCGTATGAGCACTTGCTAAGCTGTATTAAATGACTTCAAATTTGTTGTGTTATGGGAGAGCAAGAAGTGACAGTTGAAGGCTAGGCTGTAATTACTCAAATGCTAACCCCACTTTATCGTGTATGCTTACAGGGTCTCCGTTTGGCCCGTTTCCTTCTGGAACTGCCGCGTACTTGGAGTGCACAAGTGGATTTCCGCAAGGTTCTACTTTCTCTCGTTGCTCTAATGGTCAGTGGAATCCCAGTGTTCTTGGAACTTGTGCACCAAGTGTTGGAATTGGCACCGGTAATTTTCTAGTGTTGATCATTTCATCTCCTTTCAGAAATGTTCTCAAAATCATGCTGCGTTGACTATTGCGTACTTTCTGCTTTCAGCTGTAGTTATGACATTTTATGTCATTCGCCATGGTATCCTCATGGTACAGGTCTTGGCTGTAGAGAAAAAACTTTGAACCTTTAATTCCGTCTGGGGCCTACTTCGTGGCCTACGGCCAGAAGTGAGAATTTGCTGGCGTATCAGACAAAAAATGCATTTTTAAGACGGGATTTTCTCAGAAACGGTCTAGAACATTCTGGCGGAATCGGAATTGTCTTGGTGGCAGAAAAGAAGAAACTTCGAATGGTCGCTGCATCTTTATTTGTCAACCATTTGGTTGGCAAATAATGCTGCAACGACCAAATAAAATTAAAATTTTTATATGGATCTTTGCTGCGAATTGGACGTTGCCTTCTTCGTTCCATCGCCCCACCATCTTTTGGCAGAGGACTGAGGAGGATGAAACTTATTGGCCGTAACCATATTTATGAACTGAATTGGGACCAGAGCGGGATACGAGTCTAGGCATGAACAGATTGTTTTGGCCATCACACTCTTTTCAAATTAAGGAGAAAGAAGCTCTGATTTGTCGAACGAAACAAGGTAGTCGAAAGATGTTGAGCATTTTAATCCACTCCAGAAATTATTGTACTTCTGGTAGCAGCAATACTTTTAAGCACATAATGTGATGCAGTTTGCTGAACAAAACGGAGGTACGCTGTGACTTCTATGTGGTAGCAGTTTTGAAATAATGTAATATAATTTGCGGGACTGGTGCCTTCCGCAGGTGCTATGCACTGTTCAGTCGGTCTGCCCACTCCTTTGAATGGAAGACTAACATACTCCTCTGGCTCGATGTTTGGCCCATTCTCGTCTGGAACTGTCGTTAGTGTTTCTTGCGACTCGAGGTTCATTCCATCAGGCCCTACCGGTGCTACGTGTGTGAATTTGCAATGATCACCGTGATCTGTAGCATATTGTGTTAGAGAGGGCATGTTTTTCCATTTATGCAGTTGCGTTCAACGTCTGAAGGTCCTTGGAAGGAAAATGTTTTTAAGTGATGGAATTTCATGATAACGAAATGCGTAAAAGGGAGCTGGATTTTTTTTTTCTCATCTCAATTGACGGATGTTAATAAGCGAAAAATCACGGCACGTTTAGGAAAGGTTTAGCATATAGGCAATTCGAATAACTCTTCAACTATTCCTCGGAGCTGTGCAGCATTCGGCGAGAAAATAGCAGCTAAGTAATCCGAAAGACTGAAGCGATAGTGAGTGCTGTCAATTCTCAAAAGCCGTGATAATGAAAATTTATCGAACTGCTTTCATATAATGACGATATCGTGAACTAATTCCCCTCCCACTAATGTGGTCTTACGTATTGCTGTTGGTGACTCGTAATACCGTTATGTGAATGAGAATTCGGAAAAGGAAAGCACCTAATCACACCTGTCTTCGTGGGGCGAACTTGCGTTTACATACCGCGACGATTGCAGCATTTGTATCGCTATCACTGCTGTTGTGCATGTTAGTGTTGGTCCTTTAAGAAAATTGATTCGTGATTCCTCCGATTTGGTGGTTCGGTCAAAGAGCCACCAACAAACCAAATAGTAGGAAAAAAAGGAGGTTCCCAATTTAGGCTCTTCTTCTTAAGGTTATGGGGTCTGACCAGTAATTCCAGTGAAGTTAGGTAAGGTTGCATCTGATCCCTATCAGCGAGAACTATTTAATAGAAGCCTGGTGAGCAAAAGCTCCATGGCCTATGGAAGAGAGGGGGAGGGAGGAGCTGCGAACCTCAGAAACCCTTCACTTCCACTCTTCTTTGCCAAGTTTTCTCTACTGTTGGTCGCTTCGATATAAGTCGAACAACGGCCAAAATCTTGCTAGCGAAGATGAATTGGCCACCTTTTTTCAGAGCCGCCAAAGTAACAATGAGGAAATTTCTTTGTGCTACTGCCGCCACAGCTTATGAACAGATGTGGTGTCGTTTATTAATGCTGATAGTACTATCTACTACCACATCAATTAGCATACTGTTGCATTTTCGGCAGCAACCGGTACTGCTTGCTGCTGCGAACGCTACTCACTACTACTTCTAATACAACCGTCAGTAACAGCGTTCTTGATAGTATCAGCATTACCGATAGTAACGGTGGTGATACTTAGTAATAGCGCCAGTGCGTTGGTTCCCAATAATGCTGCTACCATTTATCGTTGGTTGCCGCGATAGTTTTGTTAGCAGTAGTAGAAAGTAGTTGAATAGTGATACTGACTGCTATTCGCAGTAATCAATTGTGCAACTTAACTGCTTATTGTAGTGAGATTAGCAGTAGCCTAATAGTAGAAGTAACAGTAGTTGCAATGGTGGAAGTAGGAGCGCTGTTTACCAAATATTTCCTGCACCAGTAGCACTTTTTAACCAATATTACTGAAGGTGACTTGCTACTGCTGCTGCTAGTAAAGGGTTGAGTCACAGAGGCATCGATGTCCTCGAATGGGCTGTCCCTTATTCGCAATTCAAGCCGAAAATGATTAAGTCTCCGAATCAACACTAGTACGTATGCTTCTTTCTGCAATCTTGCCTTTGGCCTTGGGAGCAAGGGGCCAAACTATCAACAACTCTTGACCATGACTTTGGGAAAGAAGACGACTCTTAGTAGTCTGGTTACGGCAATGCGGGATCATCCTCTTGGCTTCGACTCTTGGAGCAAAGATTCGGCGCTGGGTTTTCGCTCTGGAGCCAATTGAGTCGGCTTTGGATCAGATCATGGAGTCGCCTCTCAATGCTTGTGACTGTCGCCAGCATTGCCGGCACCTCCGTAAAGACGTTCTGATTTTTACTGTCGCACTGAGAAGCCTTCTTGCTAAATGTGCTGACACTGCGGTTGTTAATTAGAAAGGTTAGCAGGTGAGACTCAGTGCTCGTCGGGTATTTCGGTGCCACTCAACGGACGTGTGACATATTCCGATGGGCGAACGTCCGCTCCATTCCCATCTGGAACAACGGGTACCCTAATCTGCAACACAGGCTATCAGCCTTCTGGAGAAATCACTTCGCGATGTATTAACGGACAGTGGCAACCGTCGACATTCTCGCAGTGTGTTCAAGCAGGAAGTTAGTTCACCAATTTTGTCCCTTCTTGGCACTGTCGCACTTATTCATTCCAACTGTGCTTCTTGGATGTTCATTTTGAGATACTGGAGCGATATATCGATGTGCTAGAGTCTGGATTAAAGAAGCAAATGTGAGCAAACATGCACATGGCTGTCCACGTCGCTATATAGTTTCTATATCATTTTAGTATTATACAATTTTCTCCAGTTAGGGAGGATGCAATATGTCATGCGAATGTTCCAGGCGGGGGAACGCAATGCTTGTTCGGCATCGGAGCTCCTGTGAATGGAAGAATACATTACTCGAACGGCGCCCTGTGGGGACCATTCCCAGCTGGTACTGGCGCTGGTCTTGTGTGCTACAGTGGTTCCTCTCCGTCTGGATCGACAGTGTCAACATGCCAGAATGGGCAGTGGGCTCCAATAGCACTAGGACAGTGCATACATGGAGGTTGTTTAAAGCAGAGCCGTTTTATTCCGCATTGCATGCCTTTTTTGTTGCGTGCCTAACATTGCATGTTTTTTATTATTTTATAACCTGCAACTCACGGCTGGGTAGGTAGTGGTCACAAGGCGGTAAACCCATAATGATGGTGGGATAAGGAGTAGGCGCGTTTAGAGAGTAGCCGAAGGAACGCATAAGCTGCGAGTAAAAGTCAATGCTATTAATCGTTGCAGGTGGCAGCGGTGGTGGACAATGCCCTGCAGGCCTACCAACACCGTTCAACGGTCAGATCAGCTATTCGAATGGTGGGATATTTGGACCCTTCCCTTCGGGTACTTCTGCTATGCTATCATGCAACTTCGGACATTCGCCGTCAGGTGGTTCAACCCAGTCAACCTGCAGGGATGGAAATTGGTCACCGTCTTCACTCGCGCAGTGTTTAGCTGGTGGAGGTAGGTGCAACTTTCGGAACATGCATATTATCGGAAGCGAAATGTATGAACATCAAGAGTGCAATCCGTTTGACGTCACCTACGCTCTTTTGTAGATAGTACAAATGGTGCGCAGTGCTTCTCTGGTCCGATGACGCCTGCTAACGGTCAGATAAGCTATTCAAATGGAATGTCATTCGGGCCGTTCCCTTCGGGCACCGTTGCAATGCTTACGTGCACTTTCGGATTCACCGCGTCTGGATCGACGAGCAGCACCTGCTCTAATGGGGCGTGGAACCCTCCGACGATGCCCCAATGCATTCAAGGTAGCTTTAGTTTGGTGGATGGAACTGAGTTATAACGAAGCAAGAAGTGAAACTAATTATTCATAATCGGTCTATTGTAATCGTATTCCAAATCAAAACATACGGCTCTCTCTGTACTAGCCAATTTTGACGGCAGTTAGTACATGGGACTCATGCTTCGCAAAAAATAGTGGTTTACTCACTTTTTCATCACAATGCCATCCTCTCGTGCCGTAAAAATGAGACCGGCTCCAATTTGAGGCAAGAGGGGTGTTGACGGGAACCTTAAAAATCATGAAAAGATGCGACGACTATTGAGTACACTGATAAGAATTCCAACATGTGCTTGATCATCTTATTGGATTTTAGGCATGAATAATGCTTCATTGAAGGCGGATCTGGCACATCATGTCAAACAGGCGTTTTTCCACCACTGAACGGACGCGTTACATACTCGAATGGCGCATTATCAGGACCGTTCCCATCGGGCACAACTGTTTCTATTTCATGCAATCTAGGTTACACCGCAAGTGGCACCGTAACGGCCACGTGTACCAACGGGCAGTTTAGCCCAGCAACGTTGGGGCAGTGCATACAAGGAGGCGTCGGAGGTATGAAAGAGTGTTCAAAAAACTTCTGTCTTATTTTCATAACGAAATCTCTCTTTCTATAAACTGTCTTTCCATTTCATTACCTGACTTCCTAGACCCACAACAATGTTTTCATCACTGTTTGCATTTTTTTTTAGAGGCATTGCATTGTTATGGCACATATTAATGTTGTTCCAGCAAAGAAAATCTTTTGGTGGTGATGTGAAGGAAGATGAATCTTTGCAGGCATCGGTTTGCCTGCGCAATGTTTCGGTTTAGCCCCACCATTTAATGGACAAATCTCTTACTCACAACAAAGCTCCGCTTCGACCTACCCGTCTGGAACAATCGCAACACTAATGTGCAACCTTGGGTTCACAGTCAGCGGTGGTAGCACGGCCAGCACATGCATCAATGGTGTGCTCATCTACTTCTTAGCAAATTAAAATAGCGACTTCGATTTTTGTGTGATTTAAGGATTCTTTCAATTTCCAGTGTTTTCGGCTTGCTAGCAAAGCAACTTTTCAGTACTTTTCGACAACACTTTTTTCTTTGATTCCTGAAATATTCTTTCGACGTGACGAGTGTGCGCTTACGTCTACTTATATTTTCCATACTTGGTGTTTGATGCTAAAGCATACAATGCTAAGACTGTAGAAACGTATTTGAGTGATTGATTTAATAGCGCCGAGGCTATAGCGGATATTTCGAGATCCTTTGACTCCACCAACATTTTCCATGCCACTTCAAGTCAGAGAACTGTAAAACTGTGAGAAAAATCTTAGATTTGCAACGAGAGGGGAAGAGAAGCGAAGATGGCGATCGCCGTCTTGTAATTAATATTTTGATCGCTGCCATTCGATGACCTTGTTGTTTAGGGCAGTGGAATCCATCAACGCTTGGAACATGCCAGAGCGGTATTGGAGGTAGCAGTGGTGGAACGTCCACCACAGGACAATGCCTTTTCGCGTTGCCTTCAGTTTCTAACGGAAATATTCAGTACTCAAGCGTAAGTTCCAACTGATACCATGGTAAATTGGAAATCCCAACAAAGTGATCTTCTTAAGCATTTTGCAATATTTTATCCGCAAGAAAACTTATGCGACTGTTTCTCGTGCATACGTCTGCTTTCATGTCATTTCTGTGCTTTCAGCCGACAAAGAAACGGTGAAATGAAGCAAAAATCAAGATCCCCTTTGATCTATCAGCTTCCCGATGGAAATACTAAGTGAATGTTTTGTGATTTGATGTGTAGGGATCGCTGTCCAGAATCAAGAAATCTTCACGCGATAATGATATGCCATCGGTGCATTAGCAGAAAGGCGTGTCATGCGCCGCTTGGCGCGTTTCCCATCGCTGTATCAGTAACACCTGACTCGGAACGGGTACCCTTCCGCTGTTCCTCCGGATGATTTAGTTGTTGAGCAACCAGGAAAAGAACTCATTTTACTACAGTCAGCTGTGGGTTTAAGAATGATTTATTTTTCGAATGTTCGTGTATATGAAGTCACCTGAATTTGAGGGCAATGAGCAGGAAGTATGTGTGTATATGCTGGTCATGTTGCATGATTCAGGGAAGCTCCGTAGGACCTTTCCACAGCGGCACATCGGCAAGTCTTATATGCAACTTCGGTTCCACACCAACGGGATCGACAAATTCCTTTTGTTCGAATGGCGTCTGGCAGCCTTCTAGCCTTGGCTCTTGCAGAACGAACGGTAGGTAGAAAGCTCTCAAGTAATGTATTCTACATGAAACTGGTGAATATGAGCGTCATCGGATTTTCAAAAAAAAAAAAAACCTTTAATTGATGTGGAATGTAGATTTTGAAAGCATCAATTCTGTCTCAGGGGAGATTTTACAACTCTAGAAAGCTAAACAATAACCACAGAGCATTTCAACAAAACAGCAAAGCAAGAGACAGATAGATGATTTCTATTCGTAAGAGATTATTGTTCGTATCAGTTACATCCAGAGGTGGCGACCGTATTCTTTAAATCTTTTGTCTTAGTTATAAGCGTTCTCATATTGTAAGGATATATTTTTTCATCTCCATTTGCATTTGTTCATCTATGTTTATGCGTTATTGAAAACTACTAAAGAATGCTCATGGAGACTGTGGCAAGTGTTGAGTCTATCGAAGAGATGTGTTGTAATAACACATTTCTTTGCTAGACGTAACACTTTTATAAAGGTAGAGTAGTAATAAATTGCTGATGTTTTATCGTGCAGTATCTTATCTAATATTTGGAGAGAATTTACAAACAAGTTGAGTCGCCCGTATTGTTGATTCACAGAGCCGTTGCGTGCCTCATCTTACTCATTATTTCATTGATTCGGTGATGTGAATATGTTGAGTGCAGTCGGGAAATCTCGTATTACTTCTAGATTACAGCTTTAAACGGCACAATAATTTGTACTTGAAATGTGCATTGTTCATCTGGAATGTTCTACAAGAAAATAAAGCGTTCTTGTGATCAAATGATACACGATGGTCATCTCGCTGTTTGAGTTAATTTTAATTATAATTTTTTAACGAAGGAGTTGTCCACTTTAAAAAAATGGCGAAATGGAAAGCGATTGTTGACAAGGTGAGAGGGGATGACGGGAGGCTATAGGCTGCACGCTAACATTTTTACAGCGTTTCAGCTTTTGTTAACAGCTCTGCTTTTCTTTTTGTTTCCAGCAACGCATTCTGCTTAAACATCGCTGCTTTCTTGCGGGTATTCTTGCTTAGATTGCTTAGATTAGCTGCAATTTCAGCACTTTTCGATTTGCTTAACTGCTCATCTTTGATGGCACATGAAAGTTAATTTCAGGAACTATTTGCAGGGATTAACGAGCACAATATCGGTATAAGCAACGTGCAATGCCCGGCGATTTTTCCAGTTCTTGAAGGGCAAGTGAGTCTTACAATGAACTTGAAAAAATTCAGTTGAAAGGGAAGGAAACATTTTGCTATATGCATGAAAGTGCACTATGCGACTATACTTTAAATTTTCAGTTGGCAAGTAAGTCGTCTTTTAATCACTTTGCTACGCAGCCGACGTTCATTGGCTGGTCTCAATTCAAACATCGATGTGACACATTGAAGCATGAATTATAAGGGAAACAAGATTTGAAAGTAAACAAAGGATCAGAGTTTTTGAAGACAAGATGGCACTGTAAGGTTTTTTATAAGAGTCATGTGCAGAAACCATTCAAACCTCTCCAAGTACACTCACAGTTTTCAAAAGCATTTTCCGGTTGTTCATTCGTTCCGGTTGTTTTTGAAGACCACTTCGGAAACAAACGCGCTCGTTTACTTGAACGGAAATGCATTCGGTTATTCATCCGAATTATTCGTTCATTCGTCCATCCGTTAAATCATTAATCAGTTCACTCGCATAAGATTGTTATCGTGGTTGCCATATGCTATATGCTGAAATCAACTCCTCCATAAGGACGATGTTATAAATGTGGCCGATTGGTTTGCTTTTTCAGTTAAGCTATTCGGAGCACAGTCGAAATGGAATGTATCACCATGGGACAGTAGTTGCTTTAACGTGTAATGCTGGATATTCTGTGTCAGGCTCATCGACAGCAACATGCATTGGTGGTGGTTGGACACCTTTTCCAGGAATTGGCTATTGCAAGCGAGCAGAAATGCCCCGCTCGCCTTTTGCTGTCACCGGAAATGTACTCACATATTGTCCAGCACAAATGCATCCTTTCAATGGAAACGTAAGCAATCATGTCATATGGGCGCAACTGCGATTCTTTATTTGATCGTGTTGTAGCTCGCGGCAGACGGCCGATGGATAAGGAATTTGAGGATGGGTAATAAAACAGCGCTTGAGATAATTATTTTATGCAACGGTGTTTCTTGTTCGGCTAAGATTGCAAAACAACTGAAAAATGCAGCGGTGGCTAGAGTTCTTTTTTTTTTTTTTTTTGCATTGGCACACCGTACAGGCGCGTTTAGATGATAGAAGCGTGACAGCTAAGGAATAAAATTCATGAACTAGTTCAGAAGCAGCTCTGATTTCGTCTTCATTAAAACTCTCTCTTTTGGAATTCAGAGCTTAACAAATTATCAGTACTAAACGAATCAATATAGTATTATGTAGTTGGCGCATACCAACAGCATGGTATTAAACGAAGCAAGTGGGTTAATGCAACCGGGTTAAACGACTGCTTCGCAGTATAACATATGATGAGAAAAAAAATCTGACGCCCATCGTTTAGAATATTTAACCCTAATGGTGCACCCACTTGAGAGGTGTCCAGGGCACATGTCGTGATCCCATATATTATTGCGCCAGTGCTCATTTGGAACGCATAAAAACAACGACAACAGCCAAATATGGAAAGGAGAGCAATGACCATGAGAGCAGTAGAATTAAGACCATGAAATTACGTAAACTACCAAATGAACATGCTTCAAACCCTGGAGGATGATGTTCAGTTATGAAAGCGTTCATTTAGCAGCTAGGAACGGTTTGTATGACGCATACCAACAAAACTTTCTCTTTCCAGATAAACTACAACGAAGTACCCAGTGTGGGCTCATTTCCAACAGGTACTGTGGCTAAGCTACAGTGTAATCTGGGCTTTACGGTTAGCGGTCCTTCATTGTCTGCTTGTCGCGATGGTGTGTGGAGTCCGCAGTTGGGAGTATGCCAAGCTGGAATTGGCTCATTTTCGGGGCCAGGAAGCTGTGCGCCACTTGCCGCACCCAATAACGGAAAGGTAAAACGCAGTCAGGACTGCAACTTTGTACTATGAATCACCATTGAAATACGTTTATGGGTGGAGATCGCATTATTATGATTAAGCGAAGCTTAGTACGTTTTGTCGCAGAGTCACAATCTCCTTGTCATTTCAGCAGAAGGATATAGGTCTCAGTTGATGTTAGATATGGCAAAGAAACGTGTTACTACGACATTTTATGTCCGACGGTGGAAAACTTTCGATGCAACATACAGTAATCCTTTTCAAGAACTGCTTCCCCCCCCCCCACATAAGATTAAAAACTTGAGCAATGCAAGCCCATCATAGACGATGGCAGAAAGCCTTGCACAAGACCTGATTGTGAGAAGATAGGAAGTGGAAACTGTAAGAGGACCAGTTCTGTCATGTACAGAATGTTTCATTTCCAGATCTTCTACATCCAAGCAGGGGCGCAAAATGCGAACGAACTTGGCACAACAGCGATCCTTAACTGCGAGACTGGCTTCATCGTCAGTGGCCAAACAATGCTTACGTGCACTGCTGAGGGATGGGCTCCACAGAATGGGTTTGGAATTTGCCTGCCAGCCAACCAACTGCAATAGTGGCTGTTCGCGGAGTTCCTTTATGTAAAGTCTACCTACAAGCTTCCGCTCGCTCTGCGTTTGCATGTAAATGTTTCTTTTCGCCAATTCTCCTTCGTTTGAAGGCCTAAAAATTTGGCAGCTCTAGAGCGAGCAATATCGCCGGTGACGCGTCCGGCGGTTTCGCTTCATATTTTTATGAGCCTGGTTCTGGTGTTATTGTTTTGCTTCGTGCTTTCATACTGCCTTCATCTGTATGTTGATAGATAGCGTAACAACCACTCCCTTCAGTTCTACTTATGTTTCTCACACATCACAATTATGCCATCGGTGACATCGTTTTTTACCTTCCCTTCATAACCGTTTGTAGCTGTGAATTATTTGCGAACAACCTTCAACTTCTCAATTGCCGCTGAATTTTTAACCTGTTTGTACGTTAGCTGGAACAGTTCGAGGAACACGGATGACTGCGGCACACACTTCGTTCTAAGACTTGCATCTGAGATGCTTGCTTGACAATTTAATCAAGTTCTTGTCATAATTGCTTTATTGTATGTGCATATTTTTTCATTTGCTTTTAACTTTTGGTGTGGGTGTTATATAGTAGGAAGCCCATTCACTCGCATTTGACATGCATTCTGACTGCATTTCTGATCGTCACTCGATGAGGGAGTCCATTGCTATGTATGGACTCTTAAACTCAGGAAAAAATGGTGTACTCATATAGCCTTTGTAGGAGCGAGTGTTTTGTGCACAATAAAACAGTGCATTTGCAAGTTATTGCTCGCGGTTTTACTATTTATTCCCTCGTGTGATCTTTAGAAGAAGACACCTATTCAGTAGTATATCCACTTATTACTTTTGCGATAATAGGAAAATGTTACTGCCCATCGTGTTATGATTTTCCAATTAGCTCGCTGTTGTCGAACTTTTCACAGCTTTTTTTTGCGGACCACACACGAAGACTGCAACAACAAATTGCTAGATTAACATTAAGTCGCGATTTAGAAATAACCACTTGCGGAAGAAATGCTACTCCTACTGTTCTCACCTCCAAGCGACCTAAGTTTACCTGAATTCTCTCGAAGTCACGCAAGCCTCATTTCACTGATCGGAATCACAGCTTTACGTCCAATTTACTCGTCCGCCCTCAGATGCATGAGCCGTCGTGGTTCCTCAGTTTTGAGAAAATGTGACGGGACTCATGCCTATGCCAACGAGCAGGGAGTCGTATCTTTATAAGCACGAATTAAAAAAATACGTTGAGGAAATCCAAACTGAAGATTCCTGGACTTCCCGAGATCAGCATGCGGCAGCTGCAGCGTTAATTCCTGTATGTTTAGAAAGAGTCGTAAGTTGTTATATGAGACACAAGGTTTCTGCAAAAAACCTCCTCCGTGACCCCTCTTTTAAAATGTTGGGGATAACCGGTACAAAGATTCTGAAATTATATCGAAGACATGCTTAATATAATTGAGATTATTTTGGTTAATTCTTCTTTCGCCTGACCGTTCTGGTTGGCGTTGTGATGATGTTCGAAGAAAGATGCTGCGGGACAGGCGGGACCTGCACCGTATTTAACAAACCGCAGAATCGAAACATTTTCATCGCACAAATTGATGCCCAGCTCTGTTCCGGAAACGAGGTTGTTCACTGAGCACATTACAACGAGGCAGTCAACAACAACGTATGACATAATGCATTACAAGAATGTTGCAGAAATGGAAACGTCTTTTGTGATCCCAACAATTGCCTGTTTGCTACAATGGACTGCGGGATCCAGCGGAATTTGGGGGTCAAGGTTGGTGATGAGTGTTTAGAAAGTCGAGTATTCCCTCGATAACCTGCCCATTTTCAAATCTGCTACTTTCGAAACTTTTGACACTCGTCCAAGCATAAGGAAAGCCGCTCCCATCCAATAAAAATTCTTACATACACTCATGTTCAGCACGACGATGAGTTTTTGAGGTCTCCGTCGAAAGCCTTATGGTTTTGTTGGCAATTAGCTTGACAGCGTCGTAACGTTTGTCTGACGATGCAGCAGATAGCGAAAGTAGCGAGGAACACAGATACTGCCAACGTTACGATCTTTGCGATCAGCATTGCTTGCGGCAGCACGACGAATGCTGAACGAATGGTGCTGAGTGTCGTATCGCGAACCGTCACTTCGGCGTCAATCCAGAAAGTAGGCACCAACGCATCGGCAACGTTCTTCACAATACTGAACGTGGTTTGTTGCGTATTTTGATCATCTCATCAATACTGTCGCGTAATTCAAACACCGTTTCTTTAAACTAGCTATTCAAACAACCACAACAACAATAATAAAAAGGAGGAAAACTTTCAGGCTATATACGGACCAACGATATCTTCCGAGCATGAAGAGTTAGTTTAAAAAGGCTCTAAGCTACCTATCCACTGCCGCCAAAAGGTTGCGAGATACAAAAGTTTATTTTTAGGATTTGAGCAGTATGTCAAGAACGGGGGATGCTGGCACAAGGCTGACCCTGTAGGTTGAGGATATTCTGGTGAAGAATTCGAAGGAACCTGTCTTTTATCTGGAACTGATCACGAGATATTTAGGTTTACTTTGCAAGTTCTGACGCAAAGACACCATCAAAGTTTGTGTTTGAGATCTGCTCGTACCGGCTGACGATAATTGGAGCGTTGGGTAAAACATTCAACCGAATCTAGCGTTATGTCCGATAAATGGAGAAACACGAAAGTTTTCTTCTTATGGGCTTTGGCAGATTGATTAGCAGAGTCAAACCACCTTCTATGGAGTTCCAGGATGACCCAACAAAATTTTCCTATAAAAGAAGCATTGTTCGAAGTGGGATGAGCCATACGCACCCTTTAGTCACTTGATAGGCAAAAAATCGACGCTAAGGCATTTGTATACATGTCTCCAACCCCCTTCCCCCGCCTCTCTCATATCTGCATGCGCGTACACGCACACATGCACGTACATAAATACGCGACTATGGGGAAATTTTGAAGCAAAGACCATCCTCGTAAGATCGACATAAAGTTGCTTCAGCTTTTGAATTTATTCTTTGCTGCGGAACTGCCATATGCTTACTGTGTGCGGCATCCTCGACTCTCTGCTTTCAGAAATATTTCAGTTACTTCTTCCCCGTTGTCATCGTGCGCATCAGTTCCAACTCGTGCGTTGCATTACGAATCTATTCATGTTTATATTCTGCACAGTTTCCAGTTGTGTGTTTCTTTTCTGTGGGATCTGCTTCCTGCCGATATCCTTAATGCACCCACTTCCTCATGAATGGTTTCGGTTTTATAGTATTATTGCTTTTGCGCATTGAACCTCGAAGTGTTAGATATTCAATCGTCCAGACGCCTGGTGAACGTTTCGCCTTTTCCCTTGTTTAATCTGCTATTTTTCTTTATCATGTTCGCATTCGCGGCGTTGAAATGAAAAAAAATTTTTAAAAAGAATAGAAAGGAATAAAACGTGGACCGAACAGATGAATGAAATGAACTTTGATTCCTAAACCGAATAAAAATCAGTAAGCATCCAAACAGATGTGTTGAGCAATAATTTAATCTATTTATTGAGAAAAGTGAAAATTAAATTGAAGAAATGCCACCACTTCCCGCAACTGCAAGGAGGATATCTGTCAGATTGAATTTCTCTATTTTGCGAGATTTAGATTAACTATGCAGGGAGAATTAATTGAGAATTTTTTCACTTACAACTAAAAAAAAACATTCTCAACGCCTAATGAATTTTGATTTTTCCATGCGGTTTTTTATGGGCAATTGAAAAATCTCGGCTAAAAATCTAAAAAGAAAAAGTAAAACGAAGAGAGAGGAAAACACTACTAAACTTCATTACTGAAGAAGCTCATTTAAAAGATGAGATAAAAGATAAAAGAATAAAAAACTAAAAGATTAAAAATTGAATAAAGAAAGAGATGGAGGATCAAAAAATTTTGCCGAAAAAAAATCGGTGCAGCTAAGAAGGATGACTTCTTCGGCTGACCGAAGTGACAAGTGGAAAAATCAATCACTATTGCTGTCATCTGCACTACAATAAAAACTCCAAAGGGGAACGCTTCTTTAACTTTAGCATCAACAAAGAAAAAGGTAGTCAAGCTAAATATTTATTTCTCATGTATTCATCTCAGCCATGAGAAAGTAGACCTCTGGAGTGCGACAATTCAGTGCTACCAAAAACAAATGCCGATAAAAGGAGAACTTACCAGATGGGTTCATGCAGATCATGATCTACGTAAATCGAAAAGAACACATTATCTGCGAGAGGGTATGCAGTGCGATAAAAGGACACAAAATTAAGCTATAAATTTGGCGATGTGAAAAAAGGCTTGTCTAGCGGAATTGTTAGGATTCGATTGCTGTTTCTACTGCTATTCAAATTTTATTTGACTTCAAACATGAAAACCTACTCCTGAATCGTTTAAGACATACTTAATATGCACGTTGCGAATGCGGGAATGGCCATAGTGATCAGACAATGAAACAGTCGAGAACGATTGGCCTTAGATGTGAAATGTTTTACATTTGAACAGAGTTATAGGCAAGCGGGCTAAAACATAGAACTCTCTCTTCTATGATGTAAGTGCAAGAAAATCATTTGTGGAAAAATATTGACATCTAGAAGTGCGCTGTCGAAGATTCAAAAATTTGCTGTAGCAATTTTGGTGCCATCTTTTGCAGAATATCGTGCATTTTCATTCATATGTCTTGAAAATTTTGTATTATGAATGCCCGTTAATGCTCTCTGTTCTCGCGGATGCCAAACAAGAAACATTAAGAAGCTTTTGGGAACACACCACTACAGCGGAAAGCTTAGCGGAGTTCTTTTAAAACGGAGATTCGCAACTAAATGAAAACTTGACGGAGCGAAATACGCTAACAGACATGGAGTTCAGCAGAAGTTATTGGTTATGGAGGACTGATCAGCTCATACATATATATCTGTTCAGGTACATTGTTATTGTCGCTGAATTGAGCATTTGTGAGCGTTATTTATAGCAAAAAAGAAAAAAGAAAAAAAAAACGGACAATGCGTTTAACCTTCTTAGAGATAACGGCTGGACGTTTAGTGCGCAAAAAAACGAACTTACGTCGTTTCAGGAATACGAAACATAGGCACCGAAACCATCATCCTCACTTGGGCTCGAGTGAGCATCCCAGAAACCTGAAGCAAACATTCTTTGATTTTTTCATTTTTTAAATTACCTTTTGAGCAGAATTGCAAGACGTATTATTGAATTTCGTTTTCTTCTTCTGTGCATTGTTGGTTATGATTCTTAGAACGATCATTTTCGGATTCGGCATTTTTCACATCGGTTCGGAAATTCAAAGTCGCACCATGAGGCTGTATAAGATAACAAGAGCTCAACGTACCGGTTCCTTTGCGAAAACGAATGGAACATGACGCTCACGAGAGGGTGATAGACCACGCACCGTGCTAAACACCGCTGGTGGTGAATACAGCCAATGCGGTGGCGAGAAAATTACTGAGAAAGGTAAAATCTCTGCCTTCCCTGCAATGCACATCGCTCACAACAGTTCCAACCTCGACTAAACGAGAAGGCTCAATTCCTAGCACAAACTGCTAAGTTAATCGTGAACAAGTTAAAGGGCACCGCCGTGATCACACTGTCAAATGAACATATGAAGTCTCACTCTTTCACATGTCGACTGGTTACGTCATTCGGTATTGGTGTTCTTGATGAATGAATTCAAACACCCATGGCTGTGGTAGGAACCACCCTGTTTATAGCACATGCATGAGGGAGATGCACAGCTCAGTGATGAAATGATGAAATGCCGAACGCAGTGTCCCTAATTTGAGGCCCTTCCCTTGGGCCCCACATATAAGGAATGTTAACAGTTGTATTGTGTGGGCCTTGCCGATTTAAGTTAATGAAACTAATAAAACGGATTTTTGAATCGAGACACTACTGTAGACATGAACTGAGAATGTCTTAAAGCCGTGCATGAGAAATCAGCAACAACTACAAAAAAGATGAAATATTTGTAAACTAGCAAATATTGTCTAGCGCAGTGCCAACATCATTACTGGTACTATCGACAGATTTATAAGAGAAAACGTTCTAACCACTCTGTGCCACTATCTGATCACTACAAATGATTAGAAGCCAGATGAACTCATAGAAACTAGAATAATCCGCTTGAAGAGTTTATTTCAACGATCCGCTCAATCAGCCTAGTCGTAATTTATGGTGCACATGGAGTAATGCAATATACAGACTATATCCTACAGGAGTTCTTTCAGAAATCAAGCTCAGCAACAGAAAAGCGCCCAAGTCGTTTTAAACATCAACAGTTGTGGGTAGAGGATTACCTGGGTAACACTTCAGAGGGAACATCCCCGGAGGTAGCAGGTAAGTACCATCAACGTAATTTCCTTCGCAGCACTCGTTGCAAAAGTTCCGTCGCTTCGAGCAGTCGACAAACGGAAGCAATGAGCAATTATTGAATGTCGTCTTACTGCAAAACGAAAGCTTTTCATCGTGAAATCACATCACATATGTTGTTGGCGTACTGTAATTTGTTGACAGTATCTGTTGAAGCATTCGTTCTCTTCGCAGAGTTGCTTAAATTAGTCAGTCACTTCACTGCATTTTGTCCATACGTCGCGTTTCTCATTCTCGGATAGCGAAAGTAATCGCTCGGCCTAACTTCATGTGAACCGTTTCATGTGAACTTCGATCGTTTTTAATCGACCCAAATCTGGTTTTCACTTCTCCGGCTTTAATATTGCGAAGAAAAAAATCGCTTTTAAGGGAACGTTTCCCGCTCAATAAGCAACCGATATTTTTGAAAAATGCTCGGTTTCAAGCGATTTTCGCCTTTGTTTGGTTACCATTGTTTTCACTTTGTTATATATTTCAGCAATCGGTCACTCTTTTTTTTGCAGCAAGTGCACTAATTAATATTTTTTCATGAGGTAAAGTAATAGTACAATGCCAAGCTATGGCAATATTTTGGCGAAGCACTTACGTCTCACACACGTCAATGGAACCGAGTAAACGTGTTCTGCGTTCTACGTTCTACTGAAAGTATGCAGTGCTGAAAAACGAAAACATGTGAAGGAGGATTCCTGGATGAAGCACTTACTTGGGACAAGGATCCCACTCCTTGAAATAGTTGACCTTCTCAGGATTTTCGTATCGAAATCCTTTATTTTCATCCAGTGTCGTGTCGAAAACCTCGTATGGTGTTTCAAACTTGTAAGAGCGAATTCCGCTCACCGTCGTTTCCCCAGCATATGTTGCGTAAAATGAACTGAGAAAGATATAATGAATTGCAACCGGCTCAACGTTAATCGACGCATGAAATTATGTCTTTTTATTTGCCACACAAGCATCACCAACAGACCAGTGCACTCAACAAAAAACTAAACAGAGAAAAAGCATAAATCATTCGATGCAATCCTAAAATGAACAATTTTGAAAGGTTGCATTGCCTTCACCTCATATTTTCTAGTTTTTGGGAATATCAACAAATATGAATAAATACATAAGAATTTCACTGAACTCTATTATGTTAAGCAAAACGACAGCGCTAATTTTCTACTAAAGTGAACCTATCGAGACATAAAAAACCACTACAATATAGCTCACTAGGAACCAATTATATGAAAAAATATTCTCTTACCGACACAACAGCGCCATAAAGAATGGCAGAACATCATTCTTGCTCAGTCGTGGAGGGTTGAAGCTAGCGGAATCTGAAAAAACAACAAACAATACTGCTTGATTATCGTAGCAGGAGAAAGTAAAATCTGGAGGCCATGAGAAACCCATGTTTGGAGGAACAATAAGATGGTGGCTTTCACCCTCAAGCGGAAGAATGTACTCTAGCTCTACCTTTAAATTTCGTCCGTTTAACAAAACGGTCAAACCTCGCCAATTTACGTTGCATTCAGTAAAATCACATCCCAACCTTACAGGATGCGATAGAGAAGTAGAATATTTTGGCCACTTTGTTGAGCAGCCCAAATTCAAACGTAGAGATCGAACACGCTTCAACGATCCGACAATGAATCAACACTTGTTGCCGATAATTTTTTCTAGGCAACCGATGCCACCTTAACGAGGCAAAAAAATTGTTCTGCCATTGCATAATCACATCCAAGTCAGCTAAATGAACTAAACTTCCAACAGGAAGTGAAAAAGAGAGCAAGAGTTATGAATACTCGCAGTGTTTTTCACCACTTCTGCTGTTAGGTGTGAATTATTGTAGAATAATATCATAATGCAGTTAGAGGATAACTACTGGCTAATTTATTACCTAGCTTGGAATAAGGGCGAAGTTCTTCCATTTTAAATCGCCCTCAAATCGACTCCCAATCATATGTGAATAGACATTCCAAGTTATTTAGCTGTTGATGTTCTTACCTATTGCACAACAGAAGTCAGTACGGCCTACACAATATATAAATATAAACAGCATCAAACAACACATGAGAACTGCAATATTCACCTGAACCATTGATCATTCTTGCTTGCGGAGTGGTCCACCAATTATGCGGTAGACCTCCAGCACCTGCCCACCGTACAACGACGCCAATTTGGTCGATGTTCCCCTTGCCGGTCTTTACGATGTAATCTTCATCATTCGAATTGTTGTACTGCAATAATTTGCAGTTAACTGACTGTGGCACTGCAAAAACAAATCTAATGATTTACGAGAACACTGCTATTTGGAAGGTTTCTAAGATGAGGCTCCTCATTTGCAATCACAAAAAATTCCTTGAAAATGCTGAACATATGGTATTGCTAAGAAATTTGCCACTTATAGCATCTCAAACAAAACTTGACTTAGATTCCCGCCTAGCAAGCTCTACACTTTGTGTCAGGAACGATTTGATATATCCTCATTGTGGGTTTGTTCTAGAACTAACAGCGGCATTGATCAGCGATATTCTTTTTAGTTGTCTGGCGCCCTATTATGCTGAAAAGTATAGCTAAGGCACTTTTTTTCTAATGCAGCCATACCTCACTACAATTATGCTTCTAAATGTGAGTGATGACCAAACACACAATAAAAATAGGTGCGTGTATGCCTTTGAACAAAACTAGTAAGCCACTTGCTGTTTGATATGAAATGAACTGACCTCATAGATCTCATAGGTGGTCCACCGAAACGTTACTCTGTTCCCATTTCACATTCACAACATACTACGTTGTTCCCAACTCACATTAGTGGTCTCGTTCACTTAAATACGCTTCAGGAAAACAATAGAACAGAAAGTGACGAACTCCTTGGAAGTATGACATCACTTCCATATCCGGAATGGGGAACGGTACTAATGGCTCTCCATCGTTGAAAAGATTGCATAGCAGCACATAGAAATCTGAGCGTACGAACGTTATGAACGGGTCATTATAGCCGTTGAACATTATGTCAATGAATTTCACTGTTCTGCAAAAGGCACTTTTAAGAAATCATAATTCAGCCCACAAAGAAGTAATATAAATTCAACAATATTTTGTAGAAAAAAACAACAACAATTAGTTGCTAATTTCTAATAAACTAGAAACTATTTATATAAAATGCATGCTGGATCTAGTATTGCCGTGTAAATGCGCGAAAATAAATCAACTCTGAAATCAACAACCATTTCAATTTATACATTAAGAATCCTCATTTCCAAATGCATATTAAAATACTGAAATAAGAAAAATTTCGGAGTGTGAGAGCGCTGATCAGACAGAAGCATCACTATTTGCCTATCTTAACTGAACTGTCCACCAAACTGTCAGCATTCAAAAATTTTGCATGCAAATCGAAGGTGCAGATATCTTTCTGCCGATAAATGTGAAAACCCTCAACAAGAGCGATTTCAAGCATTACAGTTTAATTTTACACATAAGAAATCGTTCGAAAAGTCCTATCCGAACAAATATGTCAAAAAGATCAGAAAACATTTAAAGAGCTTTTGAATGAAGTAATGAAGTTCCAAGCAGCTAATCATGAAACTGCGCAAATTCGTAATGCCCACATTCGAGTACAATAACTATACAGGAATAATACAGGAAAGGATTCTCGCCAAGCAACAGCATTCCAATGTCGATAAGCGTTCTGCATGCGATATCACACTGATATTTCGAGTCAACCATGTTGTTCAACGCTCCCTTAAATTGTCGACGTGTATTCGTGGAAATAACGGTAATTGTTTAGCAGTGAATTCTACATTGTTATAAGAATAGGACTTATAGTCGATTTTAGTTTACATGAATAGAGATTACATTCCGACAGCGTTCCTTTTACTTTCTTATTTAGTTAAAACTTTCTTTTGCAGCAAATCACCAGTAAATGCAAATTTACCGATAACATTACCGATAAATCACCATTTAATACGACAACAGTGGATCTCTGAAGCTGAAAATTGAAACAAATAGTGTACACTTCAGGAATCATTTTGCATTAACACTCATAGTGCGACTTTTGTAATGAAATCTTCCAACGGTAGGGCTTGGTCGATTGGAAAGCGAATTTGGTGGAAGAAAAATACGAAATTTAGAAAAAAATATTTCTTTGTGGAGGACAATATATGTAATAAGTAATGCCATGAACATTATAAAATGGTCAATAGTATGAGTAACTAATTTGGTATTAAAAAAAGATTTTAGAATGTTTACGATTGCAACTGCATTCGGAACAGTCAACATCGCTTCTTCGTCGCAGTAATCACATGACAGATCCCTCGCAAACAAATAACGCTTGTAGTTTTTATAATAAACTTCACTGCCATCTGCTGTGAACTCATATTCGGTTTTTTGCTCTGAATATCTGCAACTTCACAATTTTCATGCTTTGGAAACTTAAAATGCCGATCAGCGAATTGAACATTCAATTTTGGGACTCAATCTGATTGCTGAGAACGCCAAATAAAAGCAAAACGGATCTTATGCAGGCATTGCTCACCCAGGTTTTCACTTATTTGTTGGAAGGTGATTTTTTTGAAAAACATGCGAAAATTTACCGAGAATCTACAAAATAGACCATGTAAAATCACACGCCGCATTCTATTTTAATTCAGAGAACACAGAAGGAAAGAGACGCAGATAGCTGCTGCTATTCCTTAAGAGTTAAAAAGCATTCGTTAATATATCTGAGGATTTATGCAATGCGTAATTGTCTATTCTCAGGTGGTAAGTGATGCAACGGTCAGTTTTTGGTATATTCTACAGTACACTCAACTACATGAATTAATTACTGATTCATGATCACACGATCTAAAGGATTCTTATTCATCAATAAGTTCGGGAGAAAGACACAGAATTCATGTCTCAGAGTTGGATATGGCGTAAGAAATTACAACAGTGTATCATATTTACAAAACAATGCAGCAGTTTTGAGAAAACTATTAGGAAATAATTCATTCAAGAACAAACGTAGCAATATCTATAAGCGTGAAATAAATAGCACATGATGTTACGACAGACCTTGCTGCTAAGCAGTGATGTCATTATACCAATACTCTACTTGTATTTCTCCACCAAATGGTGAAATATTGCACTTATAACACTTTACTTTTTCTAAAGCAGAGTCTACTGCACTCAGATTGTACTTGGTGTTCTAGATTTAGTGCAATAGTGCATCAAATACTTGAGCCTCAAAAATGTGGTACTACACTTATACCGTAGTCCCCGTTCCTCGTTTTTTTTGGTGTGGATGAACATGACGAAAGCAACGGTATTCGAGGCATTGGGCATGAGAGCATGGACACTGTGGAAACGACAAAAGCAAGCTTTAGAAACAAGCTATGGAATAAAGTAAACGAATCGTTCATATATCTTCTATTCTAAATGTTAAAGGTGACTGGCGCTCCAACCGTCATTTTCACGTGCGCCACCATAATCCTCTCGCCATTTTCAGTAGACCTGGAACAGGGCGAAGACCTCGCGAACTTGCAAGAACGAGGCAGGGATCCAGCACACTGTGAACTGGTGAAACCCGCCTCGGAGGAAAAGCCATAGGAACTAATTTGGCAGGGTTGCAGCTTTCGGAAAGCCTTTATGCAGAGCTTCTTGTCTTCGCTATCTTGAGCTTCTCTTTTACCTGCCTTTCTTCGCGAGTCTCCAAGCGTGATTTGGATGCGCATATTGCTTTATCAAACATTTCTGACAGCTGACTGCTCTTGCAGGCTCTGCGTTTTTCAGATTTTTGACAATATTTGACGTGTTCAGACACACCAGTTCACTCTGGTCACATCTCGAATACTTGAAGCCTCCATGAATCACTTCGCAAAACTGCCATATCGACTTCGATCGGATTTGATTTCTCCCACGTTGCTGCTTAGCTCAAAGGCCACTCATACCGGAAAGATCTATCCACAGTGACATTACAACGCTAAAAACAGGAAAATTTGCTTGGAAAATTAAAACAAGATGTTGGTGCCGTTTACCGCACTTCACCAAATACAGACACTTCTATTTGTTTCCTACAAGTCTGTAGTTTTAACTTTCTGGAGGTTCTTGATTTAAAAGGCTTCGTTGAAAACACAGTTTATTTGAACCATAAAACGGAATGAGTAAGCAAATATATTTCTTTTAAGTTGGAGCCACACATTAGTTGGAAATATAGGTTATTCTTTTATGCCTTACGAGCTTCCGTCTATCCAACTAACTCGCACAGAAAAGCAAAATTGAGCCCTGCATTTCCAAATAATACATTATCCACTTCGATCATCAGTGGATGAAGACACGATGGATCCAACACTCAAATTTGAAACACGAAGCACAGTGACGACGTGATTCTGAACTCAGAAAAAAGAAGAAAATGAACCTTATGCACAAATACTGACAAAATGTAATTTTTTTAAAAGTTGTAACTGTGCCATCCTCGAAGAATCAGATTTATACTTGCTATAAGTACGAGCACAGCGTGAAAAAATACGACAATTTTTTGGTAAGATGACATCACTGCTATGAAGAGCGGATGGGGAGGGGAGCTGTGAAGAGGGATGAAAGTGGGGGATGTAAACGGTTGCGTTTAACTTGCTGTGAAAAAGATAAATTTGCAAACCCTTGCCCTACTGTCGTCTTAGATAACGCAAACTTTGGCGATGCGCACACAGCCCAATCAATGATTTATGCTTTAAGTTAGTCAATCGTTTAAAGAACAGCAAAACAGCTCTGTCACTGCTTTGTTATGCAGCACAATGCAATTCAGATTCAGGGAAAGAAAATAAGCGGTCAGGCTGCATATCAACAAATCAGGTAGCTTAGCGTTTGATTGAATTGAGAAGGCAAGAGTAAACTACAGATTTTGAACTAATGCAATGCTTTGCTTTCCACTCGGATCAAGGAGTAATTTTTGTGTTAAAAGCACCGCTTTATCATACCTTCTAAAACTAGATACACACTATTTCCTCACATTATTTGGTGCTTTTTTCATCCCTTCAATCCGAGCCACTTGCCCACTTTGTGCAGGTTTTTCGTATACACACTGCCGTGAAGCAATCATAAACGCTTTCATGGGGAAGAAGCTCGACTGACTAAAAGTAGAATACCGCTCTTGGCAGTACTCGAACTTGAGTGAGTTGAAGCTATTCAGACAAAGGTTTTCTGCACCCTTCTGCATAATTTTCGGGAAAGTAACAGGTGAAAGTCACCTTCTGTGCATCCCGTCCGCCCGATAGCCAACATTTGGTCATTAAAATTTTCAGATATAACCCATGAACTCGGCATGTCAATATATCCTCAAAACGTCATTGTCCTTCTCAATTCCCTGATGCTTCCAGACAATTGAATTATATCTTTCTTGTATAAGAAAGGTAACGTTTCTGCACCTCTAGAATTGACGCTTCTATTAATCGCAAATTGACATTGAAAAAGTGCATACAAAGACAGGTGGCAGAGCGAAGGAGTTAGGCTGCTTTGATAAAAGTAAGCTGTAAATCGTCACAAGCAAATTGATTAACAACGAGCATCTCACCTTACTGCAAACGGTCCGAGCTGCTGCAACGACGGCTTTGCACCTTCATAGACAACCTAAAATAGTGACAATCTTATTAATATTCTCTACACTGTAATGGTACCACTGTTCTTTTGATCGGTTAAATTTGCCGAAAGACGTTGTGCACCGTAGAATCGTGAAGGCGAGTAGACTGAGCATAAAACTTGCGAGAAATCGAGAAAAAAAAAACCCAAAAAATGGTGACAATCCGCTAGTGAATCTCTTTATATCAAACCAACCAGACTTGTTCATTGTACTTTCGTGGTCTGCGAAATCCAAATACCGAAGAGTTAATTAGGCATGTGATTTTTTTATTTTGCACTTTTGTTAATGCAGTTTTGCAGCAGATAGGAAGGTATGTCAACGAGGCCGGGATGAAAGCTACATTTTGCAAGATCCCCTCAGGAAATCATGAGTAGTAATAACAGGAAACTTAAGAATGCATCTCCTATGGAATCAACAGTATATAAATCTGCAATAAAAGATCGACTGGCTGCAGAAAAAAAAAAAGGTTTCAGCTGCGAAGATGCTAGCAGAGTTAAGTTATTATAATCTTAGCCAAAAAGATGAGCAGAAATTGAAAATTTTTTAGAGGTGATCTTAGATTTTTATTACATATACCATATGATACGCGATGAAGCAGCAATATTAGAAACAGGAGCATGTTTTCATGTTCGGATGACCTTCACTGGCTCTCAGATGAGACGAACGTTTGCATTACCTCATATGAACGAGTTCTTCAACGATAACGGGAAGAATGTATCGCCAGCTTTTATGAATACAGTGAAGGAATTTTCAGGAAACTATGGAGCTGCAAGCTCGAAAGATTTTGTTGGAGGATTTGCTCATCACCTACAAGGAAATTAGATCTCAAGTGACATTACAGCCATATTATCTGCACTTTCATCTGAATTTTCAAAGAGAAAACATCTACTCCATGTTAATTCAACTTGATGTGATTTTTTTAAAGTCGTGCAATAAAACACTACCTCGCACTACCCCTCACTATCCTACAAAATGTCACATTACCACTTTTATTTCCGCATACTTCCGCACTATCATTTTTCAGAGTTCCAAATTTCGCACCTCTTCAAAGTTTGGTACTTTAAGGCTACAAGTTTTATGACAATAGATGTATAGAACAAAAAAAAAATCACATACATGAGAATTGAGTCTGATCAAAACATAGACAGAACATTCTATGAGGCGAAGAGACATTAGGTTTTAATGCGAAGAAAATACTGAGGCAAAATCTTAGAAGAGGACGAGGATACAACACTCCCTAACAAAACTTTGCACTACGACATACCGCATCATCTCCTCCCCATTTCCACATCAGTTACCTTCTGAAACGCGAGTGCATATCCATAACCGCAGTATTTCCTCCCCCATCTTTCCAACTCAACGTCCGTTTCCAAGCTTTTGAAAGTACACATTTGAAAGTCCGGCAGTACCTTTCGAAACAAAGTGAAGAGTTTCCGCAGCCTGTGGAGGAAAACTTTTGAGAACGAGCTTTGCCTAACACGAAGGCACTGAATACAACGTCTTTGTAAAACACAGTTGTGATTTTCTTGACCCCGGCGAAAGGTGACACTCAGATATGTTCAGGTAGCCACCGTACTTCGCAGGTTTTCAAGCATGAAGATGAGTAAAATGATGCAATGGCTACATGATCTTGAAAAGTGGTTCCAACCCCCTTGTCTTTGCGTAGCGGAGCATTTCAATGTTCCACTTATCAAGTTATTTCGTAAACCACAGCGACTTGTTTGATTATTGTAGTAGGTACAAGCAGGAATGATTCATAATGGTTGCAGCCAAACTGTCAACAATTTATGACGTGCCAACAGCGCCTAATCGAGAAACTGGCGAGCGGCCAGAGGAGTACTGATTCCTAAAGACGCCTGCTCGACCAACAAAGTCATCGGTAGATGCGCCTTTCCATTAGCTTCTGCAGAATGGAAACACGCAAAGGAGGCAGACAAATAGAGAATTGTGCAGTTGTAAATAAATTTGCAGAAGACATTGCTATCAGTTTCAATGTTACCATGGTTCTGAGCAATGCATTTTATAGATAATTTGAGAATAGGTGAAATAAAAAGTGCAGATGAAGCAGTATATGAATGAATAATGCCGTATACGGTAGTTCACCATATAGATCTTCTGAAGAGTTTGTCATATGAATGTCGTGAGGTTGTCGCCTGCTATAAGCAAAGATGGATGCTAACATCTCCTGGTTGGTTTGAATCGGCGAATAAGCGGCAAGTTTGAATCGGCGAATATATGCATTCTACTAACGACTTTATGAAGAAGATGCCAATCAAAATTGTACGTTGGCATAAATTTGATACAGCTTTTGACGATGTACACAGATTCACATCAAGAACTAGTGTTACTATTATTGCATCACTACTATGAAGTCATCGACAACTAACATTATGATAAGAAGCTAATAAAAGTTGTGAAAAAATTATAATATGGCTTGATAAAATCGTGTCATCTCTGATCAAGTAAACGGAATATCGCATGCGTGCATTATTCTGATAGCTCCAAAGAAAGTGCAAGTGAAGCACGCCCAAAACAGACGAGAATAGATAAGGACCGCATGGGTCCGCCCGAATATTTTCATGTTCAGTTTGCGCACAATAAACTCATATATACCTTGCTTAAAATCGGATATTTCTGTTGGTCTCCACTACCCATCATACAATATTTTAAGTTCCCAATCTTTAGTATCAGTATCGCATATTGGAAGTTGCGCCTGTACCTCATTATATTTTCATTATATTTTGTCTCATCTTCATGAAGACTTCGATTTTTATTGCTATGCTGCCAATTCATTTTACTATTCGCCCCTTCCTGTACTCTTCAAAAATTCGCTGCTTTTATTTTTCTCAGGTGATGGGCTCGTTGCAAAAGGGTCGCCCGTTACCTGCACGAAAAGGTCATTTTTCCGGGCTGCTTTTATGCTATTCTCTTGGCGTTCGCTTTCTTAGTCTATTTTCTTTGTCCTTCCCTTCGCTTGGAAGACATAATCTTATGAACTGCGTCTTCGTATGCATCCTCAGCAAGGTTTACACCTTCAAAGACATAACTGTTGCAGATATGCTAAAAACTGTATCCTCATATTGTTACTGAAATTGCAACTCAAAGGTAGCAAGCCTCCACCACAATTGATCACTCCTGCATCATAGTACAATGATCAATGAATATAGATCAAGTGAATATCGGTGCATCTAGACATACCTCGTCTGGGTTTGTTACGTTGAAAAAATAGAAGTTCATAATTGCGTTGACCGGAGGTTTCGACCAGAAAAACGTTGATGTCGACGGCATTCCGTCACTTCCTTCTGATAGTGCCAAATTCTAAACAGACTTAAATATTTGACACAGGGCAACAACTACTGTTTGATACCCTTATTGCATTCCATTCTCGAAACAGCCCAAACGCCCAATTCATTGCAACGGAAGCACCTACTTATATTTTTACAAAGTGGGGCCAGAAATCGAAAATTATTTATCATTCAGGAAATGAACAATTAAGCTAACAAAGCATCGGAAGAAATGAAAGAATTTGCACAAAATAACTTACACTGTTAACTAAAATTGGAAATATAATAGGAAATACGATCCACAAGAAGAGTGATATCATAAAAATAATAGCAGCAACAATGAGCATAGCAATGAGTATCCTCTTAGGTATGGTGGCCATTTTTGGATGCGAGCAGTTATCAGGTAACCTTAGCAAATGGTTGACCAAGCAATATGGCAAGCGCTTCTTCAGTCGGGTTATAGTTAAAAGACGAGCGAATTATCAACAAATCTCAGTATACACTCCGCAAATTATCTGATAACACATCACCCGATAGTGGCACATACTGCCGATGCAATGAAAAAGTTGCCTGCTCGTTGAACGCATAGTTAAAGAGTGACCCCCTATAGCATCGTGATCGCTCGTCACGTTTCATTACCAAGCACCTAGTATGTGCGCACTAAAAACATTCAGCACCAACAACGTTGCAGCGTTAAAAAATCTTCAAATGTCCATAATGCAAACTGTGCCATAATAAATGAAATAAGCAAGCAGTAAACAAACGAAACAGTAATGGGTACAACATTATAAAGGCACACTAATGTGATAAACAAACAAGTTTGCTTTTCAGAGCAAGTTTACTTCTAAAGCATTTCAGGTCTTATAACGCCGAAAATATGGGGCCCGGTTCTAGCACACTTTTTGTAATGAGAGTAAGGGAAAACAAGTACTTCGGGTGACAACATATTCCCGTCTTGACAATGCGACAACACTTTCTGCTTAAGCGGTATCGCGCATAAGAGAAAAAAGTACTTCTTCTAATAGCCTCAAAGGCGCATTTTGCCGAGAATATTAAACCGAAGGTTTACTGCCTAAATGTATTAATGAAAAGCGGAAGCGAGAATCTCAACGAAAAACATTCAACTATCTTCTGAAACGAAGAGCAAAAGCTGGAAAATGACGCTGAGCTCATTTTCATGCATCACACTTGAACAGACGGCATTCTTGCACTTGCCAAAGCAAGAGTTAGCCGATCTCCCTCACTGCAAATCAACTCGGCCGCAAGAAGTGCACAACTTGAAGTCACCAATTAGATAACAACATTTCAAGAAAAAAAACTCGAATAGCAGTCAATTCATTTCGACAGTTAACGCGAGCAGTTTCGAGACAAACCATCGTATACAATAATAACGAGCAAGCCTTGTAGCGCCCATTGACACGAAAATCATCCCACATTGTCGAAACACGCATTACAACTACGGATGTCATCGTACTAAAAGGTAGTGAGTGTACTTTCCGTACTGTACCTGTACCAGTGCCACAAATAGTGCAGCATCGTATCGCAGAGTATAGGTACGACACACTCTGATTTTCAGTTGGCTGTAAAAGAACAGTATAGCACAGATTTTTGGAAATAGTATAAGTACATCATGAAACTTTTTCAATGTACTTGTACTAAAATTTTCTTCATCGAAAGGAGATTTAGAGTGGTGCTACAGCGCTTTTCCATTTTCAAGTTTGAACATTAAGTTCCGAAGTCTCTCTGCCGTCTGCTGTAGCGGACGAGCTATGAACCTGGGAAGTTGGGATTCGTGCTCAGGTATTTAACGGAGCAGAGTGAGCGACTCTTTTAAATTTTCACGTTTGGATTTCTTGTACTCCAGGTTATGTGTGGAAAACCGTTTCCCTTCTCATCTTTTTAATTTTTCTGCCGTCATCCTTTATGGTAGAATATTTTATATTCCATCCTCCTTGATGCGAGCAAATAAATTCATCCTCTTGCGATTTATTCTGTTAAATAATTATATGTTCTATCCTATTAAATCATTATGAAGTAGAGTGTAGTTTAACAGACGCAGGAAAGACCGGTGATTCTAAGTTGGCGTCTATTTTATATTTCACGACCGTTCAATAACCAGCCTGTTGTTCTTGGTTCAAATATAGCGACAGTACTTTTACTAGAGCAATCTTTTAGCAATCCTGCTTGTGGGGGAAAAATCATTTCCCTTTGGCATGTAGACCTGGAGAAATCAAATGCTCAATCCCACATTCACTATCTACGTTATTTCTTATTGTCCGGATGAATCACTCGAGCAACGTAGGTTTCAATCCGTGCAATTTTTCACCACTAGAACAAATATGAGCAAAATATCATTGCTGCAGTTACAATCTTCACTCCTCGTTATTTCTGTTATAATGAAATACGCGTTCTCACAAATAAGTGTGAAAACACACCTGGGCAAGAACGAAGAAATAACGCAAGCCATTCGCATACTTCTGTGTCCACATTCAAAGATGCAACAGCTGACATTGGGCGAACTATTGGATGCGAAATTTTGTGAATACACCAATTCCACCAATATCCGTGTGCCTGGGACGGATGCTGAAGGGGGCGGGGGAGGAGAGAAGGAAATTGTCGAGAGGTAAACAAGTTTGCCTCGGTTTCTGATTTTTTTTGTCGAAAATTATCTGCTGTCGAAGACCTTTGAATGATCTGAGTAGTCCTTGTTAAGCAGGTATTTTTGCGCTTGTTTGTCTACGCACAAGCTCTAAATATACTCAAAGTTCTTGAATCTAGACATGTCAGGTATAGTTTACGTTAGCTAGCCAATATCGACCGATGAATTTAGCGACGCTACCGTTTTGTCGTTAACCAGTTGACAAGTGAATTCCATGGAAGCCGACTTCATTAGCATATGTGACTGCGTATGTTGTTGTGAAGAGGGCTTTTCGGGAGCGCCGGGAGCAAAATGACGGTCGAACACGAAAACGTGCAATTCCAAGAATTAACGACGAAAGCGGAGATCGAGGGAGAGAAGGCGGAAGAAGGAGGAGGAAATCACCATCATAGAGTACATTCCTGTTCATTAAAAATTCCAAGCAAAGACAAGAAAAAAGACTTTTGCAAACAGAAAGAAAAACAAGGCGGGCTTTCATTTAAGGGGAGTGCCCAATCAGATGAAGAGCAACAACGCATTCAAACCTTCACATAAGTTGTATTCAGTAGACGAATGGACTGTGACTAGAGTTGTAGTGAACAAAAATTCAATTATTTATTGAGCATGACGGTAATCATACATATAAATTCTATAATTACAATATCACAGAAATGAAGATATGGAATAAAAAAACGAACCGGTCTTGCTAAAACCATCGTACAGTTCATCGATATGCAATCACAAATTAAGCATCCGCTAACCGGATTCAATACGAATGCCACACATGCGACAGCACAATCATTGATGTTAGGTGTTGATTGCTGTTTGACGCGTTTATGAAAAAAAAAAGAAGAAAAGAAACAACGACAGAGACATGGTGTCATTTGAGGAGACCACTCAATTAGCTGAACCGCAGTAATGTGTAAAGCTGCTGGGATTGAAAAGACAGTCATAAAGAAAGACAGTGATTCTTACTGGAACTGCTGATTCTTATTAGCATCGAAGTTGCAACTGGCGCTGCTTTCGTCTATGTTCTCTTTTTCATGTAACAACTGCATTATTTTTTAAGCTTCGATAGAAGCCTTCTAGTGCACTGCGTCGATAGATTTCATCAAGTTGGTTGAATTCAACAATTTGGCAAAATTGCGTTGAAACAAAATTACCACCAAGAGTTTGAAGCAGTAGTGGTAAAGTGCATCATAATGCCGCTTTGCTTCCTCGAAGGAAAGTGACAAAACCGGTAGGTTTATGATTCAAAGTTGTATATGTAAAGCAGTGCTGGTGCAAGAAATTTCCAGTAGAGGGATGGGAATCGAGAGCAGCATGGTTGCCTGGAAGATCTACAGCTTCACCGATCTGAAATCAACGAGTAGCTCTTGATCTAAAACGTAGAATCATTTTGAGAATATTTATAATGAAAGTCGGATAGAGGGAGGTTGTCTCGGAACGAACTCAATTTCATTATTCCACATCCATCTCGGGGAATGGCCTTATGATAACCTTGAAGTGGCTCTCGGTCCTTGACACGTTTTGAGTTCCGCGCTACAGAAGTTATAAGACGCAATACAAAATTTTGTAAAAGAAAAAAGCCGGATTATGCAAATTACATTCAATCACTTGCATAGTACTGAAATGACAACAAATTCTCAAAAACAGAAGCACAAAGACATTTGGAGTGGACTTCGGAGATACTGGTGCGCATTGAAACGATTGAGCAATTTGTTTTCAAATGCGTCATATGCTAGTGTATCATTGAGCAATTTTGCAGTTCAGCTACACTGCAGCTACACTTAACATTAACAGCCGCAGAAACTATTTGCATTTGTACGTGATAATAAGGGCTTTGATGACAAGGATCCGTTTTTCAGCGATCGGTTCCCTAATCTCTACCATAAATCTCCTTCAGTAGACAATTAAGCCATAAAAAGTAAAATCCACGGATTATTGTGTGTAAATTCGAAGGGATATTGTTTCAACAATGCCATTGCTCTCGCCGCGTTCTTTGACCGCAAATGAAAAATTGAACAGCACAGTTCCATAATCGGATAAAAACAGAAAGGTGAGCAGGTAAAGATACCCGCTTTTGAAGCATGAACATAATAATGGCTTTTTCAACCCCTTTCCCTCCCCCTGCCCCAACTAGACCTCTTCAAACCCAGCCATTGTTCATTATAGATATCACATTGTAGATCACGACTAGTTGTAACGGTCACAGTTTGATGTAATAAGGTGAGCAATAGCTAGGCATGTGCACCATCCCAAAGCCAAGAAAGGCGATCAGTCAAATGTGTGGTTCATTCATGGATCACCTCTACACTTTAAATAGAACTAAATGTAATAGAACGATGTATAAACAATTGCGCCAACTTACTAGCAAAAGTGCTCCGATTAGAGCTTGTTGACAGGCAATTTGAACGAACAGTGCTGAGTGTGGCCACATGGATTGGGCAACTTTTTGCATTGCAAGTTCAACCTTTGCTATAACAAGGGTTGTCGAATGACCGCTGACTTTTCAATGATTTCGTCTCCAGCTGAAAGCCATATTCGATTTTGTTGATTATGAATAAAATGACGATACGCCAAGACGATATGGTATCCCACTTGTGACTCTTCAGAGGGAATTGCCGCGACAACTGGCAGAGCGCTTCCGAGACGCGAGCCCAATAAACCCGATCGAAGCCTTCTGAAATATCGTTGTTTGATTTTTGTGAGCTTTTAGTTCGCTCTGTTGCAGCGATATTACAGAAAGAGAAGGAAAGTTTAACAGATGCTGACGGAAGTTATATTGATTTTTAGATGCGAACGGCTTCATATAGATAAAAGAAAAAAGCCGGATTATGCAAATTACATTCAATCACTTGCATAGTACTGAAATGACAACAAATTCTCAAAAACAGAAGCACAAAGACATTTGGAGTGGACTTCGGAGATACTGGTGCGCATTGAAACGATTGAGCAATTTGTTTTCAAATGCGTCATATGCTAGTGTATCATTGAGCAATTTTGCAGTTCAGCTACACTGCAGCTACACTTAACATTAACAGCCGCAGAAACTATTTGCATTTGTACGTGATAATAAGGGCTTTGATGACAAGGATCCGTTTTTCAGCGATCGGTTCCCTAATCTCTACCATAAATCTCCTTCAGTAGACAATTAAGCCATAAAAAGTAAAATCCACGGATTATTGTGTGTAAATTCGAAGGGATATTGTTTCAACAATGCCATTGCTCTCGCCGCGTTCTTTGACCGCAAATGAAAAATTGAACAGCACAGTTCCATAATCGGATAAAAACAGAAAGGTGAGCAGGTAAAGATACCCGCTTTTGAAGCATGAACATAATAATGGCTTTTTCAACCCCTTTCCCTCCCCCTGCCCCAACTAGACCTCTTCAAACCCAGCCATTGTTCATTATAGATATCACATTGTAGATCACGACTAGTTGTAACGGTCACAGTTTGATGTAATAAGGTGAGCAATAGCTAGGCATGTGCACCATCCCAAAGCCAAGAAAGGCGATCAGTCAAATGTGTGGTTCATTCATGGATCACCTCTACACTTTAAATAGAACTAAATGTAATAGAACGATGTATAAACAATTGCGCCAACTTACTAGCAAAAGTGCTCCGATTAGAGCTTGTTGACAGGCAATTTGAACGAACAGTGCTGAGTGTGGCCACATGGATTGGGCAACTTTTTGCATTGCAAGTTCAACCTTTGCTATAACAAGGGTTGTCGAATGACCGCTGACTTTTCAATGATTTCGTCTCCAGCTGAAAGCCATATTCGATTTTGTTGATTATGAATAAAATGACGATACGCCAAGACGATATGGTATCCCACTTGTGACTCTTCAGAGGGAATTGCCGCGACAACTGGCAGAGCGCTTCCGAGACGCGAGCCCAATAAACCCGATCGAAGCCTTCTGAAATATCGTTGTTTGATTTTTGTGAGCTTTTAGTTCGCTCTGTTGCAGCGATATTACAGAAAGAGAAGGAAAGTTTAACAGATGCTGACGGAAGTTATATTGATTTTTAGATGCGAACGGCTTCATATAGACTTTCTTCAGAACTCTTTCGTGACCCAAGAAATTTGCTAAAGTATTGCTCTTCAATGACTAACTTTGAATCAGTGTAATGATAAATGCTTCTCTGCTTCTCTGCTTACATCCAATTGAAGCCATTCACTTTTGCGTTCAAGTATGGGTGACCACTTCTGCCTTCCGCATCCTACAATGGGTCGCTGCGGCACGATTACTATCGGGCGATTTTGAGCGCTGGTTCGTATGTGCGTAGCATGATCGTGATAAGAGGCACTCCGCTTGGTTTTTCGGCAGCGCGGCTCATGTTTTTCGGCAGTGTTTGCTCGCGCCTATTCACAGTGGATTTTCATTGCTGCATGACTAGTTATATGAATAACCAATTGTGAGCAAAGTTGCTCATAGCATAGGTTTCGACGTGGATTATGGAATCATTCGAGGCCACACTAGGTTGGCTAAAAAAAACTAACCGCGCTCCTCAAGAATTCCATTTTCACTCGCATAGCTGACCAACAACGGTCCCAGTGAATCATCTGCAAATGTGAAACAATCTGCTGTTATAAAGAATTTCAAACGTATAAGTTCGGCGGGAAGCGTTGATTTTCAATCGACAGGCAACGGATAAAAACTTTTCTCACGTGAAAAAAAGCAAACCAAATAATCGTCGAACCGTTTCACTTTTTATGACTCTCTTTCGTAGGATGAGGTTAAATAACTGTTGATTCGGAATCAGAATCCTCATAGAACAAATCTTACATTAAATTTTCACGTAAAATCATTGCTGCAACAATCCTTAGCTGCAGGTAATTAGCATCCGATCTTACAATCAAACTTAAGCGAAGAAATGTTACGCTTTACAGTCTGAATTGTGTCTGATTAAACACACACCGAGAGTAAAATTCTTTGCATTTATATTAGATGCGGTTATTAGCTAGCAAATATTGTTTTTTCTGATGAAGTCACTGTGTTGGGATTGCTCATGTGCTGAAAAATTCGCACCACATATGACTGAATTTGCATCTTTTGTCAAATGGGTGCTTCTAATACGTATCGAAGAAAATGAACGTGGCTGCAAAAGAGCACGTAACTAACCTAACGAGTCGACGCTTTCAACGGCCATCTCGATAATATTTGTGATCGTTTGCTGATGTTCTCTCACTAGTTGCTCGTTTTTCTCAAAATCGACTCGGACTGAGGGATATTTCTGACGGAGGTATTCGTGCACCCATTCACCTGGTGTGACCTTACTACTTTCTCGCCATTTTTTGAACCCATTCTGCAAATAGGTAACACTCCCTGGGTTCTTTTTAATGGACAGTTACTTGCGTGATTTGCAGTTATTTCCTCTCATACTTTTTAGTTCCGATTTTCTTCGCAAAAACTTTTGTGTTGTATCGATAGCAAAATCAAATAAATAAAATAGCGGCATGATAAAATGCTCACCATTATAGGTCTATTCAGAATGAAATTTAGGTTTGCGCAAGAAAAAATTAGACAGAAGCTTAAGCTACAACATATAGGTTATTGTAGAGCAGAGGAGTTGGATCGACCAACTAGAACAGAACTTGAACGGAGCTAAGTCGCTTCTTTAAAATATCTCGAAGTTAAAACTTGATTAGACAGTCGTTCAGGTGACTCATTTTTCTATTCAAAGGTCGATGGATGAAAAGAGGATGGGAGAAGAGTTGCTGAGATAGCCTTGCAAAAACGAACACCTTAATCCACTCTTTTTGCTTTTCGCTAAGTCGAATTCCATTGAACGCGACTGTAAGGTGAGCAATGTCGGAGAAGTCGGAAAGCCGTCGCGATGTGCGTCGTGGAACAGCAGAAATAGCTGTTGACATCGCCATCATCATCGTATCGGCGATCGCTGAACGTGCATCCATTCTGAAAGATTTCTTATGAGTCAGTTGAAGCAGGAATCTACATTGCGCCAACGTCACTTGAATCTTCTGTGTTCAGCAAGCCTTCAACATCCCAGAAAACAACAGAACCCTTAAAGAGCATCAATCTTTACCTGCCCACTGCAGATGAATGGCTGTCCTAACTTTGCTTTTCAAGTCACAGCAATTTTCACAGCGCATCTCGCAAATCTTACGCGACGAACGGTTCGAACGAATGATCGTCTCATATTATATTTTTTTCATTGCAGTAGCTCACACCATAATTTTTGTAACTGATTACTTACATCCTAATAATAAGCTGGAAAAGTGCTCGGAATCTATTCTCGAAGAATGCATCCGAGAGGTGCTAGTGATAAAATGTTTGCTTTTGATTATACCGTCTTCTGGATACGAAGCGATGTGCTTATTTCTTAACTCTCTAATCCATATGATACTATTTTCTAATATATAGAGAAGTGTAGAACACAGAAAAATGCTCCTAGATGGGTAGGAATTGAATGAAAAAATTCGCGTAGTATCAAATGTTGGCCAAATGTTCAAATTATGACGACACGTGAAGCCTTCATTTTTGTAACAATTCTACACTGCAACATTTCAGAATGCGGAGTGAATCCGTATAGCACAATTTTGTAAAAAAAACACACACACACACACACAAGATCACCAAAAGGTTGCGGGAAGCTACTTGTATTTTTTCATTTCTTCAACGTAAACGTCCACGCGTCTAGAACAAACGTCGAAATATCCAACCAAGTATAGTGTATATTTTTCGCGGATGGCGAACCTCATGTGTAAATGCTAACATTTGTTATAAACCTTTCCAAGTTTCTAATAGGCGTAAACATTTAATATTTCCAATTGCAAAATAATCGAACATTTGCGCTTATTTGGTGGCCAATGTGAGCGTTATTATGAAGATACACATTAACTGCCTAGGAAGCGAGCATTCAGAAAAAGGGAAGGATGAATGCTAGTCAAATAAACACTGTTAATGAAACGAAACATACAACAGCGGTGCAACTATAAGCGCTTAAAGAATAAAAAACTTGGCGGAATTAATGCGGACGCAATTAGTGGTGAAGTCCGCAATTTAGGAGAGTTGTTTATGAGCACTTTGCTTATTACAATTTTAGCTTACGTATCTCAACTCTGTTTTATTTTTTTAACGATCGAAAACGATCAGAACTTCTATAAGCAAATGTTTCAAATGTTTTCAAAAACGAATATGTTTCGAAAATGAATACATAGTAACATGCTAGTTGTTGAAATGTTGAAATTCGTATAGATTACGATTGAGTAAAAAGTGAAAAATCGGCTTAAGAAGTCCAAGATATGTCACTTGAATAGTTGCTGAAATAATGGTGAGGATTTTTCTAGATTATACAATTGGAAAATAATCCGAAAAGTTGAAAGCAGAAGTGCAATTATCAATCGAGTCTCAAGTCACTTGTAAGGAATGGTTGTACTAGGTCTTCAGCGAGTTACCTGTGGCGAACTCGAAAGCAACACTCACATAATACCTACACTTTGAAAAGATTGTTGCATAAGTCGTGGATTTGGATGAGAATATGGATGGCACTGGATGTGAGTCAAAGCAATCGGTATTGGCGTGAAAACAAAAAGATACATTCAGTGGACCAATTCATTTCTATAACGAGTTAATTTTGCTAGTATATCACGAGTCTTGCCATTTTGGCAAAGAAACAATTTTCGCGTTATGACTTCATGTGTTATCGCAAAAATGAAACTTGGTAAATGAGAACATGGCGATAAAAGACTGAAAATTGAAGTAAAAAGTGTTGGAGGATAGATTTGAGCAAAAAGCAATCATATCGAATGGCAAATACGTGTTTTGAGTGACTTTCATGCTTATTTTTAGGTATGGATAACCAGTCACAAAGTGCACTCATGTAAAACACCGATAAAGTCGCTCTTTAAAGAAGCACTTTTGCCAAATAAATTTCCGGGTAGCAAAAAGAATTTTACGTGAGGTCGGATTTTTGAATGAGCACTACACTTGCAGTAATTTACGCAGCTGAGTGACTGGCCTCACTAGTGCGATTGCAAAATGGCACATTGCGTTGGCTTCTTTGGTATGCATTTCTGTGCTTCTTCTAGAAACTGACACAAAGTATTCTTTTCTTTTACTTTGTGGTTACATTAAACGATGGTAATTCGGGAGCAGCTTCTTGCTGTCTTATTCCCGAGCACTCTCTAATAACACCTTGAAAAAAAACCTATGCCACAAATCAGTAGGTGCATCATTCCCATCTTGGTTTCAGCCGTACGCAACAATGTGAACACCGGATATGTGGTTAAGCAGAAAACTGCAGCGAAACCGCATATATCCATAACATTTGAGGGAGAGGAGGATGTAGAGGACGTTCAGCAGCTTCGTATTCGGGAGAAATGGGAGGCGAAGGGATGAGACAGGGAAGAGCGGCTTAGAAAGCAATGAAAATTCGGTATCGATGATTAAATTTCCACTGAGAATAGTGCACTTTTCGAAGTAGTTCTACAAGAGATGTGTTCCACTTCTCTTCCATTTTCAGCCTCTTCAAAGTAATTGTATATCGATGATTTCTTATTCAAAAGTCAAGCATCACAATAGGTGGGGGTGCCGATTCACAGCTTAAGAAACTTCTTAAATGCTTTGAAGCGTACTCAAGCACAGAAGCAATCTTCTTTGTTTTAATCTATTGTCCAATCGAGGCACAATGTTGGATTCGCTTCTATGGAGTAATTGCACAGACAGCCTCATAACAAACAGACACAGTTACAAAATTCAACGTATTCTTGTAGTAGGTGAGTGCATTAATACCATTCCCACAATGCTTGTGCAATCTCGAAAAACTTTGTAATTAGCGATTTTATTTTGTGGTTTTCAACAGTTTGTGGCTCGACTCGGTGATGTTTTTACCTATCTTTTAGAAGAGCAGAAGGTGGGGCAACAACACATAGTTTGCAATGAAAACCATTCTTGCCCTGACTGATATTCTTCCGTGATTTTAACTCTGATTCCTTCTTCTCTTCCATCAATGTACGACATTCCCCTATCCCACTCACACCCTGCTTCCACTAGTTCCACCTTTATTTGATCCCTCCGCCTGTTCCGCATTCCACCTTGGCTTGCACTTTTAGACGTAACTACTCTGAATGTCAATTTGATCGCACGGTTGCTGCCACCTTCAATAACTCGGCTGCTAGATTTTGATTAGCAGATGCGATCATTGGAGCATTTTTGTTTTCATTTAAAAACATTCCTAGTGAAAGCCTCTTTGGAAAGACGTTGGAAGGACGTTAAGGTGCGTACGTTGGGGTAATGTTGAGCACTGTATTCGTTTAACTTGCTTATTGCTTTAAATGATGCAAAAATTGCCCGAAATTTTTATATTAAAAGCTACAGTGGCGCATGTAAGCAACAAGAATTTTAAATGCTCCAGTGAATTATTCAAAAGAAGCAAGTGTTATTTGGTGGTGTGTCTAAAAAAGAAGAAGCATTCATCATGTGGCACACAAATTTTGCAAAAGAATGCTCGATAGTAGCGTTAAGAAGCGGTATGTCAGAAGCTTTCCATGTTGGATGAAAAAAAAAATCACTTTTGAAATTGCGTTCGCGAGGGAATAAAGAAATGACTTGGGAAACTAATTTTCGCACGTTCACTACATGCGACCACGAGTCGGCTTTTCGAAAGAAAAAACAAAGATCTCGAGAGAATAATGAGCTTATTTACAAGGTAAACGACAAATGAGAGCGAGGGGCCATAGTTGAGAGGAAAGCATTAAAGGTTTATTTATGCATGAGTGATTCGGTGGCTATGCGGTCAATGTTTCCACATGAGCGAGAATTGAATTCTGTCGCTCAGTACCGTTTGAAAGGAGCAAGTGTCACGGAAGCTCAGTGAAGTACCGTAGTATGTTGTTGCCATGTTTTTGTTTATGATGAGCCAATAATTATGAGGACAAGATATACTGCTGTGCATAAGCATTCGCCCGTTCCAGATTCCTCATTGTTGGGCTATTTATTCTTCGATTACTTGAATGAACGAAGACGGTACTCGTTTCAGCGAGTTTTTCGCAAACAAGCAACATAACACATCGTGCCTTGCATGTTATTCGCGTCGATCGTCACTTCAAACTCTTACCTAACGTAAATTTGAACTTTTCACGAATTCGCTTTTCTTTAAGAAATAGCGTTGAGAAGTATCCACAATAGTGCAACTGCTTTAATGCTTTAGTCGAGGCAAAATTGCGAAAATGTATTTTATCTTAAAAGCTTTTTCTTTCGGCGTAGACTCGTGAGTCAGTCAGCTAAAATAACCTGACTGTGCCTTAACTAACTCCTTTATTCAACAAATATCTCAAAGTTCTACACTTTATTGGTCTTCATCTGGTTGCGGATGGTTACTGCAATAGTGCAAATAATAAATCAGTAGAATCTACAGAATTGTAACGACTATAAATATAGAGGATGTGACTGCAATAACATTGAGGTCAAAATGCTGCATCAATATAACTCTGGAAGCTTATAATAACCACTATAATTGATTGGCTAAGAAATGCTGCAGTGATAACGCAATGCAATTGTTGGAGATGAAACCAAGAAAATATATAAGCACTATAACTTTTTAACAACGAAGCAAGTGTTAAAGTATCTGTTTAGATCAGAAAAAAAAGTTCTTTGGAAACTTCGCGAGCAGAAGCAAAGCTCGTTTGTTTCTTCTCATGCCCTCTCTATATGAACAAGAAAACCAGGAAGCGTAATGCAAGCAGCGTTCGTGGGACTTCAATACACAACAGGGGCGCAAATGTTGCTACTCGTAGATAATACTACTCATTAAAAAATCACTTCTTACAGCATGAGCAATTATAGTGTTTGAGACTGCAATCTGCCAATATCGCAGCATTTGCAATATTAAAAAAAAGGAATAAGCTGCACGGTTCCAGTATGCTACAAGTATGTAACACAACACTCTGATTAGTTGATTTAATAGCCCACTTCCAACTTTATCCATTTACAGTGCTGTTGATAATAGAAGGAATCTAAAAACTAAGGGAACATCGAAAGACTATTTTGACACTGCAGGATCACTGCAGGGATCGAAATATCAAAAACCACCGAAATTTTATGATCCCGAAACCTCGGTCAACGAAAGGAAACAAATGTCTTCCTTGAGGCGCATCATGTCATGTTTAAGGAAACTGTGTGTTTATTATTGAGTACAAATACGTCAGCAAAGGAATAATCGTGCATTTGATGTTCTGGCACATTTGCATCGTCAGGAACAATGTGCAACATAACCAAAACAACGACCACGCTCACTCAACACACGACAAACGCACCCATTTTTATTATGTAAGCCTTGCCGAATAATTGCAAAAATTATCGTCAACACTATTATGTAGCAGTGATTGGAATTCTCGTGCGATTTTCACCACAACATTTGTAACATTAAGCAAATACAGTTGCGTACAAGTGGGACAGTGAAGAGTTATTGCAAGCAGTAAATACATTATAATTTCGCTGAATAAATTTCATTGATATCTCATTTCCGCCGGAGTGAGCAATTCACATATCAAATCATTTCGTGAAGAAAACGCGAATTTGTCGACATTCAATGAAAATCGCCGAAACCGGCTTCTTTTGCTTCGAAAGAACATTTGAAAATTAATTTAGCTGCTGTCGCTTTTGAAAATCTATTTTAAGCAATTTTTCACTGCACATGAATCGCCAACTATTGAGTTCGATCACTTCGCAACTGTCGTTTGAGATCTTCCTGCTCATAATTTTGCTTACGAAATACGGTGTTCGGAGAAAAATCCTCCCAAAAGACCGATTCGATAAGCGTCTTGAGATTATTATCAATTTTTTACAGATGCTCTTGACATAATTATCTTCAAGATTTAAAGTGGAAATATGTTGGCTAGATGCTTAGGCAAAATAAACGAACAAAATTTTGATGATTTCTGAAACATCTGAAATGAAAGCAAAATATTTAGAAAAGATTTCTTAATCATATTATCATCGTAATTGTTGAATAGTGGTGCAAAAAAAAAAACTGTTAGTCCCGTTCACTGAAGCGTAATACTGCTTTGAATAGCGCTCACAGTTCACTTGAATTAATCTCTTTTCCTAAGATGGAATAATGGAAGAGAAATTTTTAGAATAGCTTTCGAGCCGAGTGTTGACATTCGTTTCCAGCTGCACCATTCGCGGAGAGAATCTCTCATTTTGAAAAAAAAAAAACGGCTTTTCAAAACGATTCATTAATTTTTAATCTTCAGCGCTGTGTGGATTTAAGTCATGCGCGATGTTTTAGTCATAGTGCTGTTCTCTCTAAAAAAAAAAAAAAAGAAGGCAACATCCAACATAAACACTCTCATTTCAGCTGCACATTCCTGAGCTTATCAGTGCGATCATATAAAACATTCCTCTCCTATAATACCAAAATAATATTCAGTCTGCGCCTTCTATAGTCTGTGCATCGTATAAATAAATACCCACAGAATTTGCCGCATTTCCATGGTTTTTTGTAAAAAACCATCAGCCTAATCCTATCCGAATTAAAAGTGAAAATGCCCTTCTGGCATGTTCACACGCGCACCTTCTGCAGGCAAATAGCTAGGTCAAGTCCAGAGTTGAGCATTTGCCTTAGCTCATTTTTATAACCACTGGGTGATTTTAAAAATGAGCCTCGAGCATCCCCTACCAATTAAAACCATTTCATGTTGCATTTGCTGCATTACGATCAACAAAGAAAAGTGACAGGGAGCAGATCTGTAAGTACTTTTATCAAGTAAGTCCTTTTGAGTCGCTTATTCAAATTCGCTTTATGCGTTCTCAACTGAAGAACCATCGAAATTTGGTGTGTAACATACGTCGCAGGCTAGCTTTATATACCCCTATTTTACGTTTGCCCATCAACTTCAAATGAAGTTATAGATTATCAACTGTGGAAGAATTCTTGCGCGCACTTCATACCGGTAAGTTCTTTATTTTGCATGGAAGATTTCTGCGAGTGGATGGGTCACTTAATTCATGCAGACACCACTTCGCATATTTATTACTCCTTTATAACATATGATTCTGTTCGACCGTTGAGGAGGATTCAAGAGCTAATACCGTGCTAACTCTTCTCACACATTTTTTCATTTGGTTTTTGGTAGGACCACCTCACTGAAGATGGTACTTGATTTCCAAACCTAACTAGACCTTTATGTGTTGAAAGTCGATAGAAATGATGGAGAATCGTAGCGAAATCGCAAATGGCGACCAAATGCCTCCAATTTGTAAACCCGTAGTTACACGCACCAAATTTATCCTCACGGGTTCATGGATTCCCGGACTGAAGCAGTCTGGCAGGAAGACAGTTGCACACATTAAATGCGCACGCTGAATAATGTCGTCACAACTAGCTTCTGCAAAAGTGACAGCAAGTGAAAAAACAATGCGGCTAACGGTAGAAATGGCAACAACAGAGACTAACGAAGGCGATTTGCTTGCTAACAACGTACGAAGCACGCTGAACTGATGCCTGCATAGAAGATCTGCATGAATAATTCGTTGCATGATTTGTCCCTCGAACTTTCTATTAGCACCATTATCGTTTGAAAGCAATCTTGCTTTAGAACAAATTTTATGGGCAACTTCATGCTTAACAAAAATAGTTAAGTTCCCATTCAAATCGCATGAAAATTTTACTTTGCTGGACTTCACTTACTGTTGATCTTATTCTTCCTAATCTCCCAGCAATATTAGCTGACTTCCTTTTATAGGCAAATCGTAACTCACCAGTACGCTATACTGTCTTTTATATAAGCAAATTTGTGCTACGATCCCTTCCTTCGCTTCTTCCAGTCTTTTTTTTTTGGACAAAATCCTCGTTTAGGAAATGCGTTAAGCAACAAAAATGTACTTCCGTAAACTTCTAATATGAATTCGTCGAAGAACAATATCTCCGAATTGATAGGAGACTGCAGGGAGGAGTTCGCCGAAGCGACCGCGCCGACAGTGTTCAAGGTATCGCGTTCGATGGAACTTGAAAAGAAATGCAAAACCGCAGTCGGCCATGGCTATAATATTGAAAAAAAAAAAAAAAAAAAACGTTGCTTGACGAAGCCACACTCTCGCTGAACGTCGCTCAAATTGACGTGCGAGTTGTAAATCCGCTCCCTTTCAGGGCATTTTTATGTTCATCGCTGTGTGCCTTTTAATATTGAATTCGCACTTACCTTCCCACTAAAATGTTTGTATACTCATCACATTGCCATAGCAACACAGCTTTCAAATAAGCAGAGGCATCGAATATGAAAAGTATTCCACGAAGCATGAAGCGCAAAAACGGCGACATTAAATTCGGCTTCCTCAGATGTGATTCACAAGGATACTGAGGAAGGGTCAAGCAATGTGGCCATCAAACAAATAGATTAGGCAATGCGTTATCTTGCTCTTTTGCATTTACTCATCCATAAGAGCACACCTTTTCCGAATAACGCGTGAGGAAGTAAGTGATGAATTCATTCACGCGAATTCAATCACAGGTTGGGATCGTTGACGAAACTGACGATTTCCATCACGCGCGCAACCCATATTGCGTTGCGATCACTCAGCACGCTAAGCCGAACACTTGTTAGTTAATTGTCTCATTAAAGCCTAAGAGCACATGACAAAGCGATTTCCTGAAAAAAGCTCTCTGACTGATTTTGTAGAAAGATTTTTCCTGCGAAACACTGAAATGGTTCGTTTATCGTCGTTTTCAAAATGCATTCTAAGATTAAACGATTATATGATGCATATCGCGCTACAAGACGAACCTTGTTTACAATGTATCATCAACGAATGTCAACATATGTCATAAATACCAAAAAAGCTTACATGAAAGAAAGCGTTTAATAGTTTCCGTTCGACTTGTAAGAGAAATAAATTAGTTTCTTTGTGCGAATGCAGAGAGGATCTTTTTCATGTTTCAAATGAAATGAGTTCCCAAATATCATAAAAAATAATGAAAAGTAGATAGCACCAATGTCTGTTAACATCTCAATCACTGGCGCAAGTGTTGACTAAATATGTGCAACCATACAAATAAACAATCAACCGAGGTATGACACAAGATCAAACACTGTGGAAATGAGAAGGAGCACAATCGCACATGAGAAAATGGATCTCTTCAATGCTGTGTGGTTTATTTGGTGTGATGATGTGATGCAACATCAACTTTTCAAGGGGACATGCATTTCCTTAAGTTAGAGCCGTAGAAAAATCAACGTTTAGCACTTCGTTAAGGGAACACATCGCAAACGAAGAAATCCGAAGCAGACGTGGTATTCTTCGATATGTCGTACAGGAAAGCAAAAAAGATAAACCTCAAATGGTCACTACATGTATTCCGCATACAGACAGTCGATGGGAAGCAAGACTATCAGAATGAATCCTGCGGAAAGTTATAGGTCACCAGAAAGACCGGAAGACTTCATTAAAGAAACTTAGAAAAAATGCAAAGGAGGGTGGGAAACAACAGAAACGATTAAATTGAATTTCATGGAAGTAGGCCACGGCACGCCTGGACTGTGTTAATGGATGGCCGTCATTAGGTATCATAAATATCTGTGCAAATCAATTGACCATAAAACAGAGCATTTCGACTAGTAGAGCAAGACGATCACAAGTATCACCCTAAATCAGCAAGCATCACAGCTGTATTTGGGGTCGACATATTTGCACAAGCAGCTCGAAATTCGACGCTTTACTATTTTGCTTCTATTAATTGCACGTAAGCACACGAGTGGTTTTTATTACCAATGCCTCTCTCAGTAATAGGATCGTTTCGCAATTTTTCGCTATTTATAAAAATTAACAGAATGCATTTCGTCGTTTTCGCACTGCTTGGGATATGTGCGATGAATAACGAATGCTAATATTCTAGATCAGCATCAGCAATAGACGGTGTAAGATGCAGTCGATGTAGTCTTTGAACTTGGATTCATTTTGTGGGTGATGGATCATCAATTTGTTAAATGCGTTAAAAAATAATGGATGTCGCCACCTTCACGAAATGAAGATTAAATTTTCAAGGCCAAAGTTTTTATTCTCCCTTAGAACATTTTTGTAAACATGCCCTTCTCCTCATGCATCGACAAATTAGACTATTATAAAAATTTGCATTTTACCCGAATTCGGATTCAAACTTTAACGCATGAATAAAGTGGACTCAATCGGATGTGAATATGTTAGAAATTGAATAATCGCTTTCCTTGCAATTATCAAAATTTTTACGAAAGTGTTCTATGATGGCAATCAGATTAAAATGTTTTTGAGTAGCAGTTAATCTTTTCTATGACCTTTGTTGAATGGGATAGCGGAAATTCAATGAAGCAATCAGTCATTTCTCTGTCCTCGATCCAAGGATACTACTGCTGCTCAGTCATATTGTGCAATTTCAAAATGGGTTGATCTAACCTCCCGAGTAAGAATCACCTGCAACCTGAAACTACGTTACTTCTGAAGTGCTCAACATCGGAAGCTTTGAAAGACGGCGGCCTCATGAGCCCAAATGCAACATTATCCTGCTTGAAAGCCCTCAAGAATTTTATCCTCGCACCCTCTACGGACACCACTTAAACAACAATACTTTCATGCTTGACCCACTGATGCCTTCCACTTTGTTTCCAAGACACACAAATGAAGATACAGCTTCCCTTCCTTCTCCTCCCTTCCCGTACTGCCATTCACGTGGAATAAACTATGCAGTGACCACTAAACTCTTTGCAGAGGTGAAGAGTGAAAAGCGAGTAATACATATCTTTGCAGAAAAGAGAACGAGATATATGGCAGAAATACATTATAGCTGCTTATAGCAACATAGTAAAAAAAAAACTTATGAGTAGGTCATTCAATGATCTTCAAAAGCAATATTATGCATTTGATGGACAAAGTAGCAAGTCTGGAACCCGACTCACCGGTTTTTTCATCCGAACACCTCCGATTCAGTATTTCAAAAAAGCCCATTGAAAGTGCTGACGATATCATTGCGAGAAAGCCGCAATGTCAAACAATGAATTCAGAATTATGCTTCGCGTTTGAATGACATTGAAAGGCCGTCATTTCGTAAACAAAGATTTCGGCGGTGGGCTGTCGATACGATCATATGGGGGGGGGGGGGGGGAATCTTTTCTGCTATGCAGCGCATGTTAAGCGAACAAAGGAAAGAGGAACATTCTTATCTGTGAAGTCGATTCAGAGCTAAGAAAGTTATTTGCTCTTTCTAAAACGAACTGATAGAACGTGCGTAAAGAAGCTGCAAAGAAGGCACTGACTGCATCAATATATGCAGTACGTATTCCAACATGATGCCAAATATGCATAATCTGAGAAAACATTTCATGATCTCGGCAGGAATAATAACAGCGCCTACAACACTCGAACGGAAAGAGGGATCAGTAAAGCATATCGTACTGTTAACCATAGCGAATGCAACGGCAAAAATGATGCAGTAAATCAAGAAGTGCTGTTGCAGTGTTCGGCTGAATCCTATGCATACGAACATACGATACGCAATTTTCAGTTGCTAATGCATTGCTTTCGTGAAGAAATACTTCTCATCTCGTTAAAACTTTCATGATGCCTCATTAAGCTAAAAGAGACTGAACTGAAGAGTTGGTCACTGAGCATTGCTCCAGATAATGAAATTTCCTTTCCTTTGTCTACAAACAAAAAATGAGGGAATTCGTCATCAATAAGCAGACTCGCTAAAATCGAAGGTGAATCCATCCACTCGAACGAAGAAATGACATTTGAATGAAATAATAGCATAATACTGCTTAAAAGTGTTGCATTTGAAGAGGTTGAGCTTACTGAAGGCTGAAAAAGGCGAACAGAAGGCTTGAAAAGAGACTAATAGGAATGTGTTGATTTATGCATTTTGAATTAGGAAGAACAATTGTTGCAAAGCCTTAACAAAACTTCCGTCATGAAGTCTGTCAAAAACATCGCAGCAAGCATTTTTCCTACTTTAAGCTGCAAATCAGCACTTTTCCTACGAATCTCTTTTCAGATTTTCTCTTTGTCGGTCTCTTCTTCGAATCATCTCTATTCATCTCATATCACTTCCAGTGCTAATAAGCTTGCTCTAGGCAGTGATGTGCTGTACACTATATTAGATGACGCTGTGCGAGTACTGTTTAGTGTTATAAGGTGTCGTAATGGGTGTCATTAGTAACCAAGGAAACTATGAACAATATTTTGCAATAATGGCATCACCGTTTCTCTTTAAAAGAATCAGTATTATAGCGTCTATTAATGTCTCGAAGAAAGGACCACCTGCAGAAAAACTGTATTGTAAGTAAAATAATTTACATTTTTGGCGCACAAATAAACCATGCAATTGGCAAAACATTCAACATTTCTTAAAGCACTCATCGAACCTGTATAATAGCCCACAAAAACTCGCCAGTAGTGCAGCAAAATTACCTTCGTTGGATCATCGGTTGAAAATCTGGTCAAAACCTTCGTTTAGATGGAGTTTACGCCGGCAAACCGACTCTTACATCCTTGGAAACTGAGGAACGCAAAATGACACTTCCTCAGACATCTGTTTGAGGTGCAACATTACACAGCGCCCTCATGAGCAATTAAGCCGACGCTTACTCATCATATCTGCCAACTACCTGGGAAATCAAAAACGCGCACTAGTTGTAGGATGTCAGATGACGATCGTATTTGCCACACAAAGCTTTGATTTGCTAATCTCAGAAGATGAAAATCGGAAACAGAAAGTAAAACCGTAAAGGTATATGAAGGTAACTTACGTGGTTGTTCGAAGAGTGCTCATGAAACGCCTCGTCGACATCGCTAACGGAAAACCAACGAGTCGAATGACAGCACACAACACAAGAAACGTGAGCGCCACTCATTTTTGTGTGCAAAAATCCATGCTTCCGCGCACGCAGGAAATTATGGCCACCGAGACAGTGCACAAGTAATTTTGTGCTGTTGAACGCGAAACGCTCACAAATATCGACAGATTCATAGATATGTGTGGTGGTATGCGGGAAGCCGATCTGTCAAACGCTTTTGACCATTGTGAACTATAAGATGCGAAATATTAACTTTCATCACCTAGTCGAATGCGCAATGTGTATATGCCACCAGCGAAAATAATGGCTTCCTTCCGGTCCCGTGAACCAGCTCTTAGAGCATGATTTTCCGCAATTTTAAGCATATAGCTCGCTGTTTACATGGCGAAAACGGAAAACGATAACATCGCTTACATCCTACGATCAACGCTTATATCGGTACGCTTGAAATCTTCATTACTAACTGATTGGCTGGTGTCAAATGAGCCTAGTGGAACAAAGTGTAATAGTTCTCAAATTTTCTAAAGAATATATGTGCTATAAATACTACACTTTTTAAAGAAACATACACGTAATAAAAGATTTCATGAGGCGTTTACTGACGTAGACGGATAAATACATACAAAGGTTCTCGAAGAAAAACCGACATGCATCGTAAGTGGAAGAAATCAGTGCAGCAAAGAAATGAGTACACTAAATACAATAAACGGTAAGCATAAAAAGGAGGTTGAAAATGCAGAAATAATAACGATGCATTGTGTGTCATCTGAATATAGCAGTCGCTGATGCATATCCGGGAAAGGAGATGGATCAGTATTGGATGATTATATTCTGGATGTAGCTTTGCTGGCACTATTTTGAGAGGTAACGATTTCCAAGGTCCAACTGTTGAATGCTTCCAAATCCTCTGTTATAGAACTTGGAAGCGTGACCACGCCTACCACGCGGAAATAACGAGAACAGTGAACAGCGCGAAAACAAACATAATAGTCAACTTTAATTGTGCGGAACTCGTGAGTTTTGATAGGCAAATGGTGTAGATGGTCCTTAACTATGGGCGGTGAGCATTACCCGTTGATAGTTCTCGTAGACTTGGCATTGGAAACAAAATGTGATGCAGGTTCTGCACGCTTTCCGTCAGGTTCGCAATCTAATATTCGTGTGTGATCTTGAGGATTAGCATCGGTCCTTTCAATCCACTATTTATGCCTAAGAAGAAATCACATATTACTTTGTGCAGAATTTGCAAAATTTATCTCAGCAGGTTATCAATGTAGAAACATCTCAAATGATCAACTTTTCGACCATATCGCTTCCAGCAATACATCAAGCACAAAGAAAGACAGAGACAGTGGTTAAGTGGCAAACTTTTCTATGAATTATTAACTCGGGAAATAATCTAAAATCTTAAATTACTTAAAATGTCGTTTCAAATCCAATGATGATGACGATTAATTTGCGCAACGTAAGCAAAAGCGAATTTGGTAGATAACAAACCATAGCAATATGTGAAATAGCAAATATCCCTACTAAACGTATTGAGGTCAATTCAAAACGTTTTCTAAAATGGTTTTCATTTTCACGAAGAGAAGGGAAGGATGCAGTTACTTTGTATTAATAAGTATTGCAAGTACGATGGACATGCCAAAATGCTATTCTCAGTGTTAATTGCAGGCAGTCGCTAATAGTGCATGTAGAGAGCCCAGATTAATTTTCATTCTACTTTTAGCTTTATTGCCAGCACTGGTGTGAATCACAACTTTTGAGCACATATTCTGCTCATTATCTCATAAACGAAACCCAATCGATGACAAGGAATAATCGAAGTACTTTCAAAAACAGTCTCTAGCTAGTGTTTATTCCACTGAACAGCGGCCTGAAATCGTCACGTTGATCTGCCATTCTCGCATTTTACGCACTCACATTTCGTAGAAGGTACGCTTCGATAGCTACGAACTGAACGACAATTTATGCTGATTACATCTAGAATGATCTGTTTTTGAGACTATGATGGAAAATGAACTGAATTGAATGATGCAAAGTCCAAAACTTCTATGACAGCATGCGAAAGTCAAATCTTCTGCCTCCTGCCGGATCCCCTTCTCCCTCAACCTCTTCTTGCACCTCATCCCATCCCCTTCATAAGTCAAGCTTAGTGACTCTCAGATGTTGCTGTCAGTCTACCGACCCCTAATAAATCCCATGTCTCTTAAGACTAAAACATATGTCCATCAAATGCAATTCCATTTGCAAGCTTTCCCTAACAAAATCCTGGAAAATACGGCTAAACCAACTTCCATTCGCCGCTCCCTCAGGCCAGCATGCGTGGCAACTTCCGGATGACGGCGGACGGCAATGTCGGAATGAACTTTTTTAGGCGTAAACGAATATTCACTGTTAGCCGAGCCACTACGCCTCAAACGAAAAAGAGTGATTACAATTTTGATGCGTTCGCATCTGCTTCGGCTCGACAAAAGACGGAAAGACCAAAAAAAAACTCATTCACAGAGGAAGAAATGGTGTTTTCCCGCTTCTCTAACAACATTGTAGTCTTGGGAAAGGCACACGGCTTTAATGCATTTGTACGAAGACTCTAATTCGACATGTACAACTCAGCTTGCATCATTTGCACCACGACAACTTTTATTATTGAAACGGTAAATGTTCTAAGCCAAGAAGCATCTGAAACTTTTGTTTGGATTCAGTTAGTCAAATGAAATGGCCCAGATTTTTCTTTTTTTTTCATCATAACACATCATTTTCGATGAATGTCATCAACTTATGTATAAAAAAGCCTTAACAATGCGCGCGTCTAATCTCATGCGAAACTAAAACGATTATTAAGATGAATCGTAAGATGAACATTTCACTGGAATTGCTTCATATACGTTGGTATTTTAAGCAATTTTCAGAATGAGGATTCAAAAGCAAGCAGCCCTTTGCTAGCTATTCGTTGCGTTGTTCAACTTCAGTTTCCTTTATGGTAAGGACCATCATGTTTAATTACGACATGGTAGATTTCGAATGTACCTATGAACGGGTAACGTCAGCTATATTTTCATAGCACGCAACGAACAACGTTTATCTTCATATAAAGCCCTGTTTTTTTCAGGAATATTTGCGCCGAAGCGTGAGCGTGACGCGATGTGCTCATTAAATGTATATGAAGTTAATTAGAGTTGTCATCACTGTGGCATGCCTCAAATTGATCTGCTTCCCATTTTTGAACGTAGCGAAAGGTGGACATCCACTAAAAAGAGATAAGAGACTAGATGTCCGTTGACTAGGATCCCAATCGGTGGCGATAAGCGAGCAAACATCGATCGAATTGTGCTCATGACTCGCCCTCGAATGCATTGTGGAATAAACTTGCGCTACAGCAGCAAGATTAATACACTAGTGCAATTTGTTATTGAAGTAAAAGTGTGAAATACTCTACAAGCAGACTGCCAGAAAATGATCTCTAAAGCGACCAAGCGTTGCCTATGTAGCGTTAAAAACGCTGATTAGCTTTTGCTGAGATTTCGATGGAGCATCAAATCAATGAATCAATAAAAATCAATTAAGCAATCAATTGAACAATTGATAAAAAACCATTGAATTGACGAAATATTCCAGCCATAAGTAGGAAAGGACTAATGAAGTGATGACGAAAAAGTCACTTCATAATGCTGCTTTTTTATTCTAGCTACAACCATATGTGATAGCATCTATACTGGACATCTGTCCGATCATATCTTGCTTGTATTATTACGTAAGGTTTTAGCAATGACACGTTGCGCTTACTATAAGCGTCGTCGATTTAATGTGGAAAGCATTCCATTCAGAATGCATCAACTAGAGATTAAGAATGCCGCTGTAGAGGAATGCGAGTAGGAGACGTTTTCTGAAATGAGCATTAATTTGAAGCAAACAAAAAAGATGTTAACCGGCGAAGCGTTTTCATTATTTCCAACAAAATGGAAGAAGAAAGACCAAAAAAGCGAAATTTGAGGAAAAAGCGATTTTATGTTGACGGAGGCTTAATAATTCTTATGGCCAAACGTGAATGCAGCAAATATGGACTAGATTAATTGTTTGCGAATTACTTAGAGTTCCATTCCATCGCAGAGTATTTATGAATCAGCATAACAGGTTGATTCACTAATAAAATAGAATAGGTTAATTCAAGGTCCGTTCTTAGATGAGCCTAAGAAGATTTCTCGCCTGCGAGAATGATTTACTATCTGGGAACGTCGACTGTCTGCCTGGGACTGCGCGCCAGCAACACTAGACGTACGCAATCGGCTCCGCTTGCCCCAGACCATCTGTCTCTGTGGTGCGTTTCTAAATCTGTATCAGCATGGATCGTGGCCAAAGTCCACATCAGAATTTCGCTCATTGCATATGACCGTTGATGCATACAGCATTCGTGCTATGTGTATATTCTCATCGGTTGGCTCCGTATACGTCGTAACTCTCAACGCACACATGGCAGGTGGAGAGACGAAAGGGGGCCAAACATGTACCAACCGCTTAGCGTTTAATTGAGAGAGTCATTCATTTTAGGAGAGTATTATTCTCTGACTCTCGAGTTACGTCGGTTGCTGCAAATGATGGCAATGGAACGCATGAATTTTTATGTCTCTTATGGACTATATGCTAATGCGAAAAACAAATATCGACTTTTGTGATGGGATTTTATACTTGATGACCTTTTATGGCTTCCTTTAACCCTTAAATACCTGAGTTTCTTTACGGGCACAATTATCTATCATAGGCATATTTGACGAGCTTAGTGAATGTAATCCTGCATGTACCTCACTATGAGAAGTGATGAAGCATAGTGAAATCTCGAAAGTTTGATATTTTCGTTTTCATCCGCGATATAGTGAATGGAAGTGGCCGAAAGTGACCGTAGAAAATCACTAAATTTTTCAGCGTTTTCGTGACATACTCACTTGCCACTTTGATTTAGGTTCAACTTAACGGAGACAAATGTTTGGACAAGAATATTATCGCTAAAAAGAGCGATAACATCTCAAAAATCGGCGTTTGCAAGTCCTTAGGAAACAATCTTTGTAATTTAAATCAGCATAGTGTGAAATGATAAAGTTTAATAAGCTCATAATGTGATAGCGAGCATTTGCACTTTTCTTGAAAGAAAAGAAATTTGCGGCGACTTGAATGACAATTTCTGCAGCATCAACTGCTGCACACAATTTTATTACTATTGAGGAAATCCACAGATAAGTTGAATAGTTCTAATAAGCTCATCACGTTCATTAATTTTATGCCATGCTGAGCAAAGCTTAAAGTAAAAAGAATTTCCCAGAGATCCTTTGCTATGTTAATCTTTAATGAAGCACTCGCATCGTTAGCGCTCATAATTCTGCTCGAAAATTTATGTGCATTAGTTGCCTAAGTTACCACGATCCTAATGTGTTACTAGGAAATACAGAATTATACGTATTTCAAAACGTGAGATGGACATTTTCTCCAAGAAAAATTAAGCGACCCTAACAACCATCATAGTATATATTTAGATAATGCAGATAAAACAATTAGCGTCATAAAGAGGTAAATTTATGACCGTGCAGAGCTAGCCATAATAAAAGAAACAAGAAAATCCTATGAAAGGGTTCAATATCATCTAACCCTTATACTTCAACAATTAAATCGCCGCGTATATCCGGTTGCACACATTAGCCGACAAGTTGGTGTAGTCACCCTATCATTTCCCCCTGATTATGAATGGTGTATTATACAAGAAAATTTTTCTTCGATAGCCCCCTCTCCCCTCCCCCCTCCTCCTTGTTTGACACAGCGCTTATCTAGCTCAAAGTATGAAATGCATCGACTCAATATGCTGGTTTCAAGTTGTTTGCGTGAAGCTGGGAAGTTAGAAAATGTTGCGGCAAAACTATTAATTAAATATCGCGAGAGAACTTTTTATTCACATGAGTGACTTTTAAAAATGACGAACATATGGACACAGCGATTGGCAGGTGTTAGAGATACACATCGATGAAAAAAATCGTCTGCTGAAAATGACAACGGAATCAGGTGAAGCAAAAAAAGCTGAGAGAGAAATTATTACTTAGCAATTGCTATGATACGAGCGCAAAATTGGAAATCAAGATAAAAGCAAAATTGTTGATCATTTCCCCATTGTTCACTTTGCTCCGTTTTCACATCAGTTGGAAAATGAAATCAGCCAATTTCCACTAAAAATGCGCCTTTCTTTCGCCGATTTATTACTCATCGCGTCGTTCTTAGGTCAAAGAAAATGCGAAGTAGTGACAATGAAAAAATATATATGACTAAGGGGGCTTTTTTGAACTGAGCTTCCTCAAGCTTTGGACTTATGAGTCGTAGTTTCAAAAAACAGAAAAGAAAAAAGATCTCGGAGAAAGATGCCTCAATATTAGTTGAGAGCAACAAGAAGAATGAATGTAAGCAAGAAAGAGGAATGTTGTAGCGCATTGCCGTTTCTTCTAATCCAATTGCGGGGCGAATTAAGTTTGAGCTATTCGTTGCGTTTCTGATCTGCATACGACTCAATTGAACTTGATGAGCATTAGAAAGAACGGTGCATTAGAGAGTCTGAAATTAATACATCGAAACTCATCTGAATCAAGAACTCTTTCTGATAGAAGTTCTTTGCTTTTTCTTCCTCAAATATATGAGTGTTCCTTGAAAGCAGCTTAGCGACACATAATTTCAGCCTAAAAGAGCACTCACAGTTGATTTGTTTCTAAGGATTTATTCCACGTCTCAGCAACCAACGCCAAATAATTATTGCGGCACCTATTCCTTACAATTTGCTGATATTTTAAAGGCCATAAGGAAAAAACCATAGATAAATATTACCTCTTCCGTGTATATCATCTTTGCTCAACAGCAATTTTTTTACACTTAAAGGCAGTTTGAAATACAAGGTGTTCAAATGCCTCTTTCAAGACAACATGAAATGACTTTGAGTGTCTACTTGTATACTGTATAAATGTGCATGCATACTGAAATAATTCTTGCTCTCATTTACTCAGTTTTTAGTGTACATTGAGGAACAGGAAATCTTAATAAGCAGCTATTACAAGCACAAGATTAAAACCAAGTGCTTTTCACACAAAGATGATGAATCTCACCAAGATGAAGTGAAGCAAAAATAAGGATAAGCCATTCAACAGGAACACGTTCCTTGCGACACTGACAAAATATAACATTTAGCCACGTCTGTGCAGCTATCGATGGGAGCAAACGCTGCAAATGCCAGAATGCGCTGACGCAATTCGGATGTCGCACCAGACTTTCACACACGCAACAACGTTTTCATCCGGTGTTGACTTCGCAATAACCCTATAATTACTGATGGCGCAAATTAATGCCTTTGTCGACTATCGACCAAACGTCAAACATTCTATTACGAGAATTAGCCAAACTTAATTTCTTAATTAAAAATGGCTACTGCTTTTCCTCATTCTCTTCGCACACTTCAGTAGAATGTGGGAGAATATAAATTGCACAGTGATAATTTCGAGGATGCAGGGAGATAAAAGATGATTTTCGACCATGCACTGATCATGAATTGCACCGCATACTCTGGAAGCTATGAAGCAATAACACTTTGAAAATCAACAGCCATCTTCTTATACCTCATCGATGTCCTCCAGAAAATATCATCTGTAACTATTCTCGAGGCTGCGGTGTGCTAACGTTCCATCTCTCAAGCAAATGGACTTCAGAACAGGCGCTACTATATGATTTCATTGTCCGTATTGCCCAATGACTTTTTTGCACTTTTATGTGCAACGCGAATCTTTATTTCAAAACTAACATTCTGAGAAAATTTATTACTTGCAAAATGAAACAAGTTCACTTTCGAAGCCCGTTATGAATTCGTTCTAACAACATACAGTGTTACCTTAAACACACAAATCTTGTCATATTATAATAATTTTTGTGAATGGGAGCACTAATAATGTCATTATTGTGAGGAGTCACCTCGAGGGTGGGAATCAAGTGATTAAACGTGGCAACACTCAATGCAGCGATCGGACTAAGGCCACTCACTATACACTCCTGGCCTGGCCACGTGTTGTCTCCCTCCTCTTGCCTTCTCAAGACGAGTTCGCAAGCTGCAGTAAGGAATCAGATAAGCTGAAAGTTTTCTTCGCTGTTCATCTATGAGTAATTTTATTGAGGTTGCAAAAGAGGATTTTAGTACAAAATCGATTCCATGTAAGAACGAAAAGATGTTTTGCAACTGTCCATTGTCAGAATGTTTTTCGTTTGTACATTGGACATTGGGCTTTCTACTCAGTCAAACCCTTGCAACGACGACCAATAAGCGCAAAGGTGAAACTGCTTAGTTGAAAAGATTTTTATATGGTGATATGATGTGGTTTATGACTCGATCAACCTTGTTTTAGGTCGACGTTCTTCCACAGTAGATATCTCCGAGATCAGCCGCAAGCTGATCAAAAGTCCTAGTACCAGATTAACTAACTAGTTCTAACTTTTAAAAAATTTTTAAAATTTCTTTCTAATCAATTCCTAACAATGTGATTTTACTTCAAATAGTTGGCGTTGTATGTCTCTCAGGTGCGTACTAGAATTGCCGTAATCTATGCGAAAAATAATGGTAAGCGAAAGCGTAGGAGGTAGCTAAATGGTGCAGCACTTGCGCGACAACCAAAACGTTGCAATTTCGTCCCCATTTGTATCAGAAATTTTCATTGGTCATCAAACTGCTAATCGTCAGTTAAATTACGAACAGTGACAAAGGCCAATCGGCAAAGCTAAATTGGCACCGCAATCATCGTAAATTTTTCCTCCAATTGCTCAGCGAATAGCTGCCAATATCCTCCGGTGATTAAAATACGGCACAGCCGAACGAGCGAAGTGCAATGAGCAAAACTGGCAGTAATCACGATCTGCGACAGGTTTTTTCTAAAGGGCGTACACGAAAAAAATAAGTGAACAAATGTTGGCACTCACAGTCGCATCGCGTAGTACCGGTTTATCAGTAAGAGATCCTTTTTTGCAGCCTGATCCAACTGCCAAAAGGTTTCCGCTAGAACGCTATTTGGTTCAATAATGCAGGTCCCATTCCTTGTTTAATGCCCAGAGTTGCGTAACTGTAGAAGATGTTGTACATATCTTCCCACTGTTTCATATCACACTTCGCATTTAGACTATCGTAATCATGGGCAACTAGAAAACCACTGCAGTAGGCATGAAATTAAAATATCCCCCCCCAAACCGCAGGCATGAGTACAAAAAAATATGGCTTCACGTCGTGCCTAAAAAATGTGCCAATAGAGTCAACAAACACCAAACCAAATATGAACCACGACCTAGAAGACGGCATAAAATAGCAACCAGGATGAGAGAGGGAAAATGCGGTGTACTCGCTAGCAGCACAGCCCATGAAACAAGCGCATAAGCAATCATGACCATTATTAATATAACAGGCGGAAATCATACTGAGAAAGAAGCAGCAGGTGCCACAATAAAACATTTACGGCGTTCAGCCGCATGAAAGCACCGATCGACTTGATACTGATACAATTCCGAATCTCCGAGCATATCAACAGCACGTCATACAAACAGACCATGGAAATGAACAAAATATACAACTTGCACAACGTGATAGCTATAAAATAATTTTTCGTGAAGCAGTCAAGTCGCACTAACTAAGCCGTAACTGATGTGCACATAACTTTTAAATAACTACAAACGCCAAAAAAAAAGAAAAAGGTACAATAAGAAAACATAAAAGCATAAAAAATACATTTAATTTGAACAGGGTAATTGCAACCGCTTGAATATTCAATAACGTGGACGTTAAATCGTATGATTCGATATCCGATATGAGACACATAAATGAAGGGAAAGAAACTAAGCTTCATAGTTGCTAATAAAACTATGTAAAGCAGACGCATAGCAATCACCATGAACAACAGAATTAATGGAAATATTAAGCACAAAACGATAATAAAACATTTGAAAGCTGGAATATGATGGTAATAAATGGAAAACTTTGTCTCGATAAATCGCTTTTTTCAAATGTTTACACCGATCAGCCGATTCGCAAATGAGATGCAAAATACGTCATATAGCGAAATTACACAATAAACAATACCCATAAAACGGTAGCAGTAACACAATAGTTAACGCAGCAAATTTTACAGCTATACTCTCCCCCTCTCCTCCCCCCTCCCTCTCCACCTTTTGATAGCGGCACAATGAACATTTTTTATGCCACAAAAGGCGCGGCTTTCTTCACCATCCCCTACTAAGTCGAAGTGGAACATTTCAATCCTGTATTCTATCTGCTGCTTTATGATTCATTGACCTTTCAATCAATCTTTCAAAAACCTTTCAATCAATCACTCACCTACTGGAAAAGCCTGTACATAAATATCTACCTACTTATTACATATATGGACATTTATGCGGCAAATATTTCCTCAGCGCAAATTCAATGGCACGATACGATGTTATTCACCACAGTAAATCCGGAAGTCAACTCACTTTAATTTCGCCAGGCTTTGAATTGAGCTTCTTTTCGCAGCAACTAGTGGCGCATTTGGCAAAACGCTTTTGCAACATGAGTAAAAGGTCAAAACCGAAACAGCCCATTTACCGCCGATCAAAGAAACAAACAAACAAACAAACAAACAAATGAAGAATAGCGCTGGTGGGTTCTACTAGCTCCGTTGAGATCTTCAGTGCGACAACATCAGCATTAGCCAACAAACACCGCAACGGTTTCACCGATCAGACGTCATCCTCTTTACTTCTTTTGAAGCATTTCCTCGAGTGCAGAGAATGAGAATACTTCGAACCTCGGAATATGCTGTCAAAAGGCGTCGAAAGCAGCCCCTATTCCCAGGACTGTTCTGACCTCAAAGATTAGAACTCTGCCTCCTACAATGTTCTTCGCAGCAGTGCTGATAACTTACATCTTAAGCTCGGTCTATACTTTGTCATGGTAAAAGAAAGTGCATTTTATAGATTTTTTAAGAGTACAGTAGGGCTCTAGAATCAAAGAAATTTTTTGACGGTAATGTGCGCCATAGTATAAGGCACGAAAATTCCGAAGTTGTTGAAGTCTCTTACTGCACAGTTTATGAAACTTTGGAGCTCTAAAGTGTAGTACGATATGGTTTAAAAAACCTTCAAGGCGGTGAAGTATAACGTAATATAGCTTTAGAGACTTCAAATGATGATAAACTGGCGCATTGTTTTGCTAAATCACTGTTAGTTGCTGCTTCTCTAATAGTGATGTCATCTTGCTTCTTACTGTTTCTTACTTTTGGAAATGGAGATAAGTCGCATGTCGCACACTTATAAAATTGCTTCACCAGCAAACGACGCTTTTTCGAGGTCGGAAGGATAAAAAGCAAACAGAAGCGAGAGGTAGGGGCGGTAGAGGGGAGGGGAGCAGGGACGGCATCTCGTGGAGCTCGGATAGCGATGAGTTTTCCAGTGGTATTGTACGATCTGTACAAGTTTTCATTTTTTACCTCGTCACATAACTTCTTAAAAAACTGAAGGTGTCTGCGCTCATTCGAAACGCATTTCCTATTAGCTGAAAGAATGTGTGTGATTTGACGCTATCGTAAGTCTTCTTGATATCACGTTGTACATCGTATGCCATACAGCGTTTTCTTGATGAGATTGATTTCGTTCATGATATCGGTTAAGTTACTCTGTATTTGAGGGGTTTTCGCGAGAAGCATGATAAAAACATAAGATTCTCATCCTCAATGCTTTGTAAAATTGTGCTTAAATAAGCTCAAGGAGTCGGACCCAAGCAGTCCCAACACGCGGGGCAGTTTTGATATAGGCTTAAAATTTGGAGCATTTTTTCCTTCGCCGTTGTCTCTGCATATGGCGGTCACATTTGCATTTTCATTTCTCGAGGGGCTTTCCCGTTGAAATGATGCAGCTGAAAAGAGAGCACAATTCCGGTACCAGCTGATTTCTTGCTAACTTCAGCATTTTATCCGCAATTCGATTAAACCCTGGTGCTTTGTTTGAGTGCACACAGACGAATGTCTTTATAAAACATCGACGTTGAGCTGTCCAGTTCCAACGCATATGATTCTCGTCCTGACCGAAAGAGAACGGTTTCCAATATCAAGTTGTTGTGTGAGTAGTGTGAGTTACGTGAAGCCCCCTTCCCCTCTGTAGAAGCTTTTAAGTCCTATTCATAACAAAATAGAATTCAGAGCGCACCTGCCTTGAAGCTCGCCATAGAAGTCATAGCCCTGAAGAAAGTCAAAAATGTTCATTAAGTGGTACTCAGTGTTTCAAAAAAGTTATTAGCTGTTTTTAGCTGGCATAAACAACCAACTATTTTATATGCCTTCTTGCTGCTCAGTTACAAAAACCTTTGTTGATGTTAAGCTGTCCTCCATGCAGGTGCATGCTTGTTTCTATGAAACTCAGAAGGACATCGCATATCCTATCTCGTTCTAGGAATGAAGCAGTACAAGTTTGGTGTTATTTGACTACTGGGTTGTGAGCCTCGACTTTTTTATAAGCAATCAGCAATATTTAATCAAATATATTTGCTTCCAAGGTAAACAAAGGAGTCGCTCGCTAACCGTTATCAAAAGTGACCAGTGGAAAAGGAGGGTGAATCTATGGTCCGGTCCAGTGCACAGCAATCAAACAAATTAGACAGATGGATGCAAAAGAGGAGTATATATCAATAGCTTGCTGGCCAGCCGCATACCGCTTGTATTAGCACCAGTCAACTGCAGGTATTTTATCCTAATTTACCCTAATTTATCCTAATGCCTTAGGTGAGCATATCGTCAGCATAGTTGTTTGGGAAAGTTGGATTAATACAAGCAGCAATCTCCAACCGTTCATTGGAAAGGTTCCTTTCGAGATTGGTGTAAAGGTGGTGGTGACAACCTGAAGCAGTATTTCGAGCGTATCATTTGAGGCTTGCTCAAATTTACTCCAATCTTTATCTGAAACAAGGCAATTTATGATCTCTAAAACACCCAAAAGTTGAGCGAAAAATGGCACCGCTAACGAACATCGAACATTCGAGAGTGTCTCTATTTTTGGCAGCCAAACTACTGTTACCTCGAAACATTCCACAGAGCACATCGAAACTCATTATATGAAATGCACGTCGAAACCTACGAACAAATTTGTTCACAATTTATTATTTAAGAGACTAGCTGCCCTTCTTACAAAATGTATGAGGCAATTTAGAGCGCTACTTCCTCCCAGAAATTGCTTGATTATTCCCTTCACGATGAAGCATTACACTTTTCTACAATAATAGAATAGATCTTAGCATCGAACTTTGTGTCCGGGACGGTGATCTTATAGTATATGAATGTTTTTGAAAAGAATACAAGAAAATGGTAGAAGTTGTTCAATTCATTACAAAAAACACGAACACTGCTGAAATCGCTAACGATAAAAAAACTAAGCGTAAGAAGTCATATTACTCTACTCGAATTAAATACATTTTCTTTAGTATCTTTCACTAGCTATTTGTTAGCAACTATCCAGATAAATTCTCCAAAGACACATTGGGTGTTATGTAGCATATGTTGTCATAGTGGGTGTTAAATAATTATTGTGCCTGGAGTTTATGAGCACATACAAATGGAACACACATCACAGGCTTTGAGGAAATTATACCGCTACATCTAAGCCACGAACAATAAAGTGTGATGTGAACACAAGCGTGCATTTTTCAATTTTATGTGGCTTTTGCTCTTAGTGAAGATTGCTGTTGATCCTAAAGGGTAGCAGTTTACTCCACTAAAAAATTTGTTCATTTTTAGGGCTGTGTGATTTGATGACTCAATCGCATATTATGCATAAGGTAAACAACTCAATCGCATTTCCCAAGTCGCATTCTTATGTATGCTGCAGGGACAAGGTTTGGCGCCATTCACATAGGTCGTCCAACCAAGGTGCTCGCAGCACGCAACTTCGAATTTGGCGAACAGGGAAGGCAAATGTGGATAAGATTCAGCCGAACTTTTAGGGAAAACTTCACGCTGCTACGAATTTTCGGTCTGACTGTGGTTGCAAGAAGAAAAATCGTTTCCCCACTCACTTGGCTCAACATGACCTGTGCTATTAGCATGATGCTGAGGGTCGATGTAGTCACCCATAATTGGACGCGGAAGCGAATGGGTTTGGTTGCAAGCGAGCAAAGAACCAGAGAATTATCATTACACTGATTCAAAGTGAGCCATTGAGGAGAAATACTTCACCAAATTTCTTGGGTCACGAAAGAGTTTTGAAGAAAGCCTATATGAAGCCGTTCGCATCTAAAAATCAATATAACTTCCGTCAGCATCTGTTAAACTTTCCTTCTCTTTCTGTAATATCGCTGCAACAGAGCGAACTAAAAGCTCACAAAAATCAAACAACGATATTTCAGAAGGCTTCGATCGGGTTTATTGGGCTCGCGTCTCGGAAGCGCTCTGCCAGTTGTCGCGGCAATTCCCTCTGAAGAGTCACAAGTGGGATACCATATCGTCTTGGCGTATCGTCATTTTATTCATAATCAACAAAATCGAATATGGCTTTCAGCTGGAGACGAAATCATTGAAAAGTCAGCGGTCATTCGACAACCCTTGTTATAGCAAAGGTTGAACTTGCAATGCAAAAAGTTGCCCAATCCATGTGGCCACACTCAGCACTGTTCGTTCAAATTGCCTGTCAACAAGCTCTAATCGGAGCACTTTTGCTAGTAAGTTGGCGCAATTGTTTATACATCGTTCTATTACATTTAGTTCTATTTAAAGTGTAGAGGTGATCCATGAATGAACCACACATTTGACTGATCGCCTTTCTTGGCTTTGGGATGGTGCACATGCCTAGCTATTGCTCACCTTATTACATCAAACTGTGACCGTTACAACTAGTCGTGATCTACAATGTGATATCTATAATGAACAATGGCTGGGTTTGAAGAGGTCTAGTTGGGGCAGGGGGAGGGAAAGGGGTTGAAAAAGCCATTATTATGTTCATGCTTCAAAAGCGGGTATCTTTACCTGCTCACCTTTCTGTTTTTATCCGATTATGGAACTGTGCTGTTCAATTTTTCATTTGCGGTCAAAGAACGCGGCGAGAGCAATGGCATTGTTGAAACAATATCCCTTCGAATTTACACACAATAATCCGTGGATTTTACTTTTTATGGCTTAATTGTCTACTGAAGGAGATTTATGGTAGAGATTAGGGAACCGATCGCTGAAAAACGGATCCTTGTCATCAAAGCCCTTATTATCACGTACAAATGCAAATAGTTTCTGCGGCTGTTAATGTTAAGTGTAGCTGCAGTGTAGCTGAACTGCAAAATTGCTCAATGATACACTAGCATATGACGCATTTGAAAACAAATTGCTCAATCGTTTCAATGCGCACCAGTATCTCCGAAGTCCACTCCAAATGTCTTTGTGCTTCTGTTTTTGAGAATTTGTTGTCATTTCAGTACTATGCAAGTGATTGAATGTAATTTGCATAATCCGGCTTTTTTCTTTTAACTATATGAAGCCGTTCGCATCTAAAAATCAATATAACTTCCGTCAGCATCTGTTAAACTTTCCTTCTCTTTCTGTAATATCGCTGCAACAGAGCGAACTAAAAGCTCACAAAAATCAAACAACGATATTTCAGAAGGCTTCGATCGGGTTTATTGGGCTCGCGTCTCGGAAGCGCTCTGCCAGTTGTCGCGGCAATTCCCTCTGAAGAGTCACAAGTGGGATACCATATCGTCTTGGCGTATCGTCATTTTATTCATAATCAACAAAATCGAATATGGCTTTCAGCTGGAGACGAAATCATTGAAAAGTCAGCGGTCATTCGACAACCCTTGTTATAGCAAAGGTTGAACTTGCAATGCAAAAAGTTGCCCAATCCATGTGGCCACACTCAGCACTGTTCGTTCAAATTGCCTGTCAACAAGCTCTAATCGGAGCACTTTTGCTAGTAAGTTGGCGCAATTGTTTATACATCGTTCTATTACATTTAGTTCTATTTAAAGTGTAGAGGTGATCCATGAATGAACCACACATTTGACTGATCGCCTTTCTTGGCTTTGGGATGGTGCACATGCCTAGCTATTGCTCACCTTATTACATCAAACTGTGACCGTTACAACTAGTCGTGATCTACAATGTGATATCTATAATGAACAATGGCTGGGTTTGAAGAGGTCTAGTTGGGGCAGGGGGAGGGAAAGGGGTTGAAAAAGCCATTATTATGTTCATGCTTCAAAAGCGGGTATCTTTACCTGCTCACCTTTCTGTTTTTATCCGATTATGGAACTGTGCTGTTCAATTTTTCATTTGCGGTCAAAGAACGCGGCGAGAGCAATGGCATTGTTGAAACAATATCCCTTCGAATTTACACACAATAATCCGTGGATTTTACTTTTTATGGCTTAATTGTCTACTGAAGGAGATTTATGGTAGAGATTAGGGAACCGATCGCTGAAAAACGGATCCTTGTCATCAAAGCCCTTATTATCACGTACAAATGCAAATAGTTTCTGCGGCTGTTAATGTTAAGTGTAGCTGCAGTGTAGCTGAACTGCAAAATTGCTCAATGATACACTAGCATATGACGCATTTGAAAACAAATTGCTCAATCGTTTCAATGCGCACCAGTATCTCCGAAGTCCACTCCAAATGTCTTTGTGCTTCTGTTTTTGAGAATTTGTTGTCATTTCAGTACTATGCAAGTGATTGAATGTAATTTGCATAATCCGGCTTTTTTCTTTTACAAAATTTTGTATTGCGTCTTATAACTTCTGTAGCGCGGAACTCAAAACGTGTCAAGGACCGAGAGCCACTTCAAGGTTATCATAAGGCCATTCCCCGAGATGGATGTGGAATAATGAAATTGAGTGCGTTCCGAGACAACCTCCCTCTATCCGACTTTCATTATAAATATTCTCAAAATGATTCTACGTTTTAAATCAAGAGCTACTCGTTGATTTCAGATGGGTGAAGCTGAAAATTCCCCTGGCATTCCCTGAAAGAACGAAATGTTTACAAAGCAGCAATCCGAGCGAATAGAGATTCAGTGCCTGAGAGTAGCAATAGTGCGACGATCGAAAGGACTCGGCCGCTTCGAAGGATGAAGGGATTGTTGCATCAAGGATATCAGTGAGAAAGAGATGCCAGGCTCGTACCAAGCGAAAGAGAGAATTGTGCAGAAAATTGAATGTGTGACAAAAATTTTGGCCAGCTGAAGCTGAAGCCCATATCGGTCGCGAGAGGAAGAAGACTGGAGTATTCCTGAAAGCGGAATGTCGGAAGAGCCGCTTCTAATTTTGTACAAAAGGATTAAATCAAACGTGAACATTGAACATCCCACTGATCTCAGATCGCAGATTTCTAACTATTTTGTACTCTGATTCTTACGGACCATAGCAAATTTTGTAGGAAGCAATATGAGTGAACCGTTCCCAGGCATTTTCTTACAGTCTGATTTCAAAAACCAAATAAGAAGATCTCACAGAAATGCAGTGCTCCAAAATTGGTTGGCAGCAGGTGATAAAGGCCTTTCGATAATGCTCGGTACATGTGTGCTGCAAACCGTCAAGGAACAATGTTTGCAATTTTTGATGTCTTTCCAATAAAAGTGGAGCACTGCAACCTTTAGCTGAGCTCAGGGTCAATTATAGCAGATAATGCTGTTAAAGAATCCCATTTCCTCGCTTGAAAAAACATTTATGTTGGAAGTTGATATGCGTCACATGACATTTTTCATGGGAAAATTTCAACTGCCATAATTTCGACAAAATGGCAAATGCATCAAAGTCCTTCTGTAGAAAATGGAAGTCGCAAGCAAGATCATACGATCGACAGCATATTCTGAGGTCATCAGCAAAGTGCCTTCTAGATGGTACCAGAAACACTGTTGATGTATATGAGGAACAAAACAGGACCCAAAACACTAACTTGTCAAACACCACTAGAACTGAATGTGGAGCGGGGTAAATATTTCTGGTTCTTACTTGAAAACTTCGTCATATAAAGATGCCCTGGCTCACTTTGGTAAGAGCCGACGACGCCCAAATTTTCCAGTTTCAAGAGCAGCTTCGCATGACCGATTCTTTGAATAGTGAATACGTCTATAGTGAATCATTGAATAGTGAATACCAAATCAGTTTCATTCATTCATTACATTGCATAATAATTGCACAAAAAACCAATTTTCTAGCTAAGTTTACGCACCCAATAAATGAAGCTGTGGCTGCACTGCTCTTACTATAATTTCTTTTCCTCGCCTTTTGGGGACCCTGCTCTTGAAAATTGTGGCTGATTACTTTTCGTTGGCTCAAAATTGTTGCTTTGCTCAGCCCCATTTCAAAGTTGAGGCTCCACTAATTTTGATCACAGTTTGCTGCTCACGAGTGGACATTTTATAGCAGTTTATTTTTAAAGGGCTATATTAAAATGTGAACAACGAGTTTGCAGAGAATGCTCGTAGTTAAATGGCCTACAAATGATCAACCTTGATGAGTTAACCAATTTAATAGAAAAGGTGTCGAAGGTTCTGCGTTTATAGACTATTTTCCTCCCAAATATATGCAGCTTTCAATCTTTCCCTATGCTTATTTATTATTTGGTTGAGGAATACTTGCAGAGGGCGGATTATTAGTTACCGCTAGACGGTTTCGACAGTCCCCTTGTCGCATGCATTAGTTGGTTCGATTCTCTAGTGCTCTCTCTCCTTCTTCTGCTTGTCTGTGTGTTGTTGGAAGAACAGAACCGCAACTCCAACTCTAAAGTACATTTTGCAGTGATGTGTTCGATTTTCAAAAGAACTCCAATCGGCGCAAAGGAATGCATCGTTCTTGTTTCATCAGAAGGTAGCAGAGTCGAGAGGGACATAGTTAAGTACTGAAGGCGAAAGAAATGCTAAGGTAAACGTTACGCGCCGAAGAAACTGAACGTTGTGCTCTTAGAAAAATTTCCAATGAGCGTTTCGTTTACGAAACTTTATCAGCGCAACTTTCTTTCAACCTTCTCCAGGTGCTTATCACTCGTTACTAAGTAACGTGATTGTAATTTCTTAAAGACTTCTGAAATATTACTTAAATATTTTGTTTGTTTTTCACTCGTTAGATATTTTAAAACAAATTTAAATCGGATAGTTGTGGTTCTTTTCTTTGAGATAGTTCTGAATTTATCTGTAGAATAGTGCTTTTGTTAGAATTATTTGCGTTTATGTGAAAAGAATATTACACGAAATATATGAGATTTTCCTGTCTTTTCTTTTTCATTTAAGCGCTTGATATGTAAATGTCAGTTTAAATCAGCATTTTACGTGTTAAAACTTTTCAACTATATTCTTTCAACTAAATTAGCTCTCATTTTTTCATCTTTGAATGTTGTTTTTCATTGCTTCATCAGCAGCCTTTATTCCATGCATTTAAATTAGAACCTTTCAAGTGCAAAACGTGGAATTCTTGCGGCAAACGCGTAGTACAATTGTAGTAGTTGATTGCTGTTACATCACTCTGAATCGCAATCGAGAAAATTGTGCAAAATGAATCTTTGTGTTAGTGCATTAAACAACTTCCCATTCATCTTGTTTTACTGACTTGTGATTTACACAGCAAGCAACTGTCTCCATTTCACGATCATCTGTGAAAATAATACGTCTTTGATAAGAGACGAACATTACATTGATTTTGTTTCTTATAATTTTTTTTTCTTCAGATGGGAATTTTTCTTCTTATTGCGCTTGGTGTGATCGTTGCTGCAAAAGAGACACCATGCCATATTGATGAGGACGTCTATGGAGAAAAATTCTCGAAATGTTTTCATTTTTTCGATGAAAAGCTAAGCTTTAACAAAGCAGAGCAATTATGCCAGAATTTGGCTGGTGATCTCGTTTCAATAAGAGGCAAAGCTGAGGGACAATTCGTTTACTGTAAGCTTTGTTCTCATTTTACACTGAAACAAACTTGTTGCTCCTCTTTTCTCCAGACTGTTATGAAGGCGTTGTGCCTATAGTGGAAGTACAAAATCCTCTCCTAGTTAATTATAGTAATTATGGTTATAGTAACTTCACATATGAAAATGAGGTCGTTGAGTTCTTACAGTAAAATCATTGTTCTCAAATACGATTTTTTGTGAATTCTTGTAAAAAATGCATCGAGACACTTTATATGTCTGCAGCCATAACTGTCCATATGATCTATTTGCACAAACTGTTGAATTCCCTTGATTTTGAATGTGAAAATTTGAATCAGTTTCCTCTGTTGTGGCACAGTATTTTTGCACGAAATAGATATGTTCCTTATTCGAGTAACTGAATATTTTGACATTAGTTTCGATGTGAGCTCTTCTGCGTTTATTGAGGCATTTTACGCAGGGTTGGCCTACGAAAGGTTCAAGTCCATTGATTACTGGATTGGCGGGCGGAAGAGTGAAATTGGTGATCATTGGCAGTGGAATGACGGCAGCAATATCACCTACACCGACTGGGCTTCAGGTGTGGGATTTAATAAGTGCTAATGGTTCCCCTAGCTGCTTACTATTTCGAATTGAACGGTAGCGAAAATAACGAATAGAGTTTCAATTTTGTTCATCCATCTTTTTACGGAGTTGCTTGGAAGTTACGTTCACATCTCTTCCTTTATAATGGCCGATTACTGCGTCATGTTTTCCTTCGCATCCCTTCTCTCCGCTTCTTATCCTTAGCTGCTTTTCTTCAGCCCTCTTTATCTCGGCGGGTCATTTCCTCCTCTTTCGCCTTTTTCTTCAGACCTATTAATTTTGTCATTTCCAGTTTCGTTTCTTTCGTTTTTCTTTTCAGCAAGTTGATGCGATTATTATCCTTCACTACTTATCCGCGCTACTCTCCTACCTGTCTTCTGCTCATTTCGTTAGCGCCCAGGTTTCAGAAGCACTGAGAATAAGAAAGCAGAAGTTCATCAGCCAGACTTTGACTTTCGTCTGGGATTACTTCTTCTAAAATTAGTTCCTAAAGTGTTCCATCTTGCTCTTGTTTAACCTTAAGGACACTGATTTTTATTGGAACATTCAGAGCCATCGTGCTCGGAATCTCCTTTGTCTTCTTGCCATTAATCTTTGATCTGACCTTCTTTCATGTGCGCTGGGGTTCTCTAAGCACTTGTTCCGAGCCGGGTACGGTTACGCAACACAAGGATAGTGTCGTTGGTAATCTTCTTGTGAGACAATTATTCGCTGTTGATAATAATCCACCCCTTTTCCATTTTAGCCATTTGAATAGACCTTGCAGTGCTCACTTCCTTAATAAATTTGATTGGTCGAGATTGGTCGAAAGATGAATCTCATATCATTCTTCACCTCTACCGACCACGTCTTATGAGGTTTTCTGTGAGATTAAAGACTATCGTCCAACTCCATTCCACTTTGGATGCATGCATTTAATTAAATTTGGGCATTACTGATGTTTCTTTTTCTCTTCCCACACTACAATGTTCCACAGCAAGGAGAACTCTTGCCTTTTGGGGAACATAAAAATCTTTCTTAATTTAAACTGTAATTATCATACTGGTTGATGAAAAGGAATGAGGTCTCGCTTTCGGAATCATTCCAAACCTTTAACGGCATATCTTCTGATCATCGCCGCATAAATATGGCACTGAGACACTGATATTGCTTACATAATTTCAGGTTTCCCCGCGCAACACTCTTCGCTCGTTTGTATCGCAGCACGTGTTGAAGATGGCAAATGGATAGAGGCGCCATGTGACGACACGAAAACTTTCATCTGTCAATCGCTAGCTAACAATGATAGTAATGCACTAAAAGTTGACCACTTTTCTAATTTTCACCAGCATTTCTGGAAGTTACACCTTTCAAAAGTGTACTATCCGTCAAATACCTTTGCGAATATGGGAATATTGATGTGCATCTGTTCATTCAACAGTTTCAGTTGCCCAAATGGCAACTGGCAACACAAAAAAAGAAACACATGATAAAATGTTTAAACCGTAGCGTGAAGATAAGTGCTGCATGTTACGCCTAATATAACACTCACGATTAGGATAGGTGCTAACAATAATTATTGCACGTCGCCACAAATAAGCGCCGAGCTCTGAAAATGAAGTTGTGGCCGATTTGTGAATTTCTGAATCAGTTTAAATCCCCGATGCTCACACCTTTCAGTAAAATCTCTTGGAGATTTCCCTAAAGAAGTAGGCTTAATCTCTACAATGTATGAGAATGGGTGCGTGTGAAATCGATGAAGTATTACTTGATTTTTTATTTAACGAAGCTGAATGCCAATCGAAAAGGTAAAGAAGAATCCAAAAGAATACAAGAGGCCATACACTATTTGATGAAAATGCTGGGAAAAAATTGAAATATGAGCAAAATTTGAATATAAATGACACAGTTAATTTAAAAGAACAACGCTCACCTAAAATTCAATGACATTTTCATATATTCTTGCAGGTGAATAAGTTTCACGACCGCCACCCTCAGCGTGATCTTGACGACAAAAATCTCGGAAGACAGAAACGGCTGATTGTAGCTGTTATTGTTGGTTTGAAGGCAGGGTAATCACTTGCTGCAGCAAGACCGCTGAAATTCAAAGAGTGAGACCGCTTTGTCAGTATTATTTCCGATAAAAATGATATTCGGATGCTTTAATGATCACCCACATTTCAGTAAAGTATACAGCACACAGCTACTTTCTGTTGTCGATCAACTCAATTTGTTTTTGTTATATTAACAAGTTGGAAAAACGCTTTACTACTCCAAATCAGCGCCAGAAAGCGATGTTTACAGACCACATAGTATTGCGAATCTTTGAAATATTTTATTGTGTAGGCTGTAATTCAGATGGGAGCAATCATTTTACGTTGAAGTATTTGCACGCCCATACTTTCGCACATTCCTGACTGTCCAGAGGAAGAACAGAAATTATTGCAGAAAACGAAGCAAGCTCTACAAATGGGAATAAAATGTAATCGTTTGACAAGCTTTCTTGTTGAGATTAAAATATTTAAGTTTTTTTACTAATTATTTGAGTTTTTTAACTAAGTCAGAAATTCTTCTTTCCAACCACTTTCAGAGCGGGAGGTGTGAGACCATAATTCACTGAAATGTTCTTCACCAAAAAAGGTGCATGTGGAAAAAATAAATACGGGAACGTTGAGTAACCATCCTACTTGAATTACGCTAGCAATGATGCATCGCAGTGTCGTTACTGCTGATACTGTGTAACTGCGATGAACAATTGTTGCCGTTTTCTTACTTCCTGCGACCTGAAAAACTGCTGCACCCATATTCTGTACGACTACAATCTATTTATTTTGCCACAGCCAGGATCTGTCCGTTCCTTTCTTGTACTACATTGACAATTCAGAGTCTATGTTTCGTGTCACGTGAAGTATGCTAGGAGAGCTGGCAAGATATTTTTTCTTTTTTTTGCATTCCGCCGAATTGAACAACTCATTTCCCAAGTTAACAGCAAGTGATAGATATACAACAAAAATGGTTTAAATGCTGATTCATCTGACCATTCGTGCAAGCCATCTGCGAAAACATTCGCTTTTGTTGCAATCCAACAAGTGGGAAATGCATACATGTTTTTTACACCTTTAACTAATCACAACTTCTTTCATCGTTAGTGAATCAATGTGGAAAAGGGTAAGGGAACTCTCGCTGTAGAATAAATTATAGTTGTGAAATTTCGCAACTCTAGCTCAGGCGAATTTCGAGTTGAAACAGCTGGACCGACAGATGGACATATACGTATGTGCAAAAGCACAGACGCAGCGCTGCGCTAATGCAATTTTGCAAAACAAATGTGCAAAGGCGCACTTAAGAAACTACAGGGTAGGTGGCAGGATAGTTTGCAGTTTTCCTCGTGTTGGCTCAACCCGGTCAAAAAAGCCATGCGAAGACGTTGAACTGTGCATCAGTTTATCCTTTCGAACGGTCTTCTATGGATGGAATGGGGGAGAGGGTGCCTTTCCACCTTATAGCTCGAAATTACCTCGAAGTGTGTGTGCACGCTTAAAATTGTATTGTCTATTCTTTTCCGATAAATGGGCTTAATGTTGTATACACATAGATTAGCAAACCCTTCTTATAGTCCCTTTCTGCAGCACAGGTTTGGAAATTGCAAATTAAATTGACTGCAAAGTTGCGCATCACAGCAAAGCCACTGCATATTTATTAATGAAAGGGGCAGTAAGTGCAAAAATTTTGTTTGAAGTGAATTTGGCTAAGAAGTAGAAATTCTTGGGAGAATTCGAAACTTGGAACTTTCTAAAAGTTAGCGATGCAATAGCATCTGCGTTTTTTGTCGCCGGTACTGGTTTGACTGGATGTATTAGATACGTAACTGCTCACACAGTCATATGTTTTCGCTATCGAAACTACGAAGGGATTTGCTTTGTAATATGACAACGGCGAGTTCAAGGAAGCTTCAGACTCCGATGTCATTAACTAAGTAAAAATTTGATTCTTTTTGGTGGCGTTTGAAATGGTTGGAGCTAAAAGCAATCAAACTTCACGCTATAAAGATTGTTTTTTGTGGGTGGTGGACGATTTTGGCTTCCTAATCAATCTAATGCAAAATACTTTAGACCAATTGTGTCACTATGCTAAAAATTTTAGGTCAGTGCAATACTGGATATGTACTGGACTTATTGTAATCACAAGTGCAGTACGAAAGGTGTAACACTTTTTTAAAGCGAGGAGTGCAGTTTCACGGTGTGCTTTAAGGCTAAGTTTCAACGGGTACTTTTGGCCATAGAGACGATAACTCAGAGGAAGTCAGAATACTTTCACGAACAGACCCAAATAATGGTTGAGAAATAATCCATCGCCGTTGCCGAATGTACACGAAACACAAGCCTGGTAATTTTTGTTTTTTGTAAAAACGAAAATTTTTCGATCCATAAATCTATGCCCCATTCGGCTTGCATAGCTTGTTGAAGACCACCCAAACAGCTTTGCAATAGCATCGTTTGAACCAGGTGATCGTAATATGTCGTTATCAACAGTTCGCTCCGGCATAAGCGAACTCATCGAGTTATTGACCTTGGTGATACAATCACTTTGTTGTCAACACCAAATGTTGAAGATGCTAATCTAATTTTGCCCCTTTACTTATCACTCATATTCCTACTTGTTCTCCGTCATCAAAATTTTCCTTCTGTATCAAAGTGATTCCAAGTAACAACGATTACGACTAAACCTGAAGTATAAATTTTTACATTCAGATAGCAATTTCAACAAGTTTAATTGTCTTTTTCAATCCTTATTTAATAATTCTTAAACCCCAGTACCAACTTGAATTGCTGGAATATATAGAGCTTCTCATTAGGCCTCAATGCTTACTTAGCCTGATGTTGCAAATTCTTTTTCCCGTATTATAAACTAAATACTGCTATTACATCTGCGCAACCACATAATCGAGCTCTGCACTGCTTAGAAAGAAATATGTGGCCAGCTGAGTGCGCCCGCAAATCCACTACAATTCCAAACAGACGCTATTTCTAAAAACAAATATTATGTAACTTTGCGAGCGTATTCATTGGTAGAAAAACCAGAAAGTTTTTGTTTCGTACCTGGTCTCTCTTGCTGATGAAATTTTTGAGAAACAAATATGAAATACCTGAATATTAAGTCGCACTACCTAGATAGTCGACGAACAAGGTGGCCGTCAGTGGTTCAAAACTTCAATCCTTTTTGCTTCTCAACAATCCTCACCGCCAAAGAGTTTTTTAAATTAGGATTATATGTCGCGAATCTTCTCAGCACCGGTCCATCGTTCATATTTCATGCTTTCGTAGAAACTCGAAGTATTTTACATAGTCTATTTCGTTGAAAAGGAGGACAAAATAGGTCGGAAGAAAAGCTACGAGTTTAAATGACTGAACCCGCCAACGTCGGAGCGCGATTTCCAACGTTGTAGTGGTAATATATGTAAATCTGTCGTAAGCCCTAAAACTTTACCGCTATAGCACGAAATCACAACTAGACCTAATAGCGTTTAAACCCTGAAGGACACAGAAAAAGTAAAAAATCGAGGATAAAGCAAAGAAATTACCTGTTTATTTTTTCTTAGATATTTTCCGAAGCTTTCGATAAGTTCCTTCAACATTCCGTATCATCAACCCAAGAAACTCACTGATATTCGGCTGTCACATATTAATACTAATAACAGCCGGCGACGAACTACACTACATTTGCGAAAAATGAGCACAGTGTTAAACGAAGTGATAAATACGCTGAATACAATTTTAAACTGAGTAATGGTTTTGCGTTCTGAGGTACTTCTCGTTCGAGTCTTCTTCAGAAATTGATCACTGCTGCTCGTAGATTTTGTGCGTTTCTTTCAGTAACTAAACGAAAGACAATGCGATTGAGGTATTTCATTATTTGAAACAATTAAGGTTGACTCAGTTTCGATATATGATAACGTGAAGGGTATTCGTCCCGGCCGAATGGAAGATGAAAGTCAATAGGTTTATTGAGCGTCGATTTGTTCTCTAGGCTCATTTCTTGTATATATGGTATATGTGATAACGTTCTTATGTGCTTCACACATAACGGTAAGTCATATTTTCTTCCTTATCAACGCATAGAGCGGTACTATGCTACTAAGACCTACAAGGAGGTCAAGAAGTACAACATGTGGTTGAGTCGTGCTACGGTTTTCTTTCTTCGCCGTCTTTCATTTTTTTTCGCTCAGATGCGCGCATGACGATAGTTTATGTGCTTCCTTTATCTGCTTGCAATTTTTGTCGATGAAAAATTAGAAACTGTTTCCGAAGAAAATTGTTCATAAAATATGAAATAAGTAAACATAAGACAGCTGGACAGAAACTGTCTAGAAATGCCGGAGTGCAAAGCAAAAGAAACGGCCAGCCACAAATGAATAATTTCCAGTACGTATATTGTCGGCGGATGGTCACTTAGAACAATTGAGCAAGATTGCGATACGGGGGCAAGATTTGGAAGACTGGTTGCGTTTCGGTGACCACTCGATCATGCAGCGCTCGTCCGTACACGCAGCAATGCGTCGCCTTTCGTGAAGGCGAACCTTGTGTTCTCATGTGTGCACACTGCTTGGTGGAAATGTTTCAATGTTCAACTCAGCGTTTTTTTTTATTCAATATTTCCTTTCTCCAAATTAACCAATTTCTGAACGTTTGCTGCTTTTCTTATTAGGTAGTTTCCAAAAAGCTGAAAATAGCTTTATTATTTCGCTATTTCATCAGCAAATGACCACAGCGATATGACGTAGCACTTGGTCACTTCGTTCCATTGCCATATGGGGTTGACTATAAATCTTGTGTGCTCCGGCACGCTTTTTTCCTTCGCATTACGCAGATGAGCATCATTCACTGAACACGCGTTTGTATGTATGACTGAACAGGAGTATGTATGGCTGCTTCGTTTTACATTCTGATAGCCGCGTAATGGCCATCGTTAGGTAATTTTGTCAGATGCCAATCGTTACAAGTTTTTCTTTCGCGTTCAGCAGAATAAACTGTTTGCTTTATTTCGTAATATATATACACTAATACCTGAATCGAATTCGCTGCCACATTTCTAGTCGCGCATTTTAGGAAAACTTTATTTGGGAAACATCCTATATTTTTCGTTATTAGAATTACGCTCAAAAGCCAGAAAATGCAGGTATTATAAAAAGAGAGATTTTAGGATGTTGGTCTATTAAAGGGTGCATATTCTTTATTCGGCTTGTTTGTTATTTCTTTTCCTTTTAACACATATATCAGTGTTCCATATTCGAACTTCTGTTAACTTCTGCTTTGAACATTCTTGAGTAACGCAACAGTTGCGTTACTCAAGAACGTTCAAAGTTCTCATGCAGGCAGTTTCATTGTTTAGTGAGCTTACTATGAAATCGAAATTTTCAAATTCGGCATCCAAATGCATATAAATGGTTTTGCTTCTTCGAAACTCCTTTCGTTAAATTTTTCATCCTAACAGAGTGCTAACCGTTTCTACAAGCTAAATCACCCAAAATATTGTGTATTCAAAAACCGCATCCTTTAATATCATATTTGCACTGTACATGCAGTTTCTATGCTCTTGGTTTCAGGTATGGTGATTACTAAAAAGAAGATTAACTTTGGCGCTGGTCCAGCAAAAATTCCCGAAGCGGTATGTTTGTACCGCTTGAATTTCACTTCCTCACGAACAAATCTATTCGATTCGCACTGCTTTTATTCTGCTTTCCTCAGCGAATGTAATGTGGTATTTGTCATTACTTATTCAACATTGCACTGTTAGAGTGCAAAACACTTACTGCCGCATAATGGACAAAATTTGATCCGTCCTTCATTATAGGTGATGGAGCGGGCTCACGAGGAGTTCATCGAATATCCTGGTTCCGGAATCAGCATTCTTGGTGCGTTAAGCTTTCACCTTTATCATTTTTGTACTGCTATTATATATCTTAAGAAGAATTGTTGAAGTGCGACCATAAAGTCCCATAATCATTACCAATCGGTGGGGACTTGTGCAGCATTTTCTTTCAAAAGGTGTAGCTCCATTTTCAGTAGCAGAAAAAAAAACTGAAAAAGATTTCAAATTTTTTTTTCAAAAAAATTTTTTTGAATATCAAAATCTTTCTTTCTTTCCTAATTTTCATTCATTTATTTATTTTAAAAAAAAATTCTTTTATCGTTAAAATTTCAAAATTTTTAAAGCAAAAAATCTCACGCATTCTAAAAAACTCAAGAAGAGAAAATCTTAGGAGGAAGTCGTCGCATCCTCTGGTCGTCCATCTGTTTTACAAACGTCGCAGCCGGGAATACACATTTCAAAATTCTTTTGTAAATCTGCCTTGAACGTCAGTTCAATCGTGACGGAACATGTGATTGCCTGTCCCATTTGCCTCTAGACTTCAAGCGTCAGCTTCCACGTAATGACTAACTTACACTCAGTCGATCCTGAAATATTTCCAGAAATGAGTCATCGGTCGAAGGACTTTGCAGAGGTGCTCAACACCACCGAAAAATTACTTCGAGAGGAAATGTAAGTTTTTGTTTTTCTGCAGCAAACATTCACTGTCATTGTTTTTAAAGGGGGTGAGTTCCGTTGCTTTTGAATATCTGCTCATTACTTTTATTGAAAATGGGACTTTTCATTCGAGCTTCTTTTTTTCAAGCTATTAGTTTTTTTTAATAGAGAAATCCATTACCGCTTCCGTGATTTTTCAACAGCATTCAGTAAGTGCTAATCATATTGTTGCATGAGCCTGTTCTGATGTCATTCTTTTTTTTTTCATGGGACACATTTGACGCGAGTAATTTTCTAGGTCAATACCGAATGAATTTGAAGTGTTGTTTTTGCAAGGCGGCGCAACTGGCCAGTTCTCCGCGATTCCATTAAATCTAAAAAATGGCAAAGAATCGGCCGATTATGCAATCACCGGAGCGTGGTCGTCGAAATCGGCACTTGAAGCGACCAAATACATCAACGTCAAGCATGTAAAATTTTTTGTCCAAATTAGGCTAGACACTAGCAGTGGTTCGATACGATAATATTGCTGAGGTTTTCATGTGGCAGTGGGGAGCTTCAAAAATTGAAAAACCTTTCTTCACATGTTACCTTTACACTGCTACCAAAAATCTATTCGGGCAATCCTTGAACTTATAAATTAATTAATCAGCGTTTACTCCACAATAACGTTTAGAAAAGTAGTTCTGGAAATAGTCGAGCGAAAGAAATTAAAAAAGAACTCTTGTATGAACTATGTTTGTTTTGTGCAGGTTTTTCCACCGCAGAAAACGTACGTGACGATTCCCGATGAAAGTAACTGGACGAAAGATCCACGCGCCGCATACCTCTATTATTGCGCTAACGAAACAGTGCACGGCATCGAGTTCCCTAAGGCTCCAGAAACACTCGAAGGAGTGCCGCTTGTCGCCGATGTTTCATCGAATGTTCTCAGTCGGCCATTCTCGTTTGAAAATGTTCGTCTACTTACATATATTGTGGGCATTTTAATCATTAGGGAACAAAGCCCTCTTCGGAACCTCTTCAGGCCAAGTACGACTATACACATCCTCAAATCTCGTTTCAAGATTGTTTTATATTTTTCAAAAGTCATCGAACACACAGTCTTCGGCTTTTCTTAAATTTGTTCATCAGTGCGGTAGGTGTAAAAAATATGGTTTTTAGTATAGTAGCAAGATGACTGATCGCTTCAAATTCAAGCGGAATGTATGTTAAGATACGATGTGCAGTTACAGTTGCATCTTTTTGTCTGAATGGGTCTAAAGGAAGTGAAGCTTTGATTATGCCTATACGTTCTGCTAGGCATCTCTGGATTAATTCTGCCGCTTCTATCGAATCTACCGAGAATGTGGCTGCTTTTAGTTCGTCCAATGAAGGTTTATGGCAGTATTTTGACGTTAGTCAAAGCGGTGAGTGTTATTTAACATTGCGAAAAAACTCTAGGATTTTCCTGCATGAAAGTGTGCAGCATTCTCTTTGCAGCGCAATCATTAGATAAATGTCCCCTTGAACTCGGCTCTGAGAATTGCTAAGATACCTAATCCGGTAATCTGCGCTTTTGGAATCACTCATTAAATCTATAGTCCAACTCCAATAAATTCATTTTCCGGATTGAACCGGCTATTCTAGTCGAACATTTGAGCCACAAAGAGTCTCAACTTGCAATATTAACGATTAGTAGGAATTTGTCGTTTGCTTTTAGCATGGCCTTGTTTTCGGCGGTACGCAAAAGAATCTTGGTGCTGCCGGATTGACTATCACTATCGTTCGACGTGACCTCATCGGCAATGAGCATCCGATGACACCGAGTGTATTCAACTATGCCGAAATGACGAAACATCATTCCGTTTACAATACTCCAAGTGTTTACAGGTAATGTTCACAGCCATCATTAAATGGTTACTGTTATTCAGAAAGGTGAATTCGAAACATTGGAAACATTTGACGCCATTAACTCGAAGGAACCAGGTCTTTGTCTCTGTAGCATATATTGTCCGCACCAGAGAGTGTTTCCGTGGAATAACAAAAACCTGAAGACTAAAAGAGAACATAACATCAAGGCAATTCTCTTTGTTCTAATTGAAATACAAAAGCTGTTTTACGAATTATAGAAATCATCTATTTAGAAAGAAATTTTACTGTTCTTAGCTCATTTTGTTTTATGGATTAAACATACCATTAATTTGTTCAATGGCTTCATAAAGATTCTGAGATTTTTCAATTCTTAAGTTATTGCTTCATTTTACTAAGACAAATTGCTAGTAGAATTAAAGAGTTTTAATGTTCATTTTCTATTCGAATTTTTTATTTTGAGTCAAAGAAGTAACTAAATTTTTTAAAGCATTTATATGACGAAATTGGTTGTGGAATGGATACGAGACAATGGTGGAGTTAATAGTTTATACGAAAGAAATCAAGTAAGATATCATAGCCCTTCTATTGTTATGCTCTCATTAATGAAATGTTGTTGTTTTGCAACATTCAGAAAGTGTTCACTAAAATGAGCTTTTATAAGAAGATAGCTACCAAATCCATTTCAAGTGTTTCTACTTTTATTAAATGAGAGTGAGAAGTTCTAAGCAAAATGACGCCAACCCTATCCCTTTTCGTTTTATGCAAGTGTGAACTGATGAAAAACTGTAAAAGTTCCCAAATACTTTTCGAGCACTGAAATGATTGAAGATGTCGCAAGAATTTCCTCTCATTGAATAAGTTATTTCTTTTTATTGCTTGTCATTTTTAAACTGGAGCGAAGTTTATTATTAATGCATTTCAGCTCCGCTGTACTTTTTAGGGGTATTTTATTATTCTGTATAGATTTTATGAGCTATAAATTTTGGCTTGTAGGAATTTACGTCCCAACCCACTTATTCAAAATAAACAGCCCTGTTTAAAGTTTGTTTTCTCTTGGCAAATTTTGACTGCATGGAAATCTTTATTGTTTTGTGCTCTGTAAGACTGCATTTTTTTTTCTCCAGCGCTACAAATTATAAGTGATACATCGCTAAAAAATTATAAGTGTTCTGCCGGATCTATGCCATTTTTTCAAAAAAATAAAAACAAATAAAAATTGCAGGCAAAGGCCAAATGTATATACGAGATCATTAACGACTCAAGAGGCTTCTACTATTGTCCTGTGGACCCAAAATATCGCAGTTCAATGAATATTCCTTTCCGTATTGGCGGTGTTGCAGGAGACGATGAGCTCGAGAACAAGTTCATTGCAGGTGCGGTGGAAATGGGAATGATCGGGCTTAAAGGACATCGGTTAGTGTTTCAAAGAAAGCTGCTTCTTTAGCGTGTCAGAAATTAGCTGCCTCAACTGTTGCCACATTCTGCATTTGTTATCCTAGAAATTTTTAAGCTGATGCAAAGAAGAACTTGAAAAAGGCTGTATTTGAAATAGAATTGTATCTTGCACTTAGAATTCGCAGCTTAAAATAGAAAGTGCAACGAAATACGTTATCTTCAGTGCACTTAGAATAAAAAGAGGGCTGAAATCGCCTGCCCAAAATCCTCCATCCATCTCTATCGCCAAAAAAATAAAAATAAAAAATAAAAAATTTTAACTGGCTGAGAAGAAATATAACGAAACCTGTTCTCTTCCTTTGTTCGTTGAAACTCAATCCATAATGACACCTTCTGATAAAGACGACGTTTTTTAGATGTTCATAGCAAAAGCAAATGCGCGTATGATTAACAAGAGATAAGGAAGCGTTGTGCAAGTTCCATTGTTGATCCTCTTTGCCTATTCCCCTAAATTAGGCGCTATTTCTTCAGCAGGATTAGTATGCAGTTCTCTGATTTTTTTTATATGGATAACAGAATGTTTGTTATTACAAGCATAGCTAAAGTCGTATTTCGTAATTTCCCTATTCATGTGCGGTTTGATAAGCATTTGAACCAGCAGTTCGAATTCTTCATAACAAGGAATGTTTGCTGCCCTCAGAATAACGATGAATTCTCATGCTTCAAGTAGGCAAAACCAGATGCTGTACTGACCACCACAATATGGATGACGAGTGAGCATCACTTCTGAAAAGAATAAATTCGCAAGAGCTTTGTTAGGCAATTGTTGTTATAATTCGAGGTATCTTTTTTTTTTAACTTTGTTAAACCAACTCCAAGGTGTTCCAAATCCAAGGTGTTTGAGTGGATATTAAGTGAAGGATTCATTGGCAGGTCAGTGGGTGGGATTCGTGCTTCACTCTACAACGCGATAACAATGGAAGAAACGATGAGACTGGGAGAGTACATGAAGCATTTCATGGAAGTGAACTACAGCCATCACTAGTCAGTCGCATTCTTCAACGATCCAACGTGGGGCTGATTTTACTTCTCAGTCGAAGCCTTCCCGAAATCATTTCACTTTATTTTTCTAATGTGATTCGTTCAATCATGGAAATCATCATCTTTGTGGTTATATGTGTTCTCCCGTTAAATACTATCAGCTCATTACTTGCTTCCACGTGAAATAAACCAACAAAAGGTGACTGCAGTCTATTTTGCAAATTTTCGGTTGACTCCAACTCTCTTACCTTTTGAATAATGCGAATACTCAGCAGGCTTGGCCGATGGTGAGAAAAAGAAAAGTTGTTGGATTCAGGCGCAATTTTACTCAAAGACTGGCCGTGATATCAAAAAACTTGGGTCTCATCTAATATAGGGTCCCTATTTTCTGATGTCTAAAACGCGCAGTAAAGCAACAGAAACTCTGTTCGCTGTGTTTTCCCACTGAGGTGCTCTGAAATGTTGAACGGATATGCTCTGAAATGTCATAAAATCGAATTATACATGCTTAAATAAAATTCTGGCAAATGCCAAAGCATTATACTGCATATAGCATAAGCATTACAGGCAACATCGTGTTCGCTTAAATGCGGTGTGCTTTATTTTATTTTAGCTGTTGTTTTGCTTTAAACTATATGTCTGCAGTGAACTGAACTCCGTCAAAGCTTGCATCATTGCGAATGTATCGAATATGACAGTGCGAGTTTCTTCTCCTTCTTTTCATAAAAGGCAGGGAATAAACTCTATAAACCAGTGGAACTAAATCTAGCAACATATCATAAACGAATGGAAAGCATGAAAATAGAAAAAATGCATCTCGCTGCATTGAAAAGAGCAAAACGGTAAACGCACATTGCTTGCATGCAGAAACGTGGCAAGTTAGCACTTCAGTAGCTCACTAGTTTTGGGAAGGGATGTTGACGGGCATAATGTATGCCGTGCTTCGTTTGTTCAACCATCACGGCACCCCTCTGCATACTTTCGAATGGCATCTGTTCTCAAACGAAAGGAATTATTGGAAGAACTGAGATTCGCTCTATTAGACAGTACGACTACTCGCTCGTGTTGTATAATGCAACACTTTTGTCATTTCTGAATTCCTCTCGCTTCAGCGCTCCCAACCGAACTGGCTGCTTCTGCACAATTAGGGGTGACTGCGATGAAACGCTCTCAATGTTGGTTGCGGGTGCTTTCTACCATTTGAGAACGGTTGCATTGAGGGTAGGTGTGGTGGCACAGTTAGGATTTAGGGTGTGTCGGAAAGAGTTTGTCGTGAAGTTGGCTACGAGCTTCTGTGGGACAGTGTAACGCATAGCGGATTGAATATGCGATGACGAACTGCCGCTTTGTCATGCGTTCCGTGTTATTTCCAGCTCAGATCGTAGTAACATGGGGCCGTAAATTTAATAGGAGGCGAACACGCCAGAACAAGCTAAGAATCTCAAATTTATTTCTTTGCACGAACTTTTTGCATCCATTCTGGACAGCTAAATTTAGCAAAACTGGTAGCAGATGAACAAAAACTCTTTAGCCGAAATCCAACTGAGATCTAATCAACTTCACACTGAAAGAAGATTAGCATGCTGCCAAAGTGAAATGTAGGGAGACAAGGACGATGGTCATTAGGGAAAGAATGATCCTCTGACTGCTATCACCGTCCTAGTGACAAGCGAGACAGTTCGGTCCACTTGCTAATTTCATTGACGGAAGCAAAGCAACAGATAAATTTTGCATAGCGACTTTTTCTTCACAAAAAACTGTAAAAGGCTCTTACCCGCTCGTTTACGATGCAAGAGCTGAAGTGTGTCTAGCAACCACTTTACGCGAAAGGTATGGTGCAAGAAGTGTGGAGGAAGATGGGACGGAAGATTATTCCCAGCCTAAGTCGAGACCCGGGTTGGAGTTTGATTCGGTGGGAACTTCGCATAATCGCACAGATTAATAGCGTAGTTCAGAAGGTTTTCATTTACTTCGAACTCGGGAACAGGGGAAGCAGACACAATTAACTATGTTACTTACAAAGAGCATTAATGAAGTACCAACTCAACATAACAGATTTCCAATAAATTTAGAAAAACTTCCAGGTGTCGAAAATCTTCATTTCGCATAATTGCCATATAATGACACACTCTGCCGTTTTTAGAGCAATTATCAAATCAATCACTATTTAATGAACAAAAGACAAACTGTACATAATCGCCAACCTATCAGAAGCACTTCCATATCTATTCTTAGAAAGTGATTTGCTGAACAAGGCTGAAACACTCGAAATAATATTCCATCGGCCGGCGAAAGCACTAGACTTACTAACTGTTGCACTTCAATATCGCGATATCACATTTATTTACAAACCGTTATGACCCAAACTGATGATACACTCTTCGACTAACCACTATTGCTCTAAGCCATCACACTATGCTTTTTCACCAAACGCTATGCCTGAAAGTTCTTATACACGTTTACTCATTTGGCCATATTTAAAAAACTTTTTTTTTGCGTAGACAATAATCTACGTATGTCACGGCATGTTTTCAAGTTTTTTTTCTTTTTTTTTTTTTACAGAGCACAGTGATAAAGAACTAAACCGAAGAAGGTGAGAAAGAGTCAAGGAGAACATTTCAAAAAATCCCGCTGTAGAATAAGAAAGCAAAAGCCATAACCAGCAACGCATTGAGCCATGATAATTAAAGCATAAACAAGCTATAGAATACGGCAAAACACATCGCCATGAACATTTCTGAGAAACGCTCTGCCTATGTACATCTAGAATTAAAACGAATGTAAAGCGCTTAGCAAGGCGAATTAATAGAAAAATGTTTGACTGAGCTCAGTATAAAGCGGATTTCTTCAAAATATGAAGGCAAACACAAAACCTTGGGGAACCAGCGGCCACTATTTCAACAAGAATTGATGGATCCTTCAGATGACTCAAACTGGCTAACCAATAGAAACCGGCTAATCATTTAAAAACTGGATATCGAGCAAGTTATTAAGAAGAAGAGGGGGGGAGGGAGGGGGAAGAAATTTCCACTTGCGGTGAGTGAAATTTACCCGCTGGATTTGACTTCGATGACGACGAGTTGCGAAACTGAGAAGTGTAAAATGGAAGGATGTTGCGCTACATCAACAACAACATTTCATGCTTAGTCCATCTCTCTTTGAGAATGATTCGGAAGATTTCCTCGATGACTTTGGCGATAAGTATTCGAATAAGAGGTGTTTACTTTCAAAAGAAGTAAACTTGACAGTTATTCAGCAGTAACCTATGACAATATAATTAAGCAACAAGATCTGACATATGTTCCCACTGAAAGCAGCAGTTTTTTATGGGCACTCGATGCGAATGAATCAGTAATACTGAACAGGTATATTACGTTAAGTATATTTCAAAAATTGCAGACAGCGAACGACAAAGAACAGAGTAAGTATGCTAAAAGTCGCTGAAGTACAAAGTGAAAAGCGAATAGAACAATTCCTTAGTGAATGCAATGCGTTGAGCAGCATTTCAACGGCAATTCGAGCTCTTATAGCATGAGTTCTTGCTTCTTTGTATCACTGTTAACGACTGAGGAACTCTTCCAACATAAGTTCTTCACGTTTTTCAGCGTCTTCATCAACAACCTCTTGAAGCCTCCGTTCATCTGAAACACTATTGCCGTTGATTTTCACCCACGCGTTATCGTCATTTCTCACTATTTGCGGACTCATCAAGTGATAACCACTTGGCGACCATGCGGAGCACTTGAAAAAATAAACACCCCTCGACAACGGTGCAACATACCAAAAATCGAACAGCAAAGCTGTGAACACAGAAAACAGGCAGAATTCCATAATGCTTCAAATCAAGTATGCAAACAACTATGACTGACCTTCAGTAAAAACATTGTTGTGAGACTGGGATGAGATCCAGTTTAGTTCTTTCCTAGTGGTTTCGTTGAAGTGCTCCTTTTCTCTCTTGAGAGTGGCTTTCTTTGCTTCGATTTCTTGCTCACCAATCGCCATTGTATGTAACGCCTCTAGATGAGTCATCGCAAGCTCCGTTTGAACACAGAACCTCTTCAACTTATCAATTTGCCGATTCAATTCCTTTAACTGCTGAAAGCATATCTCTTCACAGAAACGTCTGCTATTCTAATGCCTCAGTCATCTTTGTATTTTTTCACCCTTCTCAGTGCAATCATAGATGAGCACCACTTTATGGTCAGCTTTTGGAAATTTTCGCGCCTCACTACTCCGCCAGCACCACTTATGCAAACTTGTGGCGCACTGTATTTGGCTAAAATTTGCAATTTTATGCTGAAACCTGTGGCTCGTTAACTAGTAAGGTGGCAGACAAAACTCTTATACAGCGAATCCGAAGATGCCAGAAAATGTATTATTTCAATTACTGCCACTAAAATGAGCATAATGTGAGTGAAAAGGGCGCAAAGCATAGGGAATTTTGTGTTCTCTGGTAATTTTTTTTTTAGAAAATTTCTTCAATTTTTGCGCTACTTGCTATTGAAATGGTGATTACCTGACCTTAATTGCGTTTTACTAAGTATGCTGAATAAGTGAAGGTTTACCCTCACCCTATCACTTTGTGCCCAGCTATGTCGCTGCAAATATAAGTTTTCCTACAAAGAAGTTCACTACCCAAATGAATTTTCATTCATACAATCAGATCAAGTCTACCCACAATTATTCAAATATGAAACGGATGGAACATGTAAACCAGAAAACATACCAATCGAACAAAATGATTTAACAATGGCTGTGTCTATTTCAGAAATCAGAAAAGAAGTATCTTCCTCTTCGACTCGTTCATACCGATTATTATACATTATACAACGAATTTGGGTTCCCCTTTTGCTCTCTCATACAAATATACAGCTGCTCGTCGGTTGAATAAAACGCAAATATACCCTATATAAGCGAAAACGATTAGTTAATTTACTAAAAAAATCACTTCGAGATGGTATTCGAAGCGACTCACCTTACTTATTTGAGGTAAAGCTCGAAAATGCTCATGCATGGCCAGCACACACTCAGCACGCTCGTTACACATCTGTTGCGCTCTACCCATACGTGTGCTGCATAGATTCGCCAGTCGAATATTCTCGTTGTTCACCTGTTCGATTTGTTCGATACTCAGTTGATATCTGGAAGCGCTACTTTCGTGGTTACTCTCATAGCACAACAGTATGCAATTCTTTTCTATCGACTGCGTTATTCACACGCTAACAAACACTGGTTTTAGACCGCGCTGCAGTAATCGGTGAAAAGTTAACAAGAACAATGTTCAATACGCTCTTTTAGCACACTAATATCTACGCTATTTCTCATTTGATGCCGACATTTGCAAGAAAAAATCGAAGAAATTTAATAGACTGACAGGCGTGTACTTTTTTGGTAATTTTGTTCGTCGTAATTCACCACGCAATGTTTGCGATGAACTGTTAGATTTGAGTGCTGCTTGCTGCAAATATAAGCGTAAGAAATGCTACAGAAGTAAACATATCGAAGCCTGTAGGTAAAATTCACCTTTCAATTAGCTTCTTTTGTAAAGCAAACTTTCATTAGCCGTAATGCATCATCGGCCTTTGCTTTCGAACAATGGTGTTTAGCTAATGTGCTTCCAATTTCAATACAATTGCTCCTCTAATGCAAAGGGTACCCAGTTTGCGCTATGAGGATTAAATTTCACTTCTACAAATTACCACTAGTGTCGTTTTGCTTACATACTACCATCAAGTGAGCACATAAAAAAGCGGAAAATATGGTCATTTGTTTATTCCAGTCCGCCTCAAGGACCTCTATCATATATTACATTCAAAGATGCGCTTTGTTTTTGAGAAGAGAAAAATGTTATGTGCGCTAGCTATGTATGCGAAAAAAAAAGAACGCAATGATTTCATCACAATCCCTTATTCGAACGAAAATTGCATTTTTTAAAGAAGAATTCTTTACTTGAGTAAAAGATTGCTTCCCGCCTGTGTCTTGAGAAGTGATGAGATCGCCTCTGATGAGCAGCTGAAATCAAATAAATGCAAAACTTTCGTTAAAACTTTGACTACCCGGAAACGCTAAAGATGAAATTCACTCCGAGATGTGAGCGAGAGTATGGTACTTTCTAAACAAAAAGTTTTCACTACAAAGACCTTTAATGAGGTCAGCTGAGAGAAAGGAGGAGGGGAGAAGATAGTAGGAATGAATTCTGTTAACTTGGGAAAACTCCCCATAAAACTGTGATGTGATAAGTGTGATGAACAGCAACATTGGGTAATTGGTCTTTGATATTCTTAACTGCTCACTTGCACTTATTAGCTCTATCGATGGGAAATCTTCTTAGTTTTTGTTCACGTGAGCACAACACATCACTGGTTGACCCACCTCAACAATCTAGCAATATCAACATTTTGCCGTTATCGTCGACGAAAACGTTTATTAAAATATATGAAAAAAGGCCAACCTTTGCAAAGAAGGCGACGTGCTGATTCGAAATTTTTGAACACTGAAATTTACAAAATTATTGTATGGAATAGATCATGGGGTATATTCTTAAAATACAACCAATGAGGGAATGTCGCATTTGGCAAATCAAGCGATAAACAAAAATGAGCCCCTAAACTTTGGCATTAAAACTTTGAAACTAATGCCCCTCCAGAGGCTACTTATCAGAAAGCGCCATTCATCCGTTCAATAGAAGATGGCCTTAAAATTTAATACGTTCACTACATCAGATCACATTCATGCCTCATCTTAGAAGCAACCAAAGTGATTCGCATTTTCAAGCGAACAGGATTGCAGGCCTTCCGTTGAAGAAATTAAATCAATCAATGAAAGTTTTTTCTTCTTCACTGTCGTTGAGAGCTGTAAGTTGAACGCCACTGCAATCTGCTAGCTCAAAAAATCTCATTACTGACAAAACTTCACCGAACTTTCGCGTTTAGCCTATGTTCTGAAGTTAAAGCGCTATAACTGGAAAACATCAGTGATGAGGTGAACAGATGCGAGAAAGCGCCTATCAATTCGCCTGATATAAAAGCCTTGCGCACTTCATCAAAAGACCGATCGATCGGTTGAAGTGATGTCTGGTGGGTAATCCCAAAGCATTTTATGAGATATGATGTTGCTGACTTACTGTGTCACTTTGTCCAATTTAAAACAGTCATTCAAGGACGCAAGTAATTTCTTCCCTCATTGAATGGAATGTGCTGCAGGCTAGGATAAGACGATACATCCAGCAACATCATTATTCCATGGATTTTCTTTTCAGATGTCCGCTAGCACGTCGGCACTGGTACCGTAAAATCTTTTAAAACGCCTAGTAGTAGTATCTGAATTTCGAACCACAACCGGAAATTGACGCTAAACGCTGCGTGTTGCATGCCAAGCTTGTAAGCTCATGACATTGTAAATACAAACAAACGCAATGCTTTCTGTGGCATCTATTTTCTTTATACGATAAAAACAGAACGAAAACGAGATGCGAAATAAATTAAAACTTCCTTTCTTAAAGGCAAGATGTAATCCAGTAAGTGTCTACACAGTCAAAATGAAAAAGTGGAACATAAGCTAGTCGTAATGGATGAAAGAGCGCGGTATTTCGAGCATACCTGTTCGAGAGTTCAGTCTGTACATTGGCAAAAGCTTCGCGAATACTTTCGAGCATGTGAATTGACTTTACTGTAACGAAACCATAATTTCTTACGGAAACAGACAAAGTTCTTCGTCACAACTACTGCACACCTGTTCATCAGACACTCTGGTGTGCAGAACGAAAATGTAGGCACAGAATCCGAACAGACAATTAATGCGTGCCCGGAGTGTACAGCAACAATTATTTTACCTTCAGTTACAATTTATATAAATTCACGACAACGTGAGCTCATCCCTGTATGCCACAGATGGCTTCCTAAGATCGCCTAATCTTAGTTACAATTTGTGACAATTCCAGCCGTCCACATGAAAGATATGAAGTAGCATTTGCTTCCCATTGTTTCACAGCTAACTAGTTGCAGCATATGCATGCTCTTGAAAGTGTTATTCAACAGATCGAAATTTGTGAAATGCACATAAAAACTTACATCTTAGCTTGAACATAACGGCTGTATCTTCAGTCACCTTCCATGTCTTACTTTGAATAACGTCCCCCACATAACTAGCATGGAAAAGACATACAGACCGATCGTCTAAAATACCGATGAGTTCAATTTTATAATGGCCTACGCATATCAGAGCTACGTAACCCAATAAATGAGAGCTTCTTTAAAGGACACTGCTCTCAAAAAAATCATACGCAATGAGTCAACCTGAAATAACGGAAGATAAAACCAGAAACAATAGGATCAACCAGCCCTCCCCGCCACTCCACCCAAACATCTCCCACCGAAATTCGGTCTGAAAGCACAATTGCAACTTAAGAACCCCATCCCTTAATGCGAGCAAGGAACAAAAAGATTTTCGGGAAAGAAATGGACTTCATTCAATGGTTCAGCGAGCGCTGTGATTGCAAACAGCACTGTTCCCATCGAAGCACGAATAAGATTGGCAGAAGCTAAGGATGCCCGATGATGTTCGATAGGTATTTACTTGCGCAAATGGTCGATCGATGATCACCAATAGCATGAACGATAACAATGAGAACTATATTTTGGCAAATTTATTGATAATATAAATGATAATAAAAAATTGTTCTAACAATTGCTTACAGAATGCACAAACTAACAATACGAATAAATGCATAAACAGTAAATGCACAAATATCCAATTGGATAATTTTGCCCGCAATATTGCTGCGTAGATGCACAACTTCGATGATCACAATGGGCATTTGTATGGAACGAATGCGATGAGATGAGCAACGCTTTTCACAGGTGATGCGACCAACTTCAGAAGACTCGAAATACACGATGAAATTTTCTTTTAACATACACAACAAGAAGTATCAATAGCAGTTAAATTTGTATGCAGAACAAAATCAGGCGCTTCAGGCGAACTATATGCAAATTTGCACACAGTAAAAAATCGATGCAAATGTTCCACTTCAATGGTTGGCGAAAGCTAGCAGTAGCTTTAGCGCGATTGCTCAAGACGAGGGAGAGGGCGAGGATGACAAAGAAAGGAATTTTCATTTGCGACTACTAAGATGAAATTCAGATGGAATTTCTTAAAATGATTTCTTTCAAGAAAGGAAGAAAAATTCCCTCTTCCCCCATAAAGTAGAACTTTACTGATGAATGTGAAACTTATCAGAAAAAAAAAGAGGCAGAACTCTGATCATAAGCTTTCTGCATTTTCTTGCTGGAAGAAAGTAAAACTTTTGACGAAAAAATCGGAACAGTTTTCTCGATTTGGTTCATTAGGACATGCTGCAATAAACCCCGTGAAGTTCTCCCACCCCCTTTAACGGGTCACTTACTTTAAGCAAAAATGTTGGCTAAAACATGACATTTTATAAAAGCCCTCCTGAACAACAGAATTTCAATGATGAAAATACCCTAACGGACTACTGGATTGAAAGAAATTGCCTGAATGCTGGGTGGTTGTTGAGCAGATCAACTGCGCTCGGTCTTTTATCGGGCGCTCTTTCGAGTAAAACAATAAGAAGCTGCGAAAGGGTGGTTTCGGTGTTTGGAGGCAGTTCATATTTTGGGTGCTGATATGCGATGTTAAAGATGACGGCCATTGGTTCAAGACCATGCCACGGTGGTGTACCGGTAAGCATTTCAAGCAGCGTGCAGCCAACACTCCAGATGTCAGCTTTACGACCGTACGCACTTTTGCCAAGTACCACTTCGGGCGCCATATAGTGCGGCGTGCCAATGAACGAAGCGCTTTGCTGGCTACAGATTGTCTGCAAGCGTTTTGCTGAACCAAAGTCACCGATCTTGACATTGCCATCAGAATCGCGCAAAATATTCGCCGACTTGATATCACGGTGAATCATATCGTTACGGTGCAAGTACGCGAGTCCCTGCAAGACTTGGTAGGTGTACTTCCTCGCAACCGCACTCGACAACGGTCCATATGTTGAAATGAGATCTTTCACCGAGCCGCCTGCCATATATTCCATAAAGATTGAGATCGATTCGTCGGTGCGTTGTACTCCAAGATATTGCACAATTCGCTTGTGCTGTATGGTGCTTAAAAGGTTGATCTCATTCTCCAACTGCACGATCTGCTTTTTTAGATGAGTGTCCCCACGAGCGAAATGCAACCTGCAACTTAAACCTCCTTAGACCGTGAGCACAGCACTGCCAAAAAGGGCTCTTAAGTTTGAAGTATCTCCGGAAACAGCTAAACCAACTTGTGGGTGAGTATGAGTTAAGGCACTCGAAGAGCCATTGTTCAGCAACGCACAGCCTTGTTTCTATGAGTGTTTCAAACCCATCTGTGTGGGAGATCGAAAACCGCGACTTTTTACTGCCGATCGCATAGACAATGATACACACAAGATTTAAGTGCAAGTGGGACTGCAGATACAACCTATATGTATTTGAACTAGAGTTTTCGACTAAACAGGATGTAGTGAACAGTAAACGCAACCTTTTGAGTGCGATTTCCTTGCCGGTATCAACATCGTAGCAGAGGAAAACCTGCCCAAAGGCACCAGATCCGATGCATTTGCCTTGCTTCCAGTTGGTTGGTGCCCGTGGTGTATTAGCGCTGCGACGCTCATCGTTGTCATAGTCGGGCAGGACAACGCCACTGCTTGCACTGCTGCCACCACCACTTCTTGCACCTCGCCACCTGCTTGTACTGCTGCTCGCACATGACGAGCGGCATTCCGAGTACGGTATCTGAAAATTATAGCCACCAGCATGAGACATTCAACGAGCAATGATCCATTTCACGAACTGTTGATGAGTATGAACAAAACACATGCTTTAAGCAATACAGACAGTATGGACACACAGGTTTTTGCAGTGTTGCACACTGAACGAGGACTTACAGAAAGTTCAGAATGATGTTGCTGGGCTAACGGCATCAACTGATAGTAGTAATAGCGGCACTACAATTCCTGCTGAAAGTGAATTTTAAGGGTATGCACATATAAGCTAGGCTGTTCGCTTTTTCTTGGTTGCCGTATGTGGAAATGGTTTTTGATGTCCCAAACAGAATCATGCATAACATACCGGAGCAAGATGGTACTGAAGAATCAACGGCTGTATTAGAAAATGATATGATGGAAAGCCGTAAGAAAGGCAACGTCTAAAAAGTAGCAATAAAAGAGATAATTTTGCATATCTTCCAGCTAAAGTCAGGCGATATTTCACTGATAAGGGATCTTTAACGTGCCGTCACAGTCTGCAAACAATAAGCGGTTCAATCACCCACTAACGCTATGAAAACGCGAGAAGAAAATTGGCACTTAACTCGTGACACGTGACCCTTAAAGATTGTTAGTAAATCGAAAGGCAATCAATGCGAAGCAATAAACATGAAGCCAACTTTTTTTGGCTCAACAAGCTCAAAGCTCAAAAAAGTTGTTTTTTTAATTCAATAAAATGCACTAAACAATGAATAATTTCCACTGTTGGTAAGCCAAGCCTTTACCATGCACTATGTCAAGTTTCATTTCGAAAGTTCCACGGCGAGGACATAAAGAGCCAAAAAGCTGGCTGTGAATAGCGAACATTAATTCAAACCCTTCAAAACCAAATAATAAAAAATATTTAAGTGAACCTCTGACCAATAATAGAAGTGAAGAAAAAACATCAGCAGCAATGGAGTAACCAATAGGTTTTCAATAAATGAAGGTATCAAAAAAGCAAACTAAAATTATACGACAGGAAATTGGCGCAGTTCATTTTGTGCACAAATTACGCAAAGTGAATCGCACCAATTTTGTGTCTCTTTAACTTTTGCGCTTTTTGAAGAAAAACAACAAATATTGACGCTGGTTGCGACAGCAGGAGAGCATTGGCAGCGACATAGTTCTCAAGTTGTGAATTAGATAATAACAGAGGAATTACCTCTACAAATGAATTATTTTCTAATAAACAGTTCAACAAGTTTCGCACACACAAGTACTTGTTCTTATAGTTACTTCATGTGAAACCATTACCAATTAATCAAAGTGCAAGCATATCGCTAATGTTTTATTAGTGACAATTTCGATGTAATGTGAAGTGCCTCTATCGTAAAAAAATAGCTTTTGGCATGCATAGAATTCATCCGAGTGAAAAATGTTTTTGTTGTGCAGGCATCTATGAGGCTCAATCATTAAAAACACAACCAGTGCAAAAATCCCGTTGAGAAGTATAATTGCGCAATAATGTTCCCTAGAAATTATTTTGGTATGATCGCTTCCTCATGTTAAACAATTGCAAAAAACACGCTACTAACGAAATTGCTCAACCGTCTATTTTGCAAGAGCGCAACCATTAAAGGCACTGAAACGTTCCACTTTAGTTATCTCATTTGGCACAGACATTATTAGGTCTCAAATCGTAGGCTCATTTTAAACTTTAATCTACACCACTAATACAGGGACAGCGGCCTTTCAAAATATGACAGGTAAAACATGTACTCCAGACACCAATTCAAGGGAAGCAATCAAGCAGGTTTCCAATAAACGGTATTCTTTTTATTTTATCATTCTAAATACTTCATAAGACCTCTAGAATGATGCTACAAAATAAAATATTAAAAATTGTAAGCTTACTGATAGCATCTACTTCCATGAATATGTCTTTGCATGACGTATAGCTTCGTCTTAAACCACCTCAACAATGCGCAAATCTCCTCCTACACAAATTAGTGCTCTCTCACAGATTCTATCACAGATAAAATCGTGGTCACTGACGAGGGAGAGGCGGAAAAAAAGGGAAAAAGAGGAAATGAGAAAAACGTAGGGCAAAAAAAAAAAAACAACTGCAAAACACTTTTAGGCAGACTCTCATTTAGATACAACGATTTTCTTTTACCTACCCCGCGGATATAAAAATGTTAACACCCATCCACCCACAATTGCATGGAACGGAAACAGTTGGATAGCTTGTGGAAGGTTCGAACGGGGAAGCTTCATGCTAGTGTTCCAGCACTTAAATATCCGAGTTATAGCGCTTGGAAAAACGTTAGAAAGCTATGCAACAATGAACGTTTAACCTGAGCTTGTCTGACGCTTAAAGTCATTACGCTGGACACCTACCTTCACGAATTTCAGTATTCCCGTTCTAAATTTCCCTGTCTGCACCTTAGCAGCCAGATCATTTATCCCTCGACTAGATCACCTCAGTTACTTTTCTAAAACGGCAAGAAAACTTCCAACAGAAGCGCATAGATGCACAAACGCTATGACTTTCGTTCAGTATATCAGCAGAAAATGTGGAAGCGAAAGTAAACATAATGAGAGCCGTAGGCATTTTCTTTTTCGTCAACAACAAGGAAAGAATCTAGATCAAGAGAGTTTCGTTGCGTTAATGGAAGTAATACAAAGAAGCACAGCTCTGTCTCAAATAATGAGAAGTATGCGCTCAGCACTTTTAAGCAACAAAATGATACGAGGTGCTATTTTTATGCGCGGTGTCTTTCCCTTCTCCATACTACATTCTTTTATAGCAAGTTTCGATGTAGTAGGTCACCTTCTCCTTTCATATTGCGTACAGCAGACAATCAGCTATTCTCAGGGCATGCTTATCAAAAAGCATTGCTTTTATTTTGCAGACAGAAAATCATTGCAAAGCTTAAGAATATTGACTTGGAACTCATTATATGACAAATTATTTGCAAATAATTCACAGTATCGTCATTAAAAACACGCGCATACTCAAGAAATAATTGTTAGCATAAAGAAACGTCGAGAAAATAATGCAGACCAAGCAGCACACCAATTGGGATCGCCAAAAATGTGCCCAGGAAGCAAATTTCTTGCCCACTAAAACAACTACGGAGTGAGCCTAATTTGCAGACTTGCTTAGTTGCAAAAAAAGTGAAATAAAGTATGGAACGTAACATACGGAACAGTTAATGCACCAAATAAAGAAGTGAGTATTGAACAATATAATCGCTAAATAAAGAAAATTTGCTGAATATGATGGGAAAGGCTGTTCAGCCGATTTTCCTTTTCACAAACCTTTACATGTGGCAATGTAACCCTCTACTCAAGCCATACATACAAAAGCACGCTCTGCTACGAATTTCTTTCGCGAAAACTACTTCCATAAATAAGGTGTGGGAATATGCAAATCATACTACGATACTTCAAACATAACTGCCACTCATCATGAGTACTTTTGAGTTGCAACAAAGGAACAGAATAAGGGAACACTGAATTTCTAAAACAACCATTATTCCCCATCAGCCGTCAATAGAACGCCAGACAATTTCCGCTTTAAATCGTTCTCGATTCAAGCCCCATGACTGCTTACTGAAGGACAAATCACTATCAAGCCGTCCTCCGTTTTATACGCTCCAGGTAATGAATGAATATATCAGGCAATTATGAATACGTATTTGTAAGGGTGATCATACCTCAATAATTTTGGACGGAGATGAAGAAAACGTTCCAGAGGCATCGGGCATGAATGAGCCCTGCGTGGAGGTGGTGCTTGCCGAGCATGAGGATATACCCGAGTCGGAGTGATGTCTCGAAAGCACCAGTCGCAGACTTCGCTGTGCGGGCGAACGATCCAGAAGCTCAATGGCGCGGTCTAATTCCAATTGGTTACGAATAGGCACAATGAGCTCGCTGTTGCTCAGAGTGTAATATATGTTAAGCTGACGAGAGTACTTCGAAGAAAGATGGCTCTCCAGATATTCGAACAGCACCGGTCGCCGCATTTCGATGCAGAACTTTTCGCCGCGATATTCGGCTTTTATGCGCAGGGTATCTCGTGGTGCTGGGGCGCCCTTTGTGGGTGATTTTTTCGATACCATCATCTCCATAAGGCCTTCGCGGATGATCGAGTAGAGTTCTGCTTCAGTGGCTTTCTTATCCTCCTCACTCATGCTCTCGAGATGCTGAGTGGCAGTCGGTGATGAGGAACTGCTGGGCATAGCACGAAGCACGCTACCAAATTTGGGTCGGCATTGCGCATCAGCTGGCCGTTCCCTCGATCCAATCCCACCACTCATTTCCGCAGCCGGCAATACTGCAAAGCGACGCCGTTTACCACTACTTAACGATCGACGACGTTGTTTACGCTACCAACTTAAAGGATCTGCTGACTAAGATGAGCAACGTGACTTCCAGACCTCCTGTAAAAATATGGGTAGAGTGCCAACGCCAGTGAGACGAGCACTTGCGTCGCTTAGAAGAGGAGACTACAAAAAGGGGTATGCGACGCTGATACCGCACTAGCGTGCAGTCGTCGATGCGCTCGCGACACACTCTACGAAACGCATGCGTCTCTCTCTCGTTGACGACTTCGGCGCACGCCTCCGCTGCTGCAGTCAGCCGGCTGCTGTTTTGCGCATCACGGGCAAACGCACTGTAGGAGAGCCTCCGCTTGGTGACGTCATCTTTGTTCGTCTGTAATCTGAGCTCCGGAACGTCCCTTAATGAAACAACACGAGTCCACATGCCTACTTCATTCTTGTGCTCATCAAAGGCGACATCACCAGTACAGTAACAGGTCCTTCAGTTGCCTCTCAAATGCCCAGTGCTTCGAATCGTTGTTACGAACCCATGAGGGCTGTAGCAAATACAACGAGCACAAAGCCTAATGTTTAATCATCGCAAGGAAAAAATGCAAGTTTTGCAAACAAATATTTGAAAAAAAAAACAACAAAACTCAGCAGCTTTGAAGGAAATCCATCAGACACTGCTTTTTCATTGCCTCGGCTTTCTTCGAATCACTCTCGCGAATCACTAAACTTAAACTTCCACCTTTCAATTTTGCTGTGCAAGAAATGATTCCTGGCAATTTATAAAGTTTAAATTAGTGAATTGCAAATTTTGTAGAATAATAAGCTTTTCAAATTTTGAAAAAAATTAACGGCTGCTGGGGGAGATTGAAGAAACGTCCATGAATAATCTCCATAAATCAGAAGAACTCAGTTATGTTTTTATTCGTTTTACTCTCTGATCTTCTAAAAATAAAAATAAAATAAAAACATTCGATATCACAGTATGCGTTACACATGATCTGGCCATTGTTTTCTTCTGATGATTCGCACTGGTTTGATGTCCGATTTGCTTACAATTCGACTGATCCACTTCGGGCGACTACGCGAACACTTTTGTGCGTCACTAATCTGAACTTCCCATTGAAAGCGACTATCAATTTTGAATTTTAAAAAAACAACGGTGTATTGTAAAAGAAATAGCTGATTTCATTATTCTCCAACATATGATACGCTCTTCGATTTATCTGTTAAGCTTGCGCTTCTATAAAAATGCAAACATTTTCGGCGACAATAACAACAGCAATAAAATGATCATCTCCTTACTAATTACAGCTACTGTTATAAGCGCAGTGATGGAATATGAGCAAGTGCATCGCTTAATAAAACAAGTGCAACTATTTGTAATGTTGCATTGTTGGAATAAAAATGTGTGATGTTTTGACTATGGAATGTGCTTGCTAATTCATCGTTGGCCTTACTTCAACCTGTAATCTCAACTCAATGAACGCCTCTTCTGAAGAATACTCATTGAAAAGAAACTGGGCAAGCGTTCTCATGGAGCTGTGGAAATTGCACATCCAAATGAAGAGAAATTCGGGTCTTTTTCCACTTCCAACCAACACGTTTATGAAAATTACCCGCGCAGTGTATGACACACATCCGTACACCCACACCACCCGCACGATTTACTGCCCTACATTCGCGCCGTACACATGTATGACTTTTTGACTCCTACGGCCATTTCGTGCAAATGGAAGAAAAAAAAGACCTCGAAATTTCTGCTCTTTATGCGTCCATCAAGGAAAATAGTCAAAAAGCTGTGAGGCTGCATTGAACATCCCTCTGGATCTCTATTGTGCGAAAATTTTGAAAGTGATTTCGCTCTCAGAACAAAATCGCATATCCAATAATATTCATCTCAATAAATATTCACTCTTTTTCACACATGAAGAATGCCCAATCCTACCTTACTTACATATGAGAAAATGCACTATATGAGTCATTCGAACGTTCACTCAGCGCCAAAAGAAAGCAATTCACTGAAAAAGAAGAATGTAAGGAATGATGCTGAGAGAAGAAATTCCAATAAAAAAGCCAAAATAATTTGATTAGTTCTGTCAAATTCCGCAAAGAACAGCGAACAACTTGAGCGTTCTTCGCATATTCCAGAAAAGTTTTTGCATGAAGCGCAATATTTCGTTAAAGTTGAGATGCCCGAAAAAAATGAAGAAAATGCATATCAAGTTGGGCGATGATGAAATAAATGTCTAAAATTAGCAACAAAAAAACCTAAAATGCACCATCTTCGCTTCGCATATAAAGAGTGCGCAATTCAACGGCATGTTGAGGATGAACTCAAAGCACATGTCCCGATTTGAAAGAATGATCCTTCTTTAGAAGGATCCTTCTTTTATTTTATGCTCGTTGAAACCAACGCAATCGTCGCATCGCCCTATAACCTCCACAGAATACTTGTGAGGATGTTCAGGCATTGTGGCTATATGTAACACCTAGTGAAACAACGAGCTTCCTGACTGACGAGAAATAAACGTAATAAAGACTGCATTAAAAATGACTTCTTTTACTAAAATAGCCTCAATGACATTAACGCTTTTCGCAGCCTGCTGAAACTGTTACAGCCACTCTGGGCATTTCAAGCATCTTGTGGCGATGATAAATTGCTTCCATTTAAAGTGGCAGGGAGTGGGACTGTATTTGCCTGAAATCACGTCTCCCTGAATTATGTTAGTAGTTTTCCATTAAAGCATTCGTATTCATGAAAAGAATACAGTTTCCTCTGATGATGCAATTCTCGTTGAAGCGTGACTGCATGCCATAGCGACTATTGACTGCGGAGTTTGCTGCCCGAAGCATGTCAGAAATGTTCAGCAAAAAAAAAAAAAAAAAGAAAAGGAAAGGAAAAAGTACGCAGGAAGATATTAACAGTGCAATGTCGGCAAATCAGCGAAATAGTCTGCAAATTTTTTCTTTAACGGAAATGGACCTACTTTCAGGCATGAAAAGAATGTTTTACATGATGGTTCGTTGAATAGTCACTGCGGTCATTATTACGTATTGTTTGCGCTATTCTGTTTGCTTCAACCTAACACTGTGTGTGCTTTTTTTTTCATTGTTCCATTTCTAAGCAAGTTTGCACTTTTTGACAGCTCGTATTGAGAGGCATGTCAACATGTGCTGATTTCATCACATTATTTTTAAAGAGTTCCCAATATCACTCCATTTCAAAAACTTAACAGACGCACAACACAGACGTATCCATCATCTATCTGCATGCTTTCGTCAATGAATATCTTCTTGCCATTGAATTAGAACAACGCAACCTGTCAAACTGTAAAACGATCACACGTTTAATCAGTGATCCGTATCGATAGCATAAATCCCATCTCCCCATAGAGAATTAAATATGCTTCTAATGTCAGGTGAGCATAGCTGACAGAAAAAACTGCTCGTACGCAAATCCCTTGAAAATCAAAAACGATTATTCACTGAAGAAAACGCAAAATGGCTGAAAAAAAATCAAGGAGAAAACTATTTCAATAGAAGAACGTGAAATCATCTCGCTTCAGAACAACATAAGTTAAACTTTTTTTTTTGCCAATATTCAAAAACGAATAATCCACTCTGTAAGAACAGTCGACTGCTGCAAACCAAACTTGCATCTGCAGAGACCTGAACTTTCTATGGACTTACCAACAAATTAGTCGAACAGTGAAGATCTCAATGAAGATTCCATGTCTCAATTATAACAGAACAAGTGAACGATAATGGAACAGATGTTTGTATAGTTTCTCCGTCACTCACTAGAAACATTTCACTGCTCATGATCAATGATTAATTCAACCAAGATATTGATGCTGAGTGTTGCAATGAACCGAAACATACACCATAACACCTTGATGTAGGCCCAATTACGCCTGTTATTGTAACTCGTGCTCAATCACACCTTCCCTTGCAAAAATTTGGGAAAATTATAAACCCTCATTCGATAGTCATTGAGAAGTCAAACTCTACCAGATGGCTATCGAATGAAACTGACTTCAGATGATTAAATAACACTGTGAGAGCATTTAGAAATTTCGACAGTTGATTAAACATTACTAATAAAGCAGGACAAATATTTTAGAAACTCGCTAGTGCAACATAGTCGGTAACATTTTAATAACAAGTGAAGAAATCGTCCACAGCCATGACTCGAACGTGCCACTTACAGCTTGCCTAACGAATATTCAAACTAACGAAAAAAAACTTGATTCTCGCACTCACTATTACTTATATTACCACTGAAAACACTTTCCACATATGGGACCCAAACCCGTTGAAACACTGTTTACACCGGAATGTTTTATCTCTGAAAACTTCTTCAAGAAACTTGAGATTTCAAGAAGATTTGAAGTTCGCTCACTTGAAAAATTAAACTGCATTGCCGATTCAGTGGGAGTAACAGCTATTCTTCTGAGGTTCCTCTCTCCGATTATAAGTTCCTTACGACTGTGAATCACTCTAACACTTGAAAGCCTATAAAAGCTCAATTTATAGCCGAGGTTTGCCGTTGTATAGACTCTGCGTAGAAAAGAATACAGTATGAGTAAAACTTCTCCCCATTTTCTTAATTAAAACTCGGTAATAAGCGCCACCGCTTAAATAAGAATGGTCGGGGGAAGACGGAGTGGAAACACGGAAGACGGAGTGGAAACAGCATACAGAAGAGAGATAATCAGCTGAGGGATTAAGCAAAAGAAAGGTTCTTATGGAAGAAAAAAAGTGAAAAAAAACACCGCTTCTGTTTTTTTTTTTGAGAATGTTCAAAAGGGACATGAAATTTTGAAAAAGTTCATTAAAAACATTGTTCTGAATTTATGAGTACCGGGACGAAATAAGATGGAAGTGATACTATAGGTGTCATGCAGGTGAGAGATATTAACAAAACGCATAAAAAACCGAAAAGACCAAACGTGCGGCACTGGTTCTATCACGTTTGCATAATGACAAAGAGCTTTTACAACGCGTACGGAAAGTGTCAAACGGCAGATTCTCATAAGTAGGTTGCATATTACCGAAAGAAAGATAAAAAATTGAATTGAACCGAAGGTTTTGAATCTCATGGCTTTCATATCTTCTATAAAGCATTTTGGAAACTTTGTTTTGCCTCGCTGGAACCATAGTAGCTTTATCGCGTATGAGTCAGCGTCTAAATTCAGAAGGAATTTATCATCGCCACAAGATGCTGGAAATGCCCAGATCGACTTTAACTGAACACAACTCCAAGTGGACAACAAATTTCGAGGAAAAACTAGGTTGAAGTGCGTGTTCGATGGCATTACGAAATCGTAGCGAGTAAAATTTTTTCCTGCGCCTCCTGGAGCAACTTTCCACACGACGAACGTTATACAGCCAAAATAGAATCGATATACGCAGCTGCATCTCAGCACGCAGTGAGGTTCCGCCAAAAAAGCACTTCGCAGCCCAATACGTCCGGTGGGGAGTGTGGGACACTTTCAAGCGATCCATACATTCAGCTAGCTTTTTTGCTGACGCGTCAACGCATTGTCGAATCGAACAAATTCAGCACATTAAAACGCAAGGCGAAATGAAAACAAACCTATTGGTAAATGCGCCATATGCACCGCGATACCTGTAATTAGAGCACTTCACGTCATGCACATTAATTTCAGGTGCTAGAGCGCGTTGTGATATGAGCGTTTCTTAAAAAGATAGATGAGGTGGGTACCGCGGATTTGCTTGAAGGAAAAATTCACAAGATACGTCCATTACAACAACAAACAAATGAAAGGATGTGGGATCCTTGTCAAGGAAGATCAACTGAGGATGCCTATGCCTACAAACTTTCCTCCACAACATCTAGGCAGTCTCTCCAGCTAAAGTAGCGCTTGCATTTTTTTCCAAGAAATGATTAACTCTTTTTGCTGCAGAATTATTTTAGCCCCAAAAACGTTGACTGCAAGGCTATTCTGCAAGGAGATTATCGTCTAGCAGAAAAACTATCCTCATGCTGATTGAAAAATTATCCTTATTCGGCATAAGAGGAACATCGTGTAAGTACAACATTCGCGATACGTCGGTGATAATACAAAAGAAAAATTCTCTGTCTTTGCGCAGTATTTGCCTATCTCAATACATTCTTTAAATTTTTGCTTTTTTTCCATTGAAATCACGCAAAACGAGCTTCCAAATGTGTGATGATTGCCCAGTTTGCAGAGTGCCGAATCATTCGTTGGTGTTATTACCGCAACACGCAGTTCAACAAATGCTGACTCAACGTTCGACTCAAACGGAAACTCTCATAAAACGACAATTAGGATACGAATACAACCTTAATCAGTAAACGCTATCAAATTTTTCATTTGCATTTCAGAAGTTTTCCTCCGTAATTTTGATTTCCATAATTGAAATGCTATAAAACTGCAGTATTAATCATAGTTGAGACATTACGTAACATCTCAAGGTAAGAAAATAAGACGGTAACTCTAAGACTACGAAGAAGGGCATAGGTGCCTCCACTTAGTTTTGGGCAGGGGTACTTAGTTTGATGAAGCTGCCAAGATTGAAGTAGATGGATGATCGGTTACAACCGTTGGTCGACGAACGAGAAAGATCACATGCGGATAATTTTTTCCCGAGCGAACGAACATTTCTAAGGGAAGCAGTCGGTTATAACGAGCGAGCATATGGGTCAAAGTTCAAGTTGATATGTTTCAATTAATCGCTTGGATTAGACCGCTGCTGATGACACGAAGCCACTGTCCCAATTTAAGGAAGGTAATGGAATGGTGGTTTAACCGTTGCCTTACACTTACTGGAATCATATAAATACACTTAGTGGAATCATATAAAAATTAACCACCGTTAAATGAAGGATTCAACGTAAATGAAGAAGATCGTTTTTGGGAAGCTTCTTTGCAAAGTTGCTTCTTTGTTATATTGTTCGAATCAATTTTATTTTAATATCAACACATCATACGAAAAGTCTAAAGTGTATGAAATAGGCGGGTATAAATTTTTACTACCACATCCACGAGAATTAACCTTCACGTGCAAGATTTCTTCGACGGCTAACGATAAAAGAAACAGCGAACGATGTGTTGACTGGAAACGATCCGTAGCGAAAAAGCGAACAAATGGCATAGCGGCGTGGCCAGATGTTAACACATTTAGCCAAGCTGACTCTTCCAACCTCCCTCTCCCCCATATATATGGCTTCCTTATTTAGAAGCATATATACCCTCCATTAGCCCTCTCCCTTACTATTCTCCTCCTTTTACCAGCCCTTCACTTGACTGACATGCACAGAATGTTCGCTTCGACCTGCCTCCAGCCGCATACTGAGGAAACCTACTCTGAAAGCTTCGGTCATACATATGTAGAATGGTTTTAGCTTTTAGCCCAAAGAATGCAAAAGCGCCAATGACTGGAGCGGAATCAGATCGCAAGAACGACTCTCGCACTGCTCTCGCCATGTCAGCGCTACCATGCCAACTGCTGTTCGCATTCGAACAGATGTATTACTGCCCAGAGCTGACATACAACGATGTCCACTGCTCAGAAAATCTTTCGAATACGATTTGCCGCAGGCTACACTCATGTAAACCATAAGTGTTCTAGTGAAATCCTCGTAAGTTTTTTGTGATTCCAACATAACAGAGGCATGCGACATCGAAACGTTACAATGCATTTAAAGATAACAAAATATCATGCAGCCTATCATCGCACTTTTCTGAGGTTATCATTTTTGCGGTGCTTAAAGATGTAATGCTGAATTCCCCTCTGCACAAACCTCCATTTTGTGCACCTTTCGTTCAAGTTGTACAGCATCACATGATTCGCACCATCATGCTCTCATAAGGCAGCTATTAAGCCTGAATTGCACACACATAAACGAGCCTACGTGGAGGTCAATAATTTTGACACTTCGATGCACCCATCGGTATGCACTGCATGAAAAGAGGGACGTATTATGCAAGTGAGCAATAAGAAAAGACGACGAATACTGACTGGAGCCGAGCCGCTCGCGGCCCTCACACATTGATGGCGAGCGCGATCCCCTCCCATCGCCACATCACCTTGAAGTGCTCGATTCGCTCCGATGTCTAAGCTGCAATGATTAATCACTGCCGCATACATCCGATTATCTGCAGCACTCAGACGAGGCTCGTTGATTCTTCTATCGACGTGTTTGCATACTTCATTTCCCGTCCTCATTTCAAGTGGATCACTCTCCTGCCCTTTCACCTCTTTTATGCTCCCACTAATTTACGCGCAAACATGCAATTTGTTAGCTATCATTAATAGGGAAGTCATAAGAATGATTACCTTTCAAACGAATAGAAGTAATAGACATTCTGATACATTCATGCCAATATGAGTTTATCTGAGCACAAAACATTTATTCAGCAGAATAATATTCGAAGAATGGAAAGCAATCGAAGCGAAAGCACCTCCCCACTTATGTGAACTGCAGAACAATGATCGCTTTCTATCATAAGGGCAATTTCACTTTGCTATGTTTAACTGGACGTTGAATAGCGCTGTTCACACTAATTTGTTTGACGAGAAATTTTTCAATTTTGAGTTCACTAAGAACGATGTTCATTTTGCTTACGTAGTAGGCTATTATTTTGAAAAATTAGTTAGTTGTTTGTTTCGTAGAATTATTTCCAATATTTGGCTTCACTCTTTAGACTGCAAAAGTTTTTATTAATCACTCACTTCTGTCGAAAAAGTTTTGAATCTGTTGTTGTAATTTTTGAGTTATCTTTAAAGTTTCAAACTTTATGTTTCAAAACTTCACTCACTATATTTTAGAGAAAAGCAAATAGCTTAAATGTGCGTTTTGTGATCTCTACCCGTCACCAATTTCGATTTAATCGTGTCTTTGTGATTTTAACTTGAATCGAATAACGGGTGATTTCGAAGTTCGTCCTCTGACGGCACTGCGAGACTAAATAACGTTGAAATGGTCATTATAGCAGTATGAACGTTGCTTTTTTTCGATGATGTTTGACTCAACTATCTGATTCAGGAGATGTACAGCTGAATTTTTTTCCAACTAAATGTGAAGCGCTTGTTCGTCTTCACTTCGGCTACGTTTCAGGAGGATTAGAGCACTATGCGTGATGAGTTGCTTCTGCACTAAGCGCTACTTTTTGTTATGAGCATTTTTAATAATGCGCTTATTGCTCTTCATCGACTCAGTGGACTTTCTCTCACAATGGGATATCCTCAAACGATAGCTTCAGATCTATCTTCACTCCTCCTTATTGTAGAAGATCCATTATCCTGCTCGAAGCATTCGTTGCAGGTGATTCTTAACGATCGATTCCTACCTTCCCTCTTCGTCTATATCACGGCATTAATTTGTATTGCTTTTAATTTTGCGTTGTATGGCGCCTTTAGGAGGTAAGTCTAGCAGGATGCCTATGTTGTGCTCGTTCGTATATCCTCTCTTAGTAGATAACAAATCTTTTACACATATATTTTCCACATTTCCAAACGAAGTATATATAGCGCGAGGTATATGAAGTTACTGTGAGGTATATAGCGTTGCTCTAATAACCGTTGATAATAAGCCTTCGTGCGCAACTTTGCCAAATTCCCAGCATCGAGTGGCACTCGTTTCCTAGCAAAAATGCCCCAAGAATCTTTCAGAAGCACCACAACTCCGTGGGCTCGTGTCGTTTAATTGTATTGCCGCGCGCATCCAAAAAAAAAAAAAAAAAAACTGTATTTGCTCCAGATTGTCAGCCCACCAAATCCTCGTTGCAAATGGAGTACAAGCCATATGTCGTGCAGCACCGTACTATTGTTGCTATCCAGAATATGTCCTTTTCCTTTCTTTATTTGAGCCCTCTACCATGCACTGGAGAAATGAATTCGGAGGTGTATTCTAGCACATAAAATTACTTCACCGTGATAAAGTTGTTTCACTAGCATTCTTTGTAGTAGTTTACTGCTTTTGCGGTGTCGAATATTTGTGAGATGTGCGAGGTAGCACTCTGGTTGAAAGCACCGATATCGGTAGAAGGATTGAGTGCATCGCGATTGTGAGTGGAAATGTTCATTTTAACGGTAGTTTTCGCATTTGCATTAAATGGTCCGCAATTCGGTGGTGTTGTTTTAACTACAGAATGCCGTCGCACTTTTTATTTCCTCAGGTAATGAACACATTATGCACTCCCTTTAAGCGCTTTTTGAATCGTATGCTCGCAACTTGTTTGAGTTGTGATTTGCAAATATCAGTGGCGCAGATATATCAGCGCTTATAATCATACTGCACATTTTGCATGTCTGCACAAAATGCTTGAAAAGATGTAGAACTTGAAGGGAAAAATGTTTGCGAGTTATTTGAACGCTCAGTCGTAAATGTGCATGCCCGTCGAATGACATCGCCTCTCGGTGGTTTTTATCTCGGTGACTCTGCACAAATTTTTTCTTTGTAAAATCACAGCTCACAAAATCGATAGAATGGTGAAATTATCAATAATATATGTATCACTGATCGATTTTAATACCAAAGGCCACTTTCTTTGCCTCTACTGAAATTGGCTCTTAATATAAAGTTAACAGTTACATTTTCGAATCTGCTCGAAGATATTCTTTTTTCCGGTGAAACTTTCACGCTCACTGTCACGAAAATTTGCAACTGCAGTTCGTGTTCAATTATGACCTCTAAAATTAGGCTTAATTTATCCTATTTACTTCTGATAAATAATAAAACTTAGTGATTTTGTAAGGAGCAAGGCCACAAACATTTTCGGGTTTTATTTTGATGAAAGGCTGTATTAATATGAAATAATGTTATGTGCTAGAACTTCATTAACTTTTTCTATTGTGCTACTAATACAGCCAAGCAGTGTGGTGATCGATTAGGATTGCGGCACCAATTGAGTTGCCACTGTCTCCTCTTTTTTTCTGCGCCACGCCGAGGTTTTTTTCTACTAATTAACGACTATTGTGAGAAAGGTGTATTTTTTCGAAACGTTCAACTGTTCTGCAAAAACGCTGGCCGTGCCCATAGGGCACTTCCAGTTCAATATTCTATTTTGCTATACAAGAGGTTTGTTTGCTGTCGTGGTGTGTTGATGTGCGCGCTTCGTGACACTTTATGGTCGCGTGTTATTTCGTAGCACCTTATCGTTGCATCGCCGAAACTATTTCCTCTTGCCACAATTTTTGTTGCCAAGTGCCCATTTTGATTTTTATCGTCTACATCTAATATGGCGGCATCCATTGTTATCTCTTCAGAGGTTAGGGAGACGAGGGGGGATGTTCACCAAGCCAAAGCTTATTACGGCCTGTAAGTCTAGGGCTAAAATTGCTTTCGAATCGATGACGCACTACGTGAACTTCGTACAATGTTTTACAATGAATCCTCGAAGGAAGATGGCTGAGCGAGTAAGGCTGATTGGTAGAACTGGCTGATAAGATGGCGCTCCGAATTTCTGCTTGGTAAGCTAGCATTCAGAGTTTCAGTAATGAGCGACTTTTGGAATATAGTTATCGCTGTCTATATAGAGCAATGATGGTTTTTCTATAGGGGGTTGTGGAAGTCTCGTTATTATTGAAGGGATTGCTGAAACTATTTATTGAACTGGATGATGGAGACTGTAAGCGAATCGCCCAGATTAATTAAGTTAATCGAGATTTTTCCACCTTATGATTTATAACTGCATGAAACAGCTAATTTTATCTCACGCAATTGTATTTTTCTGTCATGTTGATGTGTTGTAACTCGAGCTAGCGCTACAAGAATGAATGCTTATATAACAATCCATGTGGGTGTACCTGTTTGTGTGACACTGTGTAAGAGGGATGTCCTTTTTCTTAAACATTCAAATAGTTCCAAAAGTTAAAGTCGTCAACCTCTCGACGTCAATCTTCAACGTTTGATCCTTAGATATAGTCGAGTGGCCATCCGTGATGAACCAAATACTGACGATGCTCTTCACGAAATGTGCCGCAATTAAAGCGTATGATGATACGTTAAAGTACGGCGGATATTGTGCACGATGATGTGTGTCCGTCCACGAGTGAATGAGTGAATCGGATATGCGGCACATGCTTTTCTACCAACTCTTTCTCCTTCGATCACCATCTAACTAACAAGCAGATGCATTCGCCGACTCGATGAACTCTTGAAAAGTGCCTCTTCAAAGAACGGGGTGAATTCGACCCATTTTCAGGCAGCAAATATTGCCGCATACTCTCGCCATTGTGATGGAGATTCGTAACCGTTAATTTCATCGTTTGAAAAAAAAAGGCGAAGTATGTGTTCGTCAATGCTGAAGGCGTCAGACATTTCTTCACACGTTAGGAGATGTCAGTTGGTGTTTGCTGCTCGCGTGCTGACTTTGTTTTTACTCGTTCACACCTCTTGGCTTCAGCACTCATATCAAAATATTTATCGACTTTATGACATTGGTCAGCTTTAGGCCATAGATAACTCGATTTAAACTTTTATGCGATTAATCATCGCGGCATCTACCTACGCATTTGGAGATATGAGATCAACGATCAAATGTACTCGTAGAATTACGCTTTTCTTGCCTTTTAAAGAGCAATGCGAAATGTTGTTCTTTTCGTCATTCCAGGCTTCTGTTGACGAACTGATAAGGCATGCATAGTATCGCCTAAATAAGGTAGGCACTGATGCTATGTTTTACTAGCTGGCTTTCACCACTAATCTTTTGTACCTACCTAACTTTGCCTCTCCTCTTCGCCTTCTTCACTGCTCATTAATCGACCGTAACATCATTTTCTCACAGTAAAGGTGCAGGAACTGGAGCATAGCTTATTCATTTTCAACGCCATCATTCTTTGTCAACCACTTCTAAAGTGGTTCTTTGAAAAAATCCTTGAATCTGGATATTCCGTTTCCAAGCAGCTGATTTAATTATTTTGCTAATATCTACTAAGTGAAATACTGGCGCTGGTATCATTATTTCGAGGTTTTTGTGCATTTTTGTATCTGCGGACCATCATATTTATGCCTACAACGTGCCTATGAGTCCAATAGTATAGACAGGAAAATCAACGAAAGATGACCTAAGAAATTAGATTAGCATAATCTGCAATAGAGTTGACCTCTTATACCTATTTTTAAGCTGATCTATTGACTTCAAAAGGAGTTATGGAAAGTTATAGATATATGAACGTGCCGAAAAAAACCCGCATACGTCTCACCTCGGTCAGGTGGAATCTTGCAGCCGGTGGCATTAGAAAAACAATTCTTTTCTAGAACATTCGTGAAATCGATTGATCTGCTTAAAGCATCAACACCTGATTTGAATTTTCGAAAATACGAATTTTTACATATGTTTCATTATTTTTTAGCAATTATGAAATCGATTGCTCTGGTAACCGTTATTGCAACAGCCCATTTTGTTTTTCCAATTGTTTGTTTGAAATATCGTAGGTTGATAATGCTATATTCATTCCACAGTATCCTTAGCCCATTGTGTCCTATGTGAGCGAAATCAGTCGTAGAAAGTAATTTCATACGAGGTAAGTTGCGCAGCACTATATTCAAATTCAAAGGACTATCGTTGCTGAGGCATCAAAATTGAGTTTCCATCGATCCGAAGCCTTTTCAAAACTGAAATTCAGAATCCCACTAGCATTATCATTTCGGTATTATAAATAGGACGAGATCTACAACTCAAAGGAACGCTTGGATTCCCTAGCCGGAAGCGGTACAGTATCAATGAGACTAATGAACATTTCATACTGGAACACACGCCCTCACTTTGTTATATCTGATTGCAATAATGGAAAGTGTACAAGCTATGATCAGTAAAAGAGGGGAAGGTCTATACTTGATCACCAAATACGCATATAATACATACTATCGCTATTAAAAAGACCATTTCTGTGGCATTCTTGGCGTGTAAATGACCTTTTGATTGGTCTAGTCGTCCAGCTCTCCTTGAGGACCCGCACCCTCTGCGAGTTGCTGCCGTGTAAATTGCGAGACAACACAGGTATAAAGTTCGAACAGTTTATTACCCTTATACAACAAGGTGACAGACAAGAAGGGACACTAGGATAGCTCGAATCGTGAGCACAATCTACAATCGAACTCCACGCTGCCGTCGATCACCTCGCGCTCCAACTGCCACCCGCAGGTCCACCCCGCCTCATGACCAGCCTAGAAGCTGGAATGAATACACGAGCACATCAACGCCTTTTATATCCTCCCGATTCTGCTTCAAGCTAGTCTAACGACACATGCTGGGCAGTCGTTTGATCTGCCTGTATGCTTTTTACCTTCTTTGACTTACTTTGTACGGCGCACTATTCTCGCTTGATTTATAGCTGACTGATCTACCTTACAAATGAGTGATTTTCGATAGCTTTGCGCAACACTGTATGTCTAGTGTGTGAATGGGTCGTGGATGAAGACGAGAGGTTGTTATTGTTAAAGTAGGCTGGTCGTAAATACAGACGGATTCGCAGTCGATCCTCTATGAGTTGCCCGCATATTTCTGCTAATACGCCTCCTTATGCACTGAATGTGTGGCAGCTGTGTGCTTCTGTTTATACAATGCAGACGCAAACGACGCACGTCTCTGAGATCGTTGATTCGCAGAATTTTATCGTCGCTTGTGCTGCTTCTTTAAAAAAAAAAAAAAAAAAGTACTTGAAACTCTTCACTCAAAGAATAATTTAATTTTGTGGAAAAGCCGGATGTATCGTTGTTAGAATGTTTATGCAAGTATTTTCTACTACTGTTTAACCTTCGATGCTATATTTAATTGCTCAACGACTACTATAAAAGAAACTCCAGTTCTCACTCATTATAAATGCTGCAGTTTTTTGTTTGTCATTGAGATCTTGCAGTATTTAATTGCTTACTACATCCGAATTTTATAACACACCACAGAAATGGTTTTTATTGTACTTTGAATATGGATGAAGCAAAATAATTGTTCGACGTCACAGTGCGAAGAACCTCTCCAAAATTCAAATCGACCTAGCAGATTCGAAAATATTGCAGTTTTTTATCACGCATTTTATTCGTGATTTTCTGCCCATTTACAGTGCATTTCCCAACTTGCGTTTTGTGGTCTCAAGTGGGAGCAAAATTAACGACGCGTCTGGCATATCTTGGCGTATGTCATATCTCGGCGTCTTCTTGTTTTCCGGCGATGGCAGTCATCAATCACTACACAATTTCCTAACTCGGAGTATTTAATCATAATGACTGTCGAAGCAAACCATGACGTTGCAAGTCTCAGTTGAAAGAGAAAACGGGAAATATAGATCTGAAGCTCATGCATATATACGATCCAGAATTCTTTTCCAACAGGCCAACATCAGTGGGCGCATCATCGCGGTTCAAATACTTATCTTCAATGAACAGCTTTAAGCCGGAAAGACTCGTATTGTTGATCAAAAAGCCCTCGCTATAACGCATCGAAAGCCGGCGCTATGAGCTCTTTTCCGAAATCGATGGTGCTGTGGTTGAGTCTGTAGGCTGCTGGAGATTAAGAGCGTTGATCGATGATTGTGTGATTCGAAGAGAGTGGGAAGAACAAAATTCTTCCAGTTCTATCTTAGTGCGCAATCACACGCATAGATTTCAACTGCATCAGATTTGTTATTTAACGTTTCAGTTGGTGCGCGTTCTTTTGATCGTGAAGAGATGTAGATGGACAGTATAAATGTGAGATCACTGCAGAAACACGCTGATATTGGCGAATAGCGCTTTGTAGTACGTCCTGCAATTTGCTTGCATTCGGCTGCTGTTATATTTGCTGAAGCATCTCAGGAGCATCAAGGTAAGCATTTTTCAACACGTTTCGTTAAAAGCCGATAACAACATCTGCGCATTTCTAAGCTGCTACTGTTTATATTTGGACGCATGTCTCATTGACACCTTCACCTCCGTATATTGCCGGAAATTTTAACTTTCGTTGATGCGATCCAGTAATTTATCTCAGGGGATGGAATTTTGTACGACTACCTCTGGGATCGGCTAGAAGAAGGTGATCAATAGTGATCAAATGAAGTATTGCACAGTGAAGGCATGCATGCAGTGGATGTGTCTGTTTATCGTGCGTTGTCTGCAATACGCCTCAGCGAACGTTTCTTTGTGGAGCTGTGCTCATGTGGTCAGCGGTTGTTCCAATCGCCTAAGAGTTGTACGAGGCGTCATTGTTGTCGTTTTCACCTGTCTCGCATATGTTTCAACTACTCTCTTCCGTAAGTTTTCCCAATGAGTGGTACAGTCTAGAGCTTTTGTTTTAGTGTGGAAAGCAAGATGTTCAAGCCAATGCTCTGAATATTAACATGAAAACAGTGGTTGCATTTAACAAAGGTGATTAGGTTGATTTCCTTAATTTCTTCCTCTTTTTTGAAATATTTAGCCGTCTAAATGAGTTAATTTCGTTGAGGTAGAGGAGAAGAGTATTGTCGTTTATCAAGTGGTCGTTCATTTCCATGGACATTTGCTAGTTCCATATTCAACTACACTGTTGAGTAATATTCCATAAACATACGAATATCGAATGAAGTGAATAAAATATCCTGTCACAAACGTTAAACTATGAGTACACATTTCTGAGCGCAGAAAATTCTCAGACTGTGCAATATTCGCATTGATGACAATGCATTCGATTGCACAAAAAATCCGAAGAATTTTAACGCTTTTACGTATGAAAGCTGCATTGTTGACTGCAAAATCTTTTTAGCCTCAAAAATATAATTACTTATAGCGGTGATTCCCAAATTAAAAAGTTATGAGGTTTTTTGGAGATTTTTTAGTGAATGCCGAACTTATGGGATGAAATTGTGGTAGTTGAGGTGTTCTTGCAGCAGTGATGTTTTGGCGGAAAGGACGCTTGCGCATCTCTCGTTCGGCGCTTGTTTGCCTGTTCGGAATTGTATTTGGAATGACGGGTACGTTAATGTTGTCGACGGTGCGCAGGATACCTCACACGTCCTATTGCGAGGGTGTTGTCAATCAGGCTCGTTTCGACTTGCTTCCTACCATTTCAAGCGTTTGATCGCTTTCGACTTTAAATCGCTTAAGCTTCCCGATTGGCTCAAAACTTTACAACGCTTATTAGCAAATTAATTTGTGCACGCTTCAGCACGATAAATAAATGTTGCTTGACGATGCGAAATGCATTGTAATGGCTGTGGGCAAATGTTTAGCTTCAGAGCGATATGCAGTGTCGTTGTCTTATGATTGAAATAGACATCTATGCAGAAATGCCTAGGGAAAGAGTCTCACATTTTGGCATTTACGATATCTCTTGCTAATCTAGGTACTTTTTTCACTTCCCACTTAAGTGGATTTTATTGACAAACTCAGCGTTGAATTTCGGAACGAAACAGTGTTCGTTTCTTTTGCAAACTGCTAATAAGCGTTGCAAAGTTGCTGTACTAAATTGAGAATAATTCTTTAATATTTCCACGCTTATGTATTTGTAACTGTGGATTTCATGCTTAAAACAGGATCTTTGTGTATCTTTGCGTTCGGCTCAGTCTTTTCCTAATTTAGTTCACCAGTAAAAAAACGAAGCTAGGGGAACGTGGTACCCACAATTAAAATTCCGATGCACCTTTAACTTTTAGCTCAATCAGCGATCTTCTTTTCATAGATAACCGACCTATTAGGGTTTCTTTCTTTCCAATCAGTCCCTCAAAAATAACCATTATTTGGCGCGTATTGAACTATTGCAGCATTTCGATTCGTTCATAAGTGACTACAGCTGAAAAATCATGCGTTTTTGAAAAGCGCGTGGCTTAATTGACGGTTGTGCTATCTGCAACAGGATTTCCATCATATGCTTGGCGATCAAAAGCCCTTTTCCTTCCTTTGGTGCTGCTAGATCTTCATGATTTTACATTGTTTCTTTTTTTATAGATGTGGCTATTTAAATGTATCATTTTCGAAACTAATTTAATTTTACCAAACTTGCCCTGAGCGGCACAAGTCAAAATACTTATAAATAAGCAGTTGAAAAGAGGAGTGAAGTTTGGTCAGTTATGAGCTGTAATGCACGTCTGAATTCCGTGTATGGGACAGTTTGTGTGAATTTCCGAATTTAAACATTTCATTTGAGTGCGCAGCACTTATACCCTGAAGTCGCTCATTTTCATTAAGAATGGTGCACAACAAAAGTAGAAACCTATTTTTTGAAGGTTGCATCCTACTGCTATGTGCACTCGTTGCCTTTTTATGGTTCGATTCCGAATTGCAGTGCTATCGACATAATCCTACTATTGCTGCATATGGCAAATGTCGTACAGGATTCGTTACGAAATGAAGAAAATTGTAAACTTCGGTGCAAAATATTTCACATGTTATTTTACAACTTTCTATAATTCTATAGAAATCACATGCCCCTATTCCGCTTTCCGCACGGTTTTACTATACTGCAAAATTTTATAATTTACCATGTTTTTAAAATCAAGCTTTAAGGCTCACAATAGCGAATGCTTTTCTTTTGGTGTGTTGAAATATTCATTTGCAGGCGAAAGAGCCGCGTTTATTATTAGTTGGTGTTATGACTGCTGCCAAATACGTGGACACACGAGCGTACAACGTCTGGAGAACGTGGGGTCAGCACATTCCAGGCAAAGTATGATCTTACAACTTCTTTCTTTGTGTCTCTCTTTACCTTCCTTTTGTCCACTTGTACTTTTGCCTCGAAATTTGAGGAAAAGAATGCGCTTCCATCCTCACATCTTGAAATGTCCAAATATTTCATTCTTTTGTCGTGCTGGAGATGATAGTTTCCTTCGGTTGTCCCAAGCTGTTGGCCTCTCCTTCCATTTCCAAAAAATAAGGAATTCAAGATTTTAACGCACCAAGAAGCTCACCAAAAAAATGTTACACTGTTACAAACTTTTCTGAGAGATCAAACTCTCTGAGTGAGCAGGTATTAGGACGGGATTTTAACGCACATATGCTTTCATATAATTTTTAGCGAATCGTATGCACTGTCACTGTTCGTTGTTGTTGTTTTATTTGTTTGTTGTTGTTGTTTGTTTTTTTTTTTAAATTTTTGCAACGAGTTCTCCACTTGGCTGTTCATTTTCCATCCTGGCTGATATCTTCACTTCCTCTGCCTTGCTGGGTTATATGTTTTCACCTATTCCTGTCTTTTTGAAAGTCTAAAACGTACTCAATTTTTTTCCACCCTATAAATTTTTCGATTATGCATTTTCATGTTTTTTCGAACAAAAGACTTGGTCCTCCTCGCTCGACCCATTCTTCAGCCCGTCTACTGCTTCTATAGCCCCGAGTTGATTTCATCAAAAAACGAATTAAAAGGCACTTTTTTTTCAAATATATGGCATCAGAGTTTTGTCTTGCATGGAAACACTGCTTGAGTTCGTCGTGATGTAGTGAAAAATACCATTGAAAACGCGTTATGGATTCATAAATTTTAGGTATTGCAAGCATGGTGATTGCTGTGTAAGAATGATTCTTATAAGGGCACATGTATATTGCAACCTCTCCCTCTCAGTTTCGTCAATAATTTCATCCTTTTTTCTTTCCGGAACGTGTCCTTTCCGTTGAAATTTAGCATTGTACCCTGCTGCGAAACAAGCGGCATCCTTGCCCCAGGACTAAATGCAGTTCTGCATGCGTTTTTTTAAATATAATCCTTTTTTCGTTCGGAGTTAAACTAACTGCATATAGCGCTGATAATTGAAAATTTATCTGACAGTGAATCAAAGAAGCAGCTTACAGATACTCTTCTTTGTTGCTGAACATACGAAAACCATACACAACGGCATGCCTTTGGTGCAGCTGAAAGGCGTGAACGACATTTATCCGCCGCAGAAGAAATCGTTCGCAATGCTGAAGTGGATGGCCGATAATCACGTATGCATGTTTTCTCATTTGCTGTTGGTGAACTGTAGCTGTCAGAATGATTCATAGCAACATCACGTCTCTTTGAATGCATTCAGAATTTTTCCTTTTTTTTGACCATCAGACGGGTGACTGATCAATTCTGGTGCTCATTTTTGTTACAGATACCGGTTTTTAACATCTTCAACAATCGCTTTCCAAGCAATTCGTTTTATGCGCTCATTTGAACACATTTAATGTATCATAATAGTTATTCATGAAATGCGCTATGCACAAATAAATACTGCTTGTTCAAGCGAAGTTACGCGTTAAATCGCTCGTAGGTGATGTTATCTCATAGACATCAATCGCCATCGCAAAAGAAAGTACTTTTTAACGTCATTCCAAAATCTGAGTCTTCACTTGCCGACTGCTTCAATAAACAGCCTTTTTTTGCTTGTTGAGTGCTTTGGATATTCGACGGTATAGCCTTTTAAAAGAAAAGCCTTAGAAAGCACTTTTGCGATATTTCACGGCATCATTGCAGTCACATCCTGGCTGTTTTCGGATTGCGATCAGTGCTTCCAGTTGCAGTAATGTTTCAGCTGAACGATTTTGATTGGTTTATGCGCGCCGACGACGATTTGTATGTTCGCGGTGACAAGCTAGAGCGGCTCCTAAGGTGAGGATTTTTTTTTTTTGGTTCTGTAATGCTTCATGAGTGTAATATTTATTTGTGTGGTATCACACCAGGCACTCCTTGAGGTCATGCCACTTCTCATCTGGCAGTTCTTGAAGTCGCGCTAGTCTGAAGTCTGCATAATTTCACTTGCATCCTTTTACGAACGGCTCAGCAAGCCTTTTTAAATGAGTGGCAGCATCATTGCACTTTCTACTTTGTTATATGATTCAAAAAGACTGCAGTTAGGTGGCAGAATGTAAAGTAAAGAGCTTCAAAATGTGTGCACCCATAGAGAGCATAATGAAATGTGGAATAAAAATAATCCATCTTATGTTCTTGTGGTATACAGCGATGGAAGTGGGAATTAGCTTTCACTGAGCTCAACATTTTCAATTTTTCTAATATACTAAGCCTGTTAGAAGTATTGTGCTGTGCTAGTGTGATGCTCAAATCTAAGGCTTATCTAATATGGCCGTTTTGTTGCGCATTTTGATAGTTTTCTGCTGCAGGGTTTTTCCGCATATTCGTTCTCCTTTCTTTGCTTCTATTTATAATCATTTCAATTATTGTTCGTTTTAATTACTTTTCTTATTTTCACTTTTTTAATATTTATCTCACTTATTTAATTATTTCCTTACTACACATATCTGCAAAACCTATCATCATGATGCGAACCCGCTGAAAAGTTGAATTGAACAAGACGTTTTCCTTATGTTTTCTTGTTTCGCCATCTCGAATTAGTGATTTTCGTCCTGTTCCATTTGTGCTTACATATTGAAAGGCATTTGGGGACGTGATATTTGCAACCATAGTATTGGCTGTAAGTAACGTAATGAGGTTTTAGGTCTCTGGATTCCGATAAAGCGCAATTTTTGGGTCAGGCTGGACTCGGCAACTCGGCCGAATATGGACAGCTGGCTCTCGGTCAACAGGATAACTACTGTATGGGTGGGCCTGGTGTGGTGATGTCACGCGAAACTCTACGTGTTGTTGCGCCATATTTACGATCCTGTTTAACCGAAATGTTAACAACTCATGAAGACGTTGAGTTGGGCCGGTACATTGCATTTTTATTAGGGGTAAATCATTGGGATCCCTCCCTTTCTTAGTGTGAGGAGAGAGCTTTGTGCCCTCCTTTCATCAAGTAATGCTTCTCAATCTCCACCGTTCCTTTATCGCTTCTCTCCTTTCCCACAGCACAGCAACTTGTGAATAAAAACACAGGCAAACAGCAGAAACTTGCAAATCAACAACACTTTAAACTGTTTCGTTTGCTCAAACATGTGAAGCACAATTCAGCACTTAAAAGACGTAAGAATATAAGAAAAATCGGGCACGCGAAGCCGTTTTTACTTTATCTTTGAGAAGTTGGGAGGTGAGAAAACTATCGCCCCATTGATTGAAACATGTGGGGATGGAAGGGAGCAGCAAATCACCCTCTCCAGCACCCCTCCTCCATCTCTTAAAAACCCTCACCTTTTGCTTTCCTTTCATTATACCCACCCTGAAAGAAAGGATCTGCCTGGAAAAAGTGCTCAGTTCTAAAGCGAATGTTATTTTTTAAAATATAACGACTATTCACAGTTTTTTGAGTTTGTTTCTTGTCTTTCTTATATTGGCGTGCACCCTCATTATTCTCAGAGCATTGATTCAATAACCATCCATGATATTACTTGATCGGTTGTTTGTTGCAGATCTCCAGTGCAGTCTTTTATAGGAGGACTTAACACTTTGAAACACAATAGATTATTTTGCGGTCTTTAATACAGCTGACGCTGAAGAACTTTCAGATGCATTCGTAAGCACGTGGGTGTGGCATGTACATGGAACTACGAGATGCGCACTCTGTTCCACAATAACCAGACAGTACCACACGCTTATGAGGGCGGTATTTCGGAACTGCGGCGTGCGATCACGCTGCATCCTATCAAGAGGCCATCAATAATGCGTCGTATGCATGCGCATAATCGAGCGTTACGACTCACTGCGTTGAGGTCGAGACGTGTAGCCCTCATCGGTGATCTTCCAATGACTAAATCCCCCTCCCTTACGCGGCACATCGCCAATACAACCCGTGACCTCAGGCATTGGGATTTCATCTCTTCAAACAGTATTCTTTTCTGTACCGATCAGGTCAACTGTCCGCGACATACAGTTGACCTCAGCATTCGTACGGCCATTGGCGACGTTGTGACTCAAGTAGGTTTCGCTTGGGCAACTTTTTCATGTCTAACTATAATTGGCTAGTGTCAAGGGGCTTATTTGTTGATATTTTAAATTTGACTTTCACGCTGACGAAAGTTTTTCCCTTTTGGATGACGTCATTTAAAACTGAAAGTCGCAAAATGTGGATCATGTTTTGTTTAATGCTGTCAAAGAGCGTCGTTATTATTACTGAAAGTGCTTTATTTGATTGCATTACCATATGCTGTAATCGTTATTATATTTTATATGTAAGCAATTAGTTTAGGAATTGGCAATTTGTTGCTGAGCACATTGCATTTTCCAATCGAGACTGTTAACGTCTTTCGGTACATACGGCATTTCGCAGTAAATCCAAGTGGATTTTCAACGAATATTCATGTCTACTTTCGTATCAGTGCACAAATGCGAATATTTTGTTTAAAAATATTGGAAAAATAGTATCCGTGAGTCTGACTTAGGTGTCCAAAAATTCTCATTCAGTGTAAAAGCGTCCAAGAAAAGCAACTTTTCATTGTTTCAGTATAAACTTGCCTCGTTGAAAGTGCCAAGATTTTAGGTGTAATTTTCTTTTTTTGCCTTGAAAACGCTCTTTCAGCTGTTCGACGAGTTTAATTCGAATGCACGTCAGCGCGGTCGTGTGTTACAATTCCAGAACATCCAGTATGGATATATGCGAGTTGAACCTCGATTCGGAGTCGACTACGTCCTAGACATGATCCTATGGTTTAAGAAATTTAGGCCACCGCACAGGTTTGTCCTACTGTTTTACATTTTCGGTGCAACATTGGGGAAGAAGAAAATGTTCAGAGGGAGTGAAGACTTCTATTATTGGATCTCTCCAGAAGGAATCTTTTGATCTTTCGAAAAGGCTATTTCTGTAGTTTTATTAAAGAATGGGGATTGTTACTTTCATTATTAGGCTTTTCTCTATTCCCTGATAGCTTAAACCCGTCTTCCTATATTCTTTAGCAGTATAAAGTCTGTATCGCAACTAGGCCAAGGGAGGTGACAATGGGGAGTTTTTGATGACCTAATCGAAGAGCAACGATGAGCGTTCAAGGCAAAGGAAGCTCTAATGAGCCTCGTTTCATTAGTTGTAATCCGCAGTTCATTAAAGTTCTGCGATGACACAATTAAGCCCACTGTCATTATACAATGGGAATGATTTGGTTCTTTGATGATGAGGACGTGCATGTCACTGTTGATCCGTAGTTGGATGTTATGTACTTTAGAGCAACGTTGTCTGTGCGACGTCATGCGTACGTGCAGCAGACGTTTGGCTCCCTGGAAATGACATCTGATGCAGCGCTAAGGGAAACGCTTCGACAGCGTACCGATAAGATTATCAGGTTGCGCAAAGTGAACAGCAGCGAAGAAGTCGACTGGTCAAAAGTCGCTCTCCCACCACAACAGTCTCATATTTTCATCATTCTTCCACTTTCTGGTCGTGCTGATACATTCAGGCGGTACTTGCTTCGCACGTTTGTGTGTTTTTATGTGCACATTTGCCCTTCCCAGAATTTTGGAAGTTATCAGCAATTACTTGCTAAAAGATAGAAAACTTTTTGTTTAGTGGTCCATTACCATTCATTTCTGAGCTTTAGGACATATAGATGAAGTATTCACCATACATGGTGTATGAGGGATGGGCTAAAATATATAAATATCACACTGATGAATCAGCGCTAGTTTATGCTTACCGTTTTTGATTGAGGGAATTATCAATGACGAATTCGTGTGGCTTATTAAGTGATTTTTTGTTTTGAAGTACTTATTGCTGACGCTGTCTTCCTTTAAAGCAGTTGTGCTCCATAACAGCTACATCACAGTGCTACCTATATATTACATATGGCGTTTCTTGTGAGCCATATTTCCTGTTTTTGCTCCTTTCAATATCTTCAAATGTGCTTGTTTAGTGGCCTGTTAGGGTATTTGCTTGATTTTTAATAGAATTTCAGATTCACGGACCACTTGCGAAACATCTGTCAAGATAGAAACCGATTTTCTTTAGTCGTTGTGCTCTTCACCTCGAGTCCTGAAGAAGATTCGGCTATCTCCGCAACGTTGAGAGAACTCCGAGGTGACATGGACGTGCAGGTTTGAGTATTATCACCAGGCTTTTCAGGTGAACTGTATGTTGGTGGATTTACTGATGATCGTGCTTATAAACCTGGATCTGGAATCTAATTGTATGTCGTGCTTACATGCATAATCCTGAAGCGCATCAATTCTACAGTCATCTCTACAAAGTAGCGCACAGAATGTTCACTGAACTACGAAGTGACTTGCTTCTTGTATAACAATGTACAGACTATAGTGCCATCATTTGGTTTTCGTCTGAATGATTGTTGAGGACATGCTATCATCCTTCGTCGTTATACCAGCTGTTATGACTGTGGTCATACAAATTACCTGTAGAAGTAGTGCTTTCGAGACATTTATGATACCTAGGCAACCTTTTACACATAAGAATAAAATAATCGGGGCTGTGGTGGTACTCAGTGAATCTTATCAATGTGTTGTAGCAGATGTTCTTTCACAGTGGCGAAGTTGCTTGAAAAGTGTACATTTAACATACGACAACTTCTTTCTGCCAATTTAGGGTGATATATTTAAAAGGAGAACGCTCATCCGAGTGCGCAGAATATGGCTTGCAAAGAAAATAAAGTTTTCTGATCGTCGTGAAATGAAAGCACTTGAATTTCTGTGTTTTCCTTTATAAAATTATTCTTATGTTTTGCAAATTCTTAAACTCGCTTCATTCTACGAGAGATGCTGTTGTGTTGATAAGAAGCACTCATCACTATAAACGAAATTTTTTCAACAATGATTATTTATAGGTGATTGAGATGGGACAAACACTATTCAGTCGGGGCGTTGCGTTGGCCCGTGGAGCAGCCGCTTTAACGCCCGATGCACTAATGTTTTTCACCGATGTAGACATGTTGTTCACATGTGAAACGTTGGACCGTATTCGTTTGAATACAATTCGTGGAGCTCAGGTTTCACATTTCCGCACTTGCTTAAGTGTTTTGTAAATTCATGTCTTCATCTTATCAACGAACACTCATTACTGCAGCTAATTTCGGTCGCTGTTGGTGCAAATGGCATCCGCGGGATTCACTGAGCCAGAACCTGTGTCATGTTGCAACGGCTATTTAAACAATAGAATGGGGAGAGAAGCTGGGCTCGGGCATTATGTATGGCAGTTATTTGTGTTGACCATTCGATTCATGCCAAGGAAATACATTTATTTGCTCTGTTCACTTAGCAGTCCGGCTAACTGCTCAACAATACTTTTTTGAATCTAACAGTAACTGGGGTTTGCACATGGTGGCCCAGAATTCAGAACCACAGTATTTTCAGGTGTATTTCCCAATAGTGTTCAGCGAGTATTCTCCCGAAATGTGGTCGGATAATGACCGACTTCTCTCAGACGCTTTTCATTACGGTCGCCGACGAGGCTACTTTCGCCACTTCGGATTCGGCTTAGTTTCGCTTTATCGTGCTGATCTCGACCTAGTCGGCGGATTGAATGTGAATATAAAGGTTCGCATCATTTCTTTGCATTCTGTGAAGGCCATGACAGGTAGTAACAGCAGTGCTCTCTGGGAAGGGTTTCCTTGAGCTTTTTTATAGGTAACGTTTGATCAAGCGGTGATTTGGAAATAGGAATGCTATCCGAGCGAATTACAATTACCTGTTTTTATGCACTCTCGCTTGCTCACTTGCAGGAAGATTTCCTTTCATAGTTATCACCGCATAGACTCCACCGTTCGTTCTGTGTGAAACGTATCAAAATTAGAACTTTTACGAGCAGAACAATGTCACAAAACATTTATTTGCCCTTTTAAACTTTCTCTTGCAAAATGCAGTTGTTGGCATAACACTGGAGGTCTTCTGATAAAAGTGCAATAAAGAACAACTGAACGTACTGAATGCATTACAGGGTTGGGGAATGGAGGATGTGGATCTATTCGAGAAGTGTGTACGTTCGCCATTGCGAGTACTGCGGGCACCCGACCCGGGTCTAGTACACATCTACCACACAGTGCGGTGTGCAGATTCCATGCCTGAGGCTCAGTACACGATGTGCATCGGATCAAAAGCCGCCAGTCTCGCCTCGCTTGATTCACTTGTCGATCAAATATCCGTCTACTCATAGCCTAGCATTGTCTTGCCTACTTACTTGCTTACCATCCTCGCGGGGGTTGCTCGATGTGGGTGGTTCCATACATCGGAAAGCAATTCTGATTAGTATTACTGCGTGCCCTGGTTACACCATAGTTTTTTTTTTTTACCGTAAGGCCTTCGCTGAAAGAAGCAATTGGATTGTTAGAAGCAGTGCGTATTGCTCATGTTCTTTTGTTTGAATAGGTGGCGCTTTTTGAGTTTTGAGTTGAAACTAGGAAAAGGTTTCTGATGATGGTTTTTATTGAAAAAAAAAAGGTTTCGCTCGTTTGTGACCCTGAATTGTAGGAGAAGGTCGAGCATCGCCTTGATGGAGACCACCATATCGTATGTGAAGATGGTGGTGATTTGTGCACGTTGTGATATATGGAAACGTTATATAAGTGAGCAAAGAGAGCAATATTTGACTAGCACAAATAGAGAAGTTGTCTGCCGTAGCCTTCACTTTATGTACGATGATAATTTAGCCGTTTTAACACACTTTTAGCATGAAGCATTTTCATTTCACTCTGACGATTAGTGGGTGTTTTCGTCCGAAAGTTGAGAAAAAAGGTACCACATGACTGTTTTCCTGAAAGAAAAGACAGTGTTTCCAAAATGTGCTTTTATTTGTTAAGCCAATCCGCCAACACACTAAGAGGTCACTTCGCATTCGTTTTCCTCATACAAGCTGTATGGTGGTCGGGATGCGCCTCATGACATTCGAAAATCAAAAAGCTCACATCTTGTGGGTTTGTTTTTCCATCACTTGTTGCATTCGCACGTGATCGTTTGTACAATAATTTAAATTTGCACTTCTTCTCTTATCTTGTTTACGACGTTCTTATATTGGTTTCTTGTGTCATAGTGCCTTTTTTTTCTTTTACAAACCAACAATTTCTCTTATTATTTCCAACAAAATTGTATTTCTTCACCGATCTCACAAACAGAGTTTGGGCCTGATCCCTTGTGACGTTTTTAATTGGCCCAACCATTTACTGCCTCGCATTATTCCTACATTCGGTCGATTAAGGCAATGCAGCTTGAGCAAGTGTTCAAATTCTCACATGTGAGGCAGTCCAGATTTTTGTTGAGTTCCGCGCCAGAGGGAAAGAAAAGTGAGAAAAGGAGTAGTCAACAGGGGAAGGCATCAGATCGTTTGTAGCCGATTCTTTTTTTTTCTGGGAATTTCTAGGCATGATACATCACTAGTTTGGGGATTGGTGCTTAGCCGTCTCGATGCAACGTTGCGTTGTCAGGTTACATTTATAAATCTGCAAATCCCATGTGCTTAGTAAGAATGCTTGTACTTGGTACTAAATGCGATATGCTGTACTTTCAAACTGATTAAAACTTAAAGGGCTCATTAAAGAACGCATCGATAGAGGCAGCAATATGAAGTCGCGCCTGAAAATGTAAGACAAACCGGCGAGTCGAACGAAAGTAGCGTTGCACTTTCGTCGAAAACACGCAAACTCGGGGCTGAAGGGTTCAGCGGGCCAAATGATCTGGTCTATAAGTTGCATGCCAAACTGCTTGGTTATGAACAGTAGTGCGGACTTGAAAGAGCTGGCCTCGGATCCTTGCGGACTCTTGAGCTGATTCTGGCTGTTGCCTTGTTGCTTCATAAAAGCTGAGGTGAAAGAAATTAGCCTCTTACGTTCAGGAGCAGGAGTTGCCAGAAGACGGTCCTCTTTTTTCCAAAAGCGAAGCAGAGGTCACGAATTTTCACCGGTTCGACTCCTTGAGCCAAAGAGCGAAAGGAACGTCTAATAGTCCTGGTTTGCATGACTCCAATCAGTGGTGGTAGAGTATGGCCACCACGAACTTGTACTCATAGTGGAGTTAGCGATGCTATCGACATCGCCACTTGTGCCACCTGGCACTAGTGGAACTACTATAAGCTACTTGGTACTTAGTACTAGTCAGTTAATAATGCTACTATTTTCACGTAACTATTATTAGCAAGAACAGTAAGCGGTGGTAGTAATACCTGGCGTAGCATTGACACAACTAGCAATAATGAAAAATATTTAATAAATAGAACTGCTGTTACTACATACTATCAGTTAGTGGTACTATTCTTAGTCAGTCTTAACTACTTTCAAAAGTGGCCAGCATCAGTAATGTTTACTAAATACTTTCTGCTGATGCAAACAGTGCTACCTATTACAACTACTGCTGACTAGCAGTCATGGCTATAATGATGCCAATCATAGTAACGGAGCTCCGAATTACTACTAGCGCCGTTAGCAACGTAACCCCGATTATACTAGCAACACGAGCAATAGCAATATTGGGCAGCGCTGACTGTAACAATTGGCAACTGGCGATAGGTAGAGATGAAAATGTATTTACAGGATTAAGGAGCAGGCAGTACTAAGCTTTTTAATAATTCTCGAGCATCAATGAGGTCTCTCGCCTTTGCTTCTACTACTTCAAGACAGCTAACCAAATCATTCACACTTGCAGAACTTTGCAACTGTTCGGCACACAATCAACCGAGAAACCCTCGACGGTCGTGCTCATCGACAAAGATGCGAAGAATTCTCATTCCTGATTTTTTGCCAAAAAAGTGACGACGCCTAGTTTCTTTCTTGGCTTTTTATTATGTGAATTCCTCATCCATGATCTAAAAGCATTTCCCGCACAACTTGCCCGATCTCTTTCCATTACGCAGGACAATAGCTGTGATCCTTAAGAGTTCAAGTACTAGCGGTTTGTAATATATCAGCAAAGCAGTTCACATAACGTGAACGGACTTATGAAAGCTACGGAGTCCCGCACCCACATAGGCCTTTAAAGTTCTGTTCTCCGAACCGATATGCAAATAAGCAACTGTTACCTCGAAATCGACTGTTTTTGAGGGACGCCGGAGTTGAAGAATTGACTCCTCTCCCCTCCGAAGTTAGGGCTAACAGGAATTGATTCTTCTTTTGTGGGATTACAATCAGTGGTTGAAGGTTTCAGCTTTTGACTTCACCGTGACTGCGGCCGGAGTTGTCTCACTTTGTCAGAGTTGTTCATCAGTGGTTAAGCTATTGAAAGAAACTTTGAGGTCGCAGGATCAATTTGTGAAATTTGTGCATAGGGATTAAGGTGCTTCCTAAAAAAGTTAATCGAGATCAGATTTGAATGTTGGAAGGAAATATTTTATGGAGTTCAAGACAAAAACAATCATCGAATGCAGTAACGCCAATGGTCCAAATCGGTGGTTAAAAAGAAGCAAGAAACGCAATTCATTAGAAGATGGCAGCGACCGCCCTACCGAAAGTGATTTAATGCAGCTTTCGATTAAGCTAGGTCGGCGGTTCTGCATTTTTTAACCCACCCCAATACTCGCATTCGTAGAACAAACTTGCGAAATTTGTGCAAAGAGATTAAGAGTGCTTTCTATAAACTTTTTTAAATAGAAGGCCGCGAAATTATCAAATTTATTCACACCACAAGCTTAATTAAACACCTGCGTCCTTCAACAATTCTCTGCCTCTCTTTTCTTCCACGTTGACCTACCGCTGGCCTGGACATTTGAGCATCGAACAATGCGACCCGACCGACCGATGACACCCATATGAATCGGATAATGAAGAAATGAAGCATTCGCAACGGCTATTGCAGCGTTGCATGCAATGGCTACCACATAAAGCGCTGCTTAGCACCCGGTTCAGTAACCCATTCAAATGGCTTGTCAAGGAAAAGATATAGGACTAGAGAATTAACGCACACTTGATAAATCAACTCCAGCAGCACTATTCCAAACCTTTTCTCGCGCACACTAAGGCGCCATAAAACAAACGGAATAATGAAATAACGTGGCTCCAACAAACGCGCCGGTACTAGCACTGCGGTCGTTGCGAGCACATATATGATCACAACACAACGGGCGACATGCGAGATGGATTGGGCAATTGCTTCGGCAGCAATCACATATACGGGCACAAGGATATACTTGCAAGTCCAGTGACGACGAAACCACCACCGCCAAACGTAAAAGGTAAAATGGCGGTTATCAGCCAATAAATAGGGGTGATCCATCGTGAACGCATAAACACACAACGTGATGCATATACAGTGAAGCACGCTACGCAACGGCCTACGCAAGACATTTCGCATTGCGCGGAAAACATTACCCGAAAGAAGCATGAACGGGGCGGCGCTGAAGCACATAAACATGAGCAGATAGTAAAGCTGCATCAAGTGGGCCGCCGGATGGTGTGCCGAGCGATCACCCAGTACGATACTGTAATCATTGAGAATGAAGAAAACAACGAAAGCGCCGCCTAAGAAAACCAGTGGCGAGAGACGTAAAAGGGAGCTAACAATGGATTTGTACATGAGCTGCGTACAACGTGGGTCCATTTGTCCAAACAGGTGATATATGCCGTAGGCCGCCGCCCATACGATGTTCGTTTGTCGCGTCAGCACACCGAACAAGAACACGAGTGCTGACGCAAGCTCATTGCTGAATGAAAGCGCCCAAAGAACGGTTATCAACGAGCAGAGATCCGTATAAAATAAAAGCGAAGACTGCATGAGTACTGGCAGGTACATAACCAGAATCGCCGTCGATGTGAGCAGTGACTGCGTGAAGAGACGTCTGAATCGTATTGCGCCAACAAATCCAAGGGGCCATAGCACCGAATTCAACCACCTCTCACGGCCACAAAAAGCACTCATAGCAAGGATGTATGTCCCAGGTGGAGTTGTAATCTTCTCATTCCAACTGCAATGCGCAAATACAGAAACTGATAAACCTATGCTCACCTTATAGTTTTTAATCGTTAGCGATTTTTTGGTGTTATTGAGTGCACGTGCAAAACGCTATGCCTAAAACAAAACTGCCTAAAGTGTTTACAGCTTTAAAAAGAATGTGATTAAGCTACCATATCTACTCTATGTGCACGAGAAAAAGTTTCATAGATTTAGAAATCGTATCTCATATCAACATGCAGCATGCTTCATTTTAAATGTCAGCAGCTCACACCCTCAAAAAAAGAACATCCCAAAACAGGTGAACAACCTTATGTCAGGTATAGTCCAACATATTTATTTTTGATGTAGGATTTCTATTTTAAACTATAATTTAAAAGTTCGTAAAGATAAAGACCTGCTTTAAAAATGCATTTGTCATGATAAAATCATAATGTGAGTCCACTTAGAAATACCAATGAATATTTGATGTCATAGAGTACTAAATACAACGTCTCTTCAACCGAACAGACTTTCAAATTAAATGTGGATTACCTATAATCGCCGATGCAGTATCTTCGCGTTTGATTTAAATGGAATATTTCATCCATGTAAGGCTCCGGAACACGCGAATAAACTAACGAAACCAGAAGGAAATGTAGTATGCTCAACATCACTCCCACCGAACACATGCCTGCAGTCAAAGTGGATTGTCAGTTGTTCATATAACAACACAGTTCACATTATGCTTCACTCGAACCGTTTTAAGACTGTTTGTGTGTTGAGAAAAGATTTACAGCTGGATGGTACTCTGCAATCCGGACGAATCTTAGAAGCTAGTGAAAGCATACTGGACGTCGTTGCAACAATGTCAACAATAAACAAAATATCACCAAACTCGACTGAAAATACCTGATTTGTAGAAACAAATGCTGGCATACCTTCGTTTAGGTAAGGATATTGGAAATAAGTCTTGGTTTGTGGGGAAATCTTACGCCAATCTGAGGAAAACGAGCGCTGTCAAGTGAAATTTGCTGTTTTCGATGGCTTAAGACAATTGCTGATTGGCGTTTTTAAGTGTTTGAAAGTCTGGAAGGCTGCAGGGTGAATTTTTGAGCCAGTTTTGACTTTCAACCTGGCTGAGAACAAATTTCTTATAAAGAGTCGAACCTGGTCTTTGTTGTAAAGGCTGCACTGTTGTGCGGGGTTGCTGCAATTGTGTGAAGTGAAGTAATAGGAAATGACATCCAGGGTAAGGACTCGAACTCTTGAGCATGAATCCTTTGAGCTTACTTTTGAACGTACGTATGCATTGAGGAATGAAGATTTTGGAATGAAGGCGTTGTCGTCAAGAACCCTTTTTTTGGTTTTTGGGAGAAACAATACGACTGTATATATATATATAAATATATATATATATATATATATATATATAACATAAAAAACACCGCGAAAGACTAACGTAGGCGGTCGAAACCAGTTTCCTCTGTAAGACCAGCCATTGAAGCCGATTACGTTTCACTATGCACAGTAGTAAATGACCATGAATACACCAACCGTGTTCCTGAAAAACATCTGTATGACGATAAAATATGAGGATGCATGAATAGGAAATTTACGAGCAAGGATGAACGTAAGCACTACGAGCATCAAACACATTTGAAATTTGGGTTATGCCAATCGAGTGAAAAAAGGCGATAATCAACATCGATAACGTCCAAGATAAGTGCTAAAATGAGCAATAAACGGAAATAGTTTACCTAATATCAGTTGACAACGGCTCGTTTTGCATAATTAATCAAACATTTACCTTATTTCACCTATTTTATCTAATTTCAGAGCATTCAGAAGCCATGACATATGTGGACTCACATAACCTTACTTGAAGCATCAACAGCGCTTGTTTTCGAACAACGCCATGCAAAACATCCTTCGGCTCCATCGTCGAACAATTAATTTGGCTGTGGATGTGTTTAATTATGCTATTCATAGAAAGACGGTTTCCTGTGAAGAGGTAAGGTGAATACGGAAGCTAAAGCATGAAAGAGAATTAACCTCCTACTAAAATAACAAATACATTGCTCTGCGTCTAAACTCGTCAAAATTCTAGCGCGCAGATGAATGTTTGCGATCTTTATCTCATCTGCATCTTCGCATTTATTTCTTCAAAAATTGAGCTCATCACTGTTATCATTAATGCAGATAACAACTTAAATATGTGTTTTCCAAGGTCTCCATCTCTCTAATGTTGATAAACATCGACCGAGCACGACTCAGTTCTGCTAATAAAAAACAAGCATAATTTTTAAGAGAACATTTGAAAGGGAATGCGTATTTGTGATTCGTTGAATGCAGCCCAATCTCGCAATACCTGCAAAATGAACAGTCTCACCTTTGAGCGAGCGCACTAGGTGTCTGATTCCAATTGGACAGTTGCACTCTAAGCGATATGGCTGATTGCTCAAATTATCTCGTAAAAAACCTACCTAGCACTACCAAACTCCCAGTGGTAATTGTTGCTTCGTAGTATCACATTAAACAAATATTTTCAGGTGACCAATGACGCAATAAACTTATAAATGTTTTATGTAAGATGAGTTCATATGTAGTGGGTACGTGAACCTGACTGCTGTTGAAGCATTCCACTAAGTAAACATGCGACAACCGTGGAGCGGTTGGATAAGCTAGATAGTATTTTGGTAGAAATACCGAATAACACAATTGTGCGATATAAGAATCTTTTATATAAAGATTAAGTTATAAGGTTTATCCAATTCTTCGAATCAAATTCCATGTCAAAAAATTTGCATAAGAGCAAAAATATAACTCAAAAACAAGGACTCTTAAACATCGAAGTCAAGGATCAAGAAAAAGCAACATTTTAGTTTTATCGTCAAGCTTTTTCAACAGCATCTGCATAACTAATTTGGCCAGTCGACCTTAGATGCTAAATCGGTTTCACGACTCTTGAATCTCTTATTTTCGTCGCGTACAGAAAAGTACTTGTGATTGTGGCCGAGCCGAGATACTTTCCGGGAGTTGTTTTATTACATTCTAAGTTGGTCTAAAGAGAAAACTATACGCTTATGCGGTGATTCCGGTTGCGTCCGTCAACGAGGCGGAAAAGCAATCTTTTCATTCCCCGGTAGCACAGTTGCTTATTGCTGTTGTTTGGGCTTGAATGAACACAGACAAATTTTTGGTCCAAAGTGTTTGCATCTATGGTCGACTCAACTTATTAAAAATCAATATTGCGGAGAATTCCCGAGAAATTCTTCCGCTCTAATTTTGCAAGGAGTATGACGGTCGATGAGAAGGTTTCTAGTCAACAGTGACTGTGTTCAACAGCAATGTCATGGCTCATCGAATGCTGCGAAAATGGCATAAGATTCGTTGCTCTTTAAATTTCTTCCATTCAATTTGTAGATCAGATCAATACAAACAAAATTGTTTAATATCACTGTGATCAACTCAGTTCTCGTTGACATTACGCCAACCGAGATCGGCGAAAAAAAATCTAGCAAAGTCCTCCCACCTACTTACTTCTCGCACGATCGTACCTTAAGAAAGTTTCAAAGTCCGTATTTTGCGACCTCACCCTCTTTCTTAATATCCTCGACAAGTGTTGCTTATATGATCACACTCAAACCCCGAATGGAAAAATCCAGAATTGTACTGTAGAGAATGCACCATCAAGCTTACCAACCTGTGTTTATTATTGTTATTTTTTACCAACTTCCATTCCGAATCTCTGAATACAGATGGGCAGATGTCTATGAAAAATTTCAGACACTTAAGGACTGACTTACAATCACTACAGACACGTCTGGATACGACTGACCTTGCTTCAAAGCTACGACTCAATGTGATAAGTGCTCCAAACGATTTACATTTATCAGGAAAAGGCAAGACATCGGCGGCAGTTCGTAGAAGCCATGATTCCTTTGAAAGGTGCTGTGCCCGTTTCTCGCTACCAGTTGCGTAAACTTGAAGGATGCAAATGCGGTTGAGATAAAGTCAGCAGATTTTCGACTGACACCTTGGTAAAAACATTAAACAATTTCGCTTTCCAATTTCTCATTCGACGCAAAAACATTGTACCAGCCAGTAATAATTTACAATATACACAAATAAGAGGAAATAAGGCAGCATGAAGTTATGCTTTAAGATGTTCGAACAAACTGCAACTCCACAGGTGGCATTTTTTGAGTGATAGAAATCGCGCATTAAGATATTACTCTAAATTCAATGCAAAAAAAAGTAAGAACATTGCCTTAGCTTTTAATAAACGGAGTTCTAAAGAACGTGAAAATGTTCTCGGCCTTAACAGGACCAAGACCAGGACATAGTGACAGCCTTTCGACGTCAGCATTGGCGATTGCCGCAATACTTTCGAACGTACCAATCAAACGTTGTGCATCACTTGTTGAGATCGAACGTATCCCACACAGCAGATCGATTACTCGTTGTATTTGCTGCAAATGGTGCGTTTCACTTCTTAACAAGCTGCACTCACCGACAAATGGAAATAAGATGAATGTGGAATTACCTGAGATGATTCGTTCGTTTCCGAAATTCCCTGTCGTTTCTTCTTTTTCTCTTGCACTGCGGTGACTGCACTTTGCTCATTCTTATTTCTTGCCACGTGAAAATTTTCCAGATACTCGGCAGCCTCTTCAGGTGAATAGCATAGCACCAATGTCCAACCGGTTCGATAGCAGAACAAATTCAATTCACGCAACATAAATCGCTGATCAACGTTCACCAACACTAACAACACCTGAGAATACACGATGCAGCAAGGAAGAATACAGCTCACATCATAGTAACTTTTCTCTGAATAAGCCTTTAGGTCATTTAGAAAAAAACGGTGTGAAAATACCTTCGCGGTGATAACTTCCTTTTTTTTTCAGTTTTCCGAATGCACAAACTTGGCACGAAGACAAATTTTATGGAGCAAAAACTATGAAAAAAAGAACGCTTTTTTGTGGAAGCACTGGAATGATCAACTCACTTTAATCAGGTAGTCGGCTCCATCTGAATTCATACGAGTCTCAATATAGCATGGATGCAATTTGTGCCATTTTAGGCTCAAGTAGAGAATACCCATCTCTTTTCCAGCCTCAAAATCAGCCTGAAAACTACTGCGTTAATCGACAACCTCGTACAAAAGTTATTCTCGACATAAAAGAAACTCGTTGATTATTGCTGTAACCTCAAAAGTAGAAGTTAAGATGGCTGCCACAAGAAATAACGTAACAGAGAAGGGGACAACCTAGTGCACCGAAAAAACATTGCAAAGTGAAATGCTCATCTCATAACACTCTTCCTGTGAAAAAACAACGAAATTCTTACTGTGGTGTGTTCGACAACACGCATGTCTATAAAAACCGGCGACAACTGCCGACAAAAATAAGCAGTTTCGGAGAAGACAATAGAGCATGAGAAAGACCCTTAAGCAGTAAGATATCTCGATCCTATTTCCTTATAAATAAAACTCCCGTGAACAAATGATCCTCCCTACCGAGATGCACCTTACATATACAGAAGTCGGAAAAATAGATCCTCAAAAGCCTCTTGAATAGAAGGGTTCCTCTCGGAAATTAAGAAGGGAAAATCCCTCTTTTCAACAAAAAATCTTGAAAAAACCCTCTGCTGAAAGAAAGAGATGAATTCGTCCCTATCGGAAGACTGCAGAAATAGAAGCATGTGCATTCTATTCAATGAAACAAGGAATACTTTTTTCTATGCTTTAATGTGTCTAATTCTAGCAAAGGGTGGAGGGAGTATAACAAACATTGCAGGATAAGATGGCGTGACTTTCCAGTGAAGTTTATCGAGGACACAACCTTAATATCTGCCCATTCGAAGGGCACATTTCGAATGTATTTCAAAACTGGATTCCCCTCTTGTCGTCGACGATTGATAGCCAACTTCGAAGATGCCGATGCTGCCTGTCCTTGAATACTTTCATCAGATCGTAGTCATTAAAGAAGCCAATTAATCGAGAACAAACAATTATCAGCGTTTCATTCGCAACTCTTTTCCTTTAAGACATACAACTGTTGAAATCAGATTTCTTTTCGAGTTCCACACTTTCCTTTCACTACCTTCCCTCGAGTGACCACTGTCCGCTTTAACTTCCGCTGCTTACCGCATAAAAATGGAAGTATATCGATTGCTCATGAAGAAAACTAATAACCAAGAGCAGTAATAGGAGTGAAAGTAAGGTGCATAAGCGCAGTGAATTAGCGCTGCTAAATCTGTGAATGTTTGGCTGTTTGTCTTTTTGCTGAGTTGACGTTTTCGAATAATCGAAATAAACGGATAGTTTTTCCCAATTAAGTGATTTAAAAAGTCGATCAAGGAAAACTCACGTCAACTATTAATTCTGAAGTGAAAAAGCATTTCCGGCATCTTCAAAAAGCAGCAAATCCCGCTGCTGCGGGAATCGATCTAAGCAGGTGAAGCAAGAGGAACTGCGTCACTTAACGTCCACACCTTGAGACTAATGTGACGAGTGAAGCTGCGCTTTAATAACAGCCCACTATTTTGAATGGCGAACGATTCAGTCGTCCAGCAAGGCGGTTAGAGAGGAAAGTGGCGCAGCCAAGTATCTGATGCGAAAAATTCCCAAGAAAAAGGTGAAGAAACATTCCGTGATAATTAGAAACTGAAACCCACCCTTCGATGTGGAAAAAAAACGGGCAATGATCAAATTAGCTAAAATTAGAAATATTCCCTATCTGGCCAAGCTCGAAGGGAAAGAGAAGTCCTATTAAATTCATCAGCGTTCTTTAGCATGGAACCTAGTTATCTCCAGACTACCTGGTTTTGACTGCCAGAAAAAAGTACGACACTAAACGCTTTTGGGTACTTCAGATGATTTTAACCGTGGTTGGCATCACCAATTTTAGGACCAGCTCGTTTCTACTAGCCAAAAATATTCAAGAAGCAGGAAAAGAAGCATTCACCTGATGTGCTCCCTTCCATCTGTCGTCGAAACCCTCCTGATGGAACAGTAGTCCAAAAACCGCTCCAGTGGCCTAAAAAAACCAACTGAAATAGAAATTAACGGTCGGTCATTTTATAAGACAAATGTCGGTCACAAGCACCGCCAATGTAAATAGTCGAAGTGCCGTGTATGCGACCACACTACTCTGCCAAGCATAAAATAGCGGCTAAAATTTATAAAAGAGAAATCGAAATCACCAAATAAGCATTTCAAACGAACTCAAAAAGCAGTGTGGTACAATAGCTAGCTTGGACAATATTGAGAGTCCCTAACTGATAAGTGCTCCGAAGCAGAAATGATTCTACATTTCCCATCGATTTCCCTTGCGGATATTTGACGAAAAGAAATCCATTGATTCGCTTTATGCACTTTTAAATTTCAAAATCGGTAATTTAAGCGTGAAACTACTGAATTAAATCGAAAATCATTGTCGAAATGGCAATTCTCGCCAACGATCGACTAAGATTAAGTGCGTATTTCAATTCGCTTTGACGAAAGCATAAATCTATTCTCTGATAAGCGTAAGCAATAAACATGCTAATTTATGAGAATTTAAAAGTATACCGAAGAGTTTAACTGAAAATTAATTCAACTCATCTAAGGTACTCGCCGATGACAAGCTCACCTTTGATAGTTAAAGCATACGCACCTTGCTCAATCCCCCTCAATGCTAACATGAAGATCGCATATAAAAGCAATATTCGTTAAAAGAACAACGACGGTAAACTTTGAATTTTTACACACTCCACGGGTTCGATATCTCCTGTTTTACGCCATCTTAACCTCATCTCATGTGTTAGTACTTCAATACACACTGAGATCTTTAAAAGGCGAACACACTGCTTTATCCACTCTTCAATCCAGAATGCCATCCCTCATACGCCCACCAATTACGACGTTGTCTCAACCCAATCGCAAATCTGAATATTAACGTTCTACCATACGTATTCAGCTTTCCCTCCTCACTATGTTCCCTTTCTTTGTTCATCCCAACCTCAATCCCCACCGTACGCATATTGCTTCCACGTGTGCTCGAAGCAACTTTACAAACGGCATTAACTGCATTGGCACATTCTAGGATCCGTAAAAATAAGAGCGGGAATGAGGTAAATCATAAGGTGGTGACTCAAAATGGCGGGGTGCAGATGCTTCCAGAAAGATTGCTGGATGCTGCTACTGAGACGACAGAAATAGTTAGAGACTACTGCAGAAATCCATTAATTCTAGTTGAATTCCTCATTTGTGACAAGTAACCCGTAATCTCATGCACTTACTAAAATCCACGAACACCGCGGAGCGAATATTGTCGCATTTTGAAGCCTAAGGCAATTACTTTAAATGACACTGCTATATTTTCCACTGCATACAAACCAACTCCTATATGAACTGATTAATAAACAACTTGCTGCGTCATCATATGGCTTATGACATTTTTGCTCGGTGCCTAGGCTAACGCTATCGCTATTCTTGCTAAGCCATCGGCCACTAGATAGCAATCAATAGGCTAATTAAGATAGATCAGGCGTCGAAGCACCACTCCATCACCCAATTCGCGATAATCAACTCACGCAAACTCGACATCTGCCACGAAATTCGAACCAACAAACATAAAACACGTCCAAAGAAAGAAATCATTCTGGCTCTGTACTTCCTAGAGTGAAAGCTTTTTGATCTAATTGGCTATGGAATATTTATTTATATACCATAAAACTTCACACATATAGAATATATCAAGTTAGGTGAAAGTCAGAAACGTTCTGAATAAATAGACACTTCACTTAACGCACACATCAACAATAAAGTGGCCAAATAATCTATGTGAATGAACGTTTGAATTAAGCAAGTAAAAGTGTGAGCTTGAAACCCGCATTATTTGGCTAGTTTAATTACCACAACAAATAGTTGTTATTGCAGCTTGTTAACATCACCTACGCACACATCGACCGTCAAGCACTTCCCCCAAAATAACTGATTTCATTAACTCCCTTTAGCTCTAATTTTCGATAATTCAAATCTCATTACAAACAAAACGAACAGAATAACACCAACGAATTACTAGGTATTTGCTTATTCGCAAGTAAAGATTCACAGGAAAGCTTGTGATTGGTGCCCTCATTGGGGGATGTTTTCCTATTCAATAGACGGTGGATGTGAACATACGAGAAGCAACCCTCAATTACAGCACAACAGAACTATGAGAGCGCAATCGAAGAATGGGAGAGTGCAGCAATGAGTGGAATATCAGGAAAGAGAAAAAGATTAGCGTCAACCGCAATAAGCACTCGCAACATTTAAAACCCTTTAAAACAAGAGCAAACCGCTTCAAAATAGCTACAATAAAAAACTTTAAGCAATGGAAAAGGAAGAATTATTCTTGCCAAAAGGCAAAAAAGAAGATTAAAAACAGATCACCTGAGCCAAGGTGTTAAAGCGTGCCGCACATTAGACAGTGCCGCCCACATCTCATCTTAATTGCCGATTTTAACGCGAACCCAAATGAATGAAAAATTTGTTATGTCAAAAAATCAGAAAACCGAAAAATGCCTGCATTTCTATGCGGCAACTATCCCCTTTTGTTTGCAATGAATTGGAAAGTGTTTTTTTTCAAGATGAGGGAAGAGGGACTCAGTTTGTCCAGTAGGCGAAAATACTTAGGGTATAATGTTCCAAGATAAACACAATGAGTTGTTAAGTGATATGAGTACGGCGATTCCGACTTTATAAACGAAATGAAGCGATTGCCACATTTAAGCATGACGCCTCAACAAAACAGTTCACGATTTTAAAGGTTACATGCGAATAATAGATGATTTGTTTTAAAAAGTATTACTCATAACTTTCTAAAGCAACAACACGGCAGAAATATTCTCAAAACTGAAGCCAAGATGACTCGAGTTCTACTCTCAGAGATGCATACGACGCACTGTCGTCGTGCTTACAGGAGATCAACACACCCATGTGAACAATGTTAGATGGAAAAGACCATAACATAGAAAAAATAGCAGAAGGAAAACATAACGGACAGCATTAAGAAAACACACCAGGAACAGCACAAATGATCACAAGGATTGTATTTGGCACTGGATCGGCTTAACTGGAAGGGATCGACTGAGCCGCGAAGTACAAACAATCTGAATACATAAACGCTATATGATCGCCTAAAATTAGAAGGCCGTAGTGACAGAACTGCTGGAGAACTGTTGACATCCAGTGAGGGAGCATCTTTCGCCTCTCTCGAATGCCGATTCCCGACAATCAGAACGACTCATGCGGCACCAAAGTCACGCATCCACTGCTCATATTTGTGAATGTCGTCCAAGGAGACTGAGGGCGATGTGTGCTCGATCGCTGAAGCGAAATCTTCACTTGTAATCGGCAAATCAATCTCTTCATGTGTAAGTGCCTTGATCTCATCGGCCGTCAAATTGGCGATCCGAGCACGCATGCTCATCATTGCCGCTTCTCGACAAACATTCGTTATGTCTGCACCCGAATAGCCCTCCAGCCGGTCAGCGACCTCAAAAACAGCTGATGGATGTCTTTAAGTCTTTAAAGTCAGCGCTTGAAAGTTCCCTCTCCAAAAAAAGCTATCGAAAAATTACTACTATTTTCAACGTAATAAACAGGAAGTGACACCGAACTATTTTAAAGCCTCAATATTTAGAAAACAATAACAAACAACAAAAAAACAACAACTCAAAACAACTTCTTCTTAAGTCTCCTCGAACGCTGTTGGAACAATGGCTAATCGAAACAAAAACATAATATATTAGGCTAAACGAAACAAAGATTACATATTAAAGTACTGCAGGCAATTTCGCATGTACTCCAACAGGATTTCTCTTTCTCGTTATGACTTAATGTCAGGGACACATAGAAATTACAAACACAACTTAGATACAGCGCAAATTAATGAGGGATTTAAGAAAAACGATTACAGCGAGCAAGGTGATGTGCATACTAAGGATTGTAGTCGAGGATTGTAAGGACTGTATCCGATATCAAGGATTGTAGTCGACATTTTCACTTTTTTCGAGAACGTTATGAGAGAGTAGAAAAAAAAGAAAAAAGATGACAGAGAACTTCCTCGCAGGCAAAACTTTCGGCTGGAAGGATAAAACTGTGAAGTTGTTTCGCTTGGTGAATATCTTTTCGGTAATGAAATGTTCGTGAAAGTTTGAACAAAATAGTTCGAAAGACACTAATATGTGACCATGTGTTCATTGTTTTTTGCCTGAATTTCGTATCTTTTTTTTTGTTGAAAGTTTTATCTTCCCTTACTTCATTTAAGTAAGTGGAGCTGCTCTTACTTGAAACTAATTCACCAGATGTCACTGCTGGCAAGAACTAGAGATAGTAAGTGGCAAACGCTTTCGAAATTGAACGCTATTCTGAAGTTTTTCGATGTCAGAATAATCAGCTTACCTTGAAATAGACCATTCAGTAAACTCGCACATTATATTAGTATATCCACTTACGCTTTTGAGCAAATCGTTCTAGTCTATGAAGCCTGTTATGAAAAGTGCGTGCAACAGAGGATTTACGAATCAATCAAGTAGGAACATCTCATTCCCCTCATTCACACCCCACCCTCACTTCTTTGATTCTTTCCCCATCGAAAAGGATAGCACGAATTAATGTTCACATCAAAAACCTAACAACAACAAACCTTTTCCAAATCAACATCGTCAGCGACAACAACCTCTGCCAACGCAAGTTTGAGCAATGTAAGCCGATCGGTTCGATCAGGTAACGGTATATAAATTCGTTTTTCGAGACGCCTTCTTAGGGCCTCATCGAGATCCCATGGAAAATTTGTCGCCGCTAATACAAGCACCATTCTGCTCGTATCCGCCGAGCACCCTATAAAGCATTCTTGACTTGACAATAATTCGAGGCTCATTCGCCAATAAAGAAATTGGTAAATAAGCATGAACTCAAGAGTACACCTCCAACCACACATGACAATTCCTTCCTATCTTATAGATAAAATGTCCGAAACAGAAAACATTCAACACAAGTGCAGTGTCATGAATTTGAAGGCTCTTCAGCACAACTTGTGTTTATTGTGCGTGAAATAATCGAAAAAGAAAATAATATTCTAAATTCAGAGACGCCAGAGAAAAACAGAACGTGACAGTAATGAATGTCTAACAATGGTAAATTCGATCTCATTGGTAAAACAACCACTAGGCATATGTGGCATTTTCTGTTGAAGGATTTCTTGTGTGCAAATATCCCCTAGATTCTACAATAAATACAATAAGAATAAGTCGTATAAGTTCTAAAAAAGGTAAAATCTTTCGAAAGCGAAGGTGTGTCCGGAGTTAAAATAAGTAGACAGATCAATCAACGTCTGATAGAGAGACACATTTCCCAATAAGGAAAGATCTCATCCACACAACTTCGCTTCGCTACAGGAAGTAGGATATGATCAAGCTTTTCAAGCGCAACGAATGACTTCTGATTCACGAGGGGAACGAATGAATCACCTGATCGGACTACTCATTTGAATTTGAATTGGAAAGCAAGCCAACAGCATGGTACAACTGAAAATTCTCATCATTAACATTCAATAACGACAGTACGAAATCCAGTCACTCATGAATTTCCCTAAAGCAGTTATTCCTCTTCCCTCTTCAAGGCTTCATCCATTCACGCCATAAACTTTGTCCATCAGGCGCCAAGAATAGCAGGATGGCCCTAGCCGCTCTATAACAAAAGAACAAGTAACTTTAAAACTGCAATGCCTTCCCGCAGCAGGTCTCAAATCAACGTGCGCTCGAAATATTCCCTGCGAGGCGATCAGATACTGCACACCCGCAGCAGGTCTCAAATCTTTCTTGCACTTACGGATATTGAGGCACTGCTAACGAAGGAAAAAAGAATAAAAACCAAAGGACGTGCGCTGGTCAAATGCAGTCTTACTTTCAAATGAGCCATTCTCACAGAGTGAAAGTGAAGAACGTTATACCTCGAAGTAGGGTCTGTCGGGAAACCATTTAACATGCGAAACATATTGCAAAGTGATCCTATTTCAATATACCTATTCAGTTGAGATGAGGTAGTGCTGAACTTTCAAGCATCCCTAATTACTGGCGTCTCAACTAAAAGATAATGCATTTATTCGGTAATCAGTAACTTAGGATGAGTATAAATTTTCACACATCCTTTGAGTCATGAACTACATCATCAAAAGTGACCTCCTTAGCTTTCAAAAGTGCAGACGAGAAACACTGCTGACACACAAACACGCACAGAGTAAGACCGCTATGCACTTTGCATTGCAAAATGAGCAGAAAAAAAAGCAAAGAACAGCAACACCACATAAAGAAATGTAGTAAACGTTGATGTGACATATCCAACAACGACAGTATCAGTACAAGATTAATGAATGCTGCATCAAGTTGAGGAAACATCAAATTGCACTAAAAATGGATCCTATAAGTTTCAGCTTTTCATAACTGGTGATGATAAACACTGCAAAGTTTGCAATGGTAAGCTGCAAATGCTGCGAAAACTAATACTAGTAAAAAGAACAACAAGCGAATCTTTGAAATGACAAAATTTCCTCGCTATATGTTCGAATGGAGCTGCTCATCAGTGCAGAAATGCGCACTATTTAAGCTGTTAATGGGTGAAGAAAAGAAACGTACTCGTGCAAATTAAAAGTACCCTTAGCCAATAAACTACAAATGATTGCGTTATGAAGCATTCTGTGCCAGATGAAACATCTACAAATAGAATGAACAATTTGCAAAACTGATATCGAAGAAACAGATGAGCGAGTCAAGATAGGATGGTTGTCCAAAGAAGTTTTCAACGAGCGAACATTGCATATATGACAGGGAAAAGACCCATAAGCGAGATGCCTCTGTTAGTACAAAGTAATGGTAAAAGAAAAACTAGAAGAGAAAAACAAGGATTAACGCAGAGATGGGCATATAATATCAGCGAACTTCGAAATACACGAAAGGATCATGAAGGAAAAGTTCGCTGCAAACACGAAAATCTCTTCCAAAACGGTCTCCATGTGTAATAACGTAATCAGCTTACTTACTAGTGTAATTATTCCTAGAGAGAGTGAAATAACAACGAAAGCATGTAACTAACCATCCATCTGGATGAGAAGCTCTGACTTCACGCGCCTGGATGCTTCGTGCTCAGTCTGCGCGCCTCGTCTGCTGCACAGGCTGTCGATTTCATCGATGAATATTGTTGACGGCGCGTAGAATCTCGCCTGAACTCAACTTTTAAACGATATCGTCAGATGTAATTTCATTTTTCGACCGAACTGTTAGTGTTCATAAGACTGTTCCTCCTAAAAAAACATTTCTATATGCAGGATGATTTGTGGAATATTTGCTTACAAAGAACACCGACGGCAATGCCTTTAACCGACAAAATTACGACGTAATAGAATATCGGGCATGAAGCATTCTGCAATGAGCGTCGATGGCGGTCCGAAAAAAGTTTACGAAGAAACACCTCCAAAATGAACAGTTCAAGACCAAAACATCGTCACTCACTACTATTTTTCGAAGAAAAATAACAAATACACACCTATTCTATCGCTTTACCGGCATTCGAAAAAAGTGTGTGATAACAAACAAATACCCATACCCCCTTCCACCGTTTTGGTGAAAAATCTTGAGAATGACCTCCTTAACCTGCAGGCATTTTTTCATGAATACAACCCTCGCTATGTAGCGCTTGTAAGCAACTTTCTAAGCAAAATCAGCAACAACAAGCACAAATTAACAACATACGTACCATGTCAAACAGAATTCGGACAAGTTTCTCGGATTCGCCGCGATACTTCGATGTCATTGTAGACGATGAAACACAGAAGAACGTTGTGCGACATTCGGTTGCAACTGCTTTGGCCAACAGTGTCTTACCAGTGCCCGGAGGACCAACCATGCATACGCCACGCCACGGCCGACGAATTCCCTAACAGAATGGCTCTTAACAAAACACTGATGGCATCCGTTCATTTAAGATGGCGAATAACGCTATAAAGTTCCGCATTTCGCTTAAGACTCATTTAACGACCACCACAAAGTGCTATATCATTAGTCAGCTTCAACTGACTTAAGGATGCTTAACTCGTCTGTAAAATTATGCCCATATACGTTATGATACTACGCAGATAAATAGCAACAGAACATTTCCGTTGGCTACTTCACTTCCTTTGATTAGTCAGGAGAAGAACGAGAAGTAGAAGGAATTAAGTGAAGAAAGACATCAATTCGTCTCTCGTTATTTTATAAAGAGATAGTCATCACAAAGCAGTGTAACAAAGAAAACCAAAAGAATGAGCAACAAATCGATAAAAGAGATGCCGTTCGCTAACAATGCATATAATAGCATGGGCAGTATCCTCATAAGGTTTGCACACCAACTTCGACTCAAGAAGCAGTTGAAACGTTCAAATATCACGATCAAGAAATTCATAAAAACCTCGATGAGATTTGAGAGCATTATAATAAGGCTAATCAAATAGGCACCTTGAAAAATTGCGGGATAACTGATGGCAACACGACGGCCTCTTTAAGTAGCTTCTTCGCATCTTCAAGACCTGCAATATCGCACCAGCGGACATCCGGCTGCTGTTGCACAATATCACGCTCGATCGCCTCAATCAGTTCTTTATCATATCCTCTTCCGTCGAAAACTTTCTCGTCCTCTTTGGATTCTTTCTTCTAAACATTTAACTCTCGATATAACGAACAGTTCACGACTGCTTAAAAATAGCAGGAAAAGTGTACTTGCAGGTCTGTAGAAAACGTACCACTTCCAAAAAGATGTACGCATTCACCGACAAAGCAGTTAAAACATGACAACAGTATTCATTATTATGGGAAGCAATGTGGAAGAAAACGATCGAAGGAATTTTCTCATCGGCCATGATTTCGGGCTGCAAAATTGTTCATTTCACCACACCAATTTAAAACAATGACAAATAAACTAAAGCTGTCACCTAGTTTGATGTATATTTCTTTATCTAAAATATGTGGACAAGATAATCAACTGCGAGTTTTAGGCAGGATTTCCGAGATATAATACCACACTGGAAATATTTATAGGGAAATTCATAAATGGCTCTCAGGTCATGCAACTATTGACAATGAACGATCTAATGGTGGAAGACATAAATACATCGTCCAAAATCAATCTTTACAAGCAAACTCAATTGTTTTCACTTCCAATTTACAAGCGCACTTACTGTCAATAGGGAGATGAAGATAAATCACATACATCGCTCTCCTTCTCATCAGGGATAGACTCTTCATGCAACTCCATCTTCGCAACTCGACCCACCGAGCTGGCACGCTTATTAGATGCACCATGCTCGATCCCACTTTGGCTCGCCGACTTTCGCATCACCGACTTCTTCGCCTTATTGTCGGCGCTCTGCGAGGAAGCCGGCTTTCGCACGACCGTTTTGCTACGTGCCGAGAGTGTGCTCTTACGAGGCAATGGTGTAGGAGGGGGCCAGACATCCGGGTCCGTTGGTGGCGCGTCTACGGGTGACGTGGCTATAGCCCCAAGGGCTAGTTGTCGCAGTTGACACGATGCATTTGCCAATGAATTTACGCTGTCTAGTTCGTTCTGTAGAATAGATTTCGACTGAAAACTTAAAATATTAGAAGCAAGAAAGAGTTTTATACAGTACATTGAAATACAGACAAGAAAACTTTACGAATTTCACACCAACACTGCAGTAGAGCTATTCAAGAGAAGCAGCCTAACTGAACCAGAGTCTAGAACGGTGACGAATTGAACAAACAATGGCGAGTTCTCTCACGAAAGCTCCACTATCATTACCATCCACTGATCGTAAGCTGCTTAAATTTATCCCACTTAAACAAGGCTGGTCCCTAAATGCTTCAATAACATTCGGCCAATTGCCAACTCGAGGAACTCAAATCAGAGCTATAGTTGCAGTGGAAGATTACCCTCCAAAAAACTTTTCTTACGCAACATTTACTTTCATTTGATTTTCCCATTACATTGCAATTTTCTCTTATGCAACACACATGGTCGAACCGTCTCCATCCTCTAACACTTGAAAAACGGGTTCCAGCAAATTTCAGGATTTTCAGTGCAGTTCCAATAAACAAAATTCGTAATTCACATAGGTTTTTATGTTCATTGGTTGGAATGCATGAAAACAGACGACGAGCCGCATGAGCTCCTATTAGAATGCAAATGAAATGACATATGGATTCGCATTTACGGCTGATTTGCACAGACTGCCACTCAACGCAACTACGATATTGAGTTCCCATCGCGAAAAAAAATAAGTGTCCGATCGGATGAATTTTAAAATACATAACTGAATTTGAATATATAAATTCGCGTTCACCAAATGGTTTCTTCAGAGAGGAAAAAGCGCTGTCGACAGTAATTTTTTTTTTTAAATTCACAGCCTATGAAAATATTCATAAGGCGTTCTCACAAGTGGCACCTTGGCCTTTTATATATTCGGATGTAGAAATGTAGATCATAAAACTGGAAAACAACGGTGAAATGTTAGGCGGGAACCCTTTAACCGACATCAAATCTTCATCAGCAAAAGTTCTGACAATGTAAGGGAATGATGCCACCTTTGTTAGAGACGAGTCTATTTTACGTTCTCAGCACCACCTTAGCTATTATGCTCTCTTAAGTGGCCATGTTCTGATTTTATATTTTGATGTCCGTATCTAAAACGGGTGAAAATGTATATGTCTACGCATGCAGAGGTATGCATATGCAAGACATTTTTTTGTATTTACGGATTTTCTGCAAATTATTTGCAGTTTGTGGCCTATAAATCGATAAATCGATAAATATATCAAAACGTGACGGAATTTTGAGAATGCAATATGCTCTTTGTTACAGATATCAACAGTCCGACTCAGTCAAACAAAAAACTTCAACGGATGTCAAACAGTATTTGCTGCAGGATGATTTATTCTCCAACAAAAGCACGCATAAAACTCCTTTCCCCCATCATTAAGTGAAAAAATATTCGAGCCGTTTCGGTTCTTTCTTCATCCGCAGGACATTTTTACATATGTATTTCAACATGACATGCGCTGAAATCTGAACCGCGGTGCCCTAAAAGTATTTCTGAATTAACTGCTGGATGTTTGTACGTGTAGAATTGTTCCATTGATCTTAACAGCGGACATATATTACCAATTTCCCACATGTATATTATCAAATACTCTACGTGCACCACCTCTCAATCTTCCTGTTCTTTAGCTATACTGTTGGCAGTGCAAAATATATCGCTGCAGTATTGCACTGTTTAAATTGCTGCTTAAACCACACCTAACAGTATCTTGCGATGAATTTTTGGGCCCAGAGCTGTTTGTGGCTTTTCCACATTTGCGCTTGCCTTGGAAGCTCATTGCCTGTGAATTTGGAGGAGGAATTAAGCACGTCCACACCTATATACACGTACCGGCCAGCAAGCAAAAGGTTGCAGGTACATCCCCTCCGAAAACAGATAAAGTGGCGTAAGATCCTAGCATATATAAGACATTCGGGCTTGCCTTGGGATCACATTACCTGCAAGTATGGAAGATAACTATCATTACGATCCATCGCTCATTATGGCGTTCAAATCGATAATGGCTGATATGAAGGACTGCTGGCCCAACAACCCCCAAGGTGGAAGACAAGGACATGTGTTTTCCATCATGGCAACGCCATGGGTTTGAGGATCGAATGGAACATGAGACTTGGTGACTATTGGTGAACATGATACTCTTCCTTAGGTCCCGGTGTGAGCTATCTGTGCTACCATGCGGTCAGTACCGCTCTACTGGCCTTAAAACATAATGACTAGAACTAAATGTTCATGCCTTTATCCCAACACTTGAACACATCTGTGGACATCACCCTCAAAAAAACAATAAAACATGAGATAAGATAAACAATGGCTATGAAGAGGGCCCTGCATGTGACGCTGATTTTGGCAGAACGTAATGCGATCTCCGAGTTACACCCTAAGCGCACTTCTTTGGATTCAAAAATTTGCAAAGAAAATGCATTACCTCAGAATGGCTCAAACGTCGTTGCAATAAAGAAGCGCCGTAAAAGCCTATGAAGCACCACCTACCGTCACGACCGGTCACAGTGATGACATCGACAACAAAGGTGAAGGTAGATGCGGTGACTCACCTGTGACCACTGACAACGTCTGGGATCGTCGAACGCTATTTTATTTAAATGGCGAGAAATCTGCGCGATTGCCGACTGATAGAAAACAGAAGCTCGTTCGTAATTGCCCACTAGAGCGCTTTCCCGTGCCATCTGGCAGTTCTCAGCCAACAACCCGATATCCATAACAGCACGCCACCGGAAATGAGCAGACAATCCACAATTGTCACACAGTGCTCACAACGCCCGACGATGAGTGAGACGCGTCGACTGCGTCATAGCACCGAAGAATGTTTGGCGAAGCGCCAGAATACCGTATGCGAGCACCCATTCCAAGCGGGAAACGAAAGGAATAGGCGGGGCGATCGCAAGATTGATTTTGTGAGTAGACCGGGCCCAATTAGGGTTGTGCCTGGGGCGGGGCTTACGGCTTTCTCTCTTAAGGATTGCGTGTGCTATCGATCTCGCTGCAGCTAGTACATGTTCTTCCATTCTCCTTATCACTCCCGGCAATTCTGATCTGCATCTCCTTCTTCATCTTCCACTCCATTATACTCGTGTCGCTGACCCCGCCGTAGCACATCTCGACCCCTAACTGCTGCTAACAGCCTCCCCCATCAAATGGGTCTTAAGGGCTCCAAGCCGAAGCTCTCAAAAGAAGACCTCGAGTTTCTCAAGAGGAATACTAACTTCACTGAGGAACAGATCAAGGAGTGGTACAAAGGCTTCGTTGTAAGTCCCGCTTTCTCTTTCTCTCCACCTCACCGCTTGCTTATGCATCCGCCGGATGTTTTTTGTTTACCGACAGATTTTGATCCACGCTGTTGAAACCAGCAAAAAACAAACTTGTGTGTCACTTTTGCTGATTTATGATTCGAACATATAAGCGAGAACGATCAGCTAAAAAGATGAACACTTTTGATGCGAATGCGATTGAAAGTAATTGTGGAGGGATGAATTGCAGCAAGATTGCCCGAAGGGCCACCTCACAAAGGAGCAATTTATAAAAGTCTACAAGGATTTCTTCCCATCGGGCAGCGCCGAAGGATTCTGCGAACACGTATTCCGAACGTTCGATACGGACAACAGCGGCTTCATCGACTTCAAGGAGTTCTTGCTCGCCATTAACGTCACCAGCTCAGGCACACCCGAACAGAAATTAGAATGGGCATTCAGGATGTACGACATCGACGGCAACGGCACTATAGACGAGAAAGAGATGATTAAGATTATTGAGGTGAGATTTTACGCATCTACATATCTCACTTAGTCGATGGCTGAACACTTAACCACTTGCCACAGCTTATTGCTCATTTAGTTCATACTCTACCCTCGCACATAAAAACGGACTGTTTCCAAAACGGCTAGTGCCAAAAAGGTCGGAGCAAATTTGTTTGTTACAGCCGATCGTGAGCACATTGGTGACAGCTGACCCCGTTTTCCTTTTTGATTTTGAACGAGTGCCTTTTTAAACGAGTTGGTAGTTTAGGCGATATACGAGATGCTTGGCCCTGAAGTTACAAAATCGGCCGACGATTCACCAAGAAAGCGAGCGAAAATGATTTTCGAGAAGATGGACGTCAATAATGACAAGGTTCGCTTCCTCGATGCTTTCTCTGATGTAAATTTGCTTCTGTTTTAGCCGCTTACCGCTTTTAAATCTCGTCTCGTTTATCGTTTACTGTTGTCTTAGGAATATTACATCGAAATGAGTGTTTGCTTTTGTTGCCTTCTTTCTCGCGTCAAATTGTTGTTTGTAAAACCTGTTTCAACAGCAGCAAACGATTGTTTATCAAACGTTTCCCCCCTCCCCAAAATTCGATAGTTCAGAGTTTTTTAATTTGTCATGCTGATTAGACAGTGAAGCAGCTTACGTGATACTATTTATGAAATTTTTGTTTTTCACCCATTAAGAATAGAAACGTTTTGAAAAGGTGAATACTTGCGAACGTTTTATTCTGCGAATCGTTGATATGCAATGCCGCAATTCATTTGTTTTGTTTTATTGGAATGTGCTGAGCCTTTGTTGCATTGCGATATGATTCATAAGCACATTGTTATGTATGCAAAGACAGATTCACCTGCTGATATCACACCCACCAATGTCTTTATTGCATTTTTATTGGGATCAGTCTTGTCGATTCCAGTTGATTATTGGGAATTAGAACTCACTCACTGCGGTAATTTCATCGGTTATTATCACTTGAGTTCCCGTCGATTTTGATGTGACTGATCAGATTGTTCTCAGAAGTGACCAAAGCAGATGTTTATGAATGATTGATTATATCTTAAAAACAGTCAAAGCAGATGTTTATAAATGTTTATGAATATCTTTGTTCTGAAAGGCTTTTTCCCTGTCAAACGAGTGTGAACGATTGAAAGACTGTCTGCTGCTATTAGAAAGTGAACTGATTGTTGAGAATTTCCGGAAGGGGGCATTTGTGAGTGCAAATGTGCGACGTTGGCTGCGTTTTCAGTGACTTGCAATGGAGTGAAATGCGTTAATCAATGAGGGTGATAAGTGCGGCATTCGCTCGAAACGGGTAGAGTAGGTGGAATGAAATGTGCTGAGTTGGCAGTAATGCTATCGATTCAAGTAAGCAGCAAGGACACCATTGCAGGAGCTAACGTTGAAGGAGTTCGTCGACGGGTGCCTCGCCGATAAGGAGCTATTCCAGATCTTGACAAACGAGGTGAAGAAGTAACTTGTATGGCCGCCAGCACACTGTGATCATTCCACCTTCATTCCACTCACTCTCTTCTCGTTGCTTACGCGCTCTTCGTATATATGCAAATTTTGTTTGTTCCCTTTCAGATAGTACGCAGTTTTGGCTGTTGATGTCTTCATTAGCGCGTAATTAATTATATGTACATGGATCGCATCGTATAAAGATTAGCTGTTAAGAAGCATTTGTGGCGCGCACAGCGAGGTGAACAGCACACGGGCCGGGGCCACCTCCGGGGGCGCAACAAATAGGGTGCACTGCCGACAGCACGTCAGCAGTCGTTCCGAGTGCAGCCGCTTGTTTCGCTCATCGCAGCACTGCCCCTCGTTACGCGTCTCTTACCCAGCCAAACGCTATGGGAAAGAAGAATAGCAAGCTGAAGCCCGACTGTCTCACCGATTTGCTCAACGAGACTCAATTCACTGAGAGCGAAATCAATGATTGGTACCGTGGTTTCCTCAAAGACTGCCCTTCGGGACAGCTGTCTCTTGACGAGTTTAAGGCCATCTACGCTAATTTCTTCCCATACGGTGATGCCTCCAGGTTCGCTGAGCACGTCTTTCGCACGTTTGATGCAAACAAGGATGGCAGAATTGACTTTCGCGAATTCCTGTGCGCACTTTCGGTGACTAGCCGTGGCAAAGTTGAGCAAAAGCTGCGCTGGGCTTTCAATATGTACGATCTCGACGGCGATGGTTTCATCTCTCGGGACGAGATGCTCGAAATCGTTACGGTGAGCTGCTTTTAATGGCTGTACACTTTGTGTTTGCCCGTTTCACTGTTTGTGCGTTACTTTTTTAGTTCCTCTTTCAATGGTCCTGCTTCCTGACAGCCCTTTTCAACACGGCTCCTTTTCTTCATTGCAAATGTACGTTTTGGTGTTGCTGAGCACCGCCTCTCTTCTTTTTGGAACGCACTTCCTTCATTAAATGACACTTATCGATGCTCTTTGCCATGTTCCATCCTTTTTTAGTTTCTACTTGGATGCACGTGGTTTTGATGTGTTCAGGTTCCAAAACTGCCTCAAAAAAGAACGTTGGTGGAAGTGTAATGCTGAGCGCAGTTCTCTATGCGTCCTCTCAATTTTTAAATGGCGTTTCATTTGTCCCGTTGATTTTTGCTGATTACCTATTTAGACAAAAACAAATTTTCCAAGCGTCCTCTTCGCCGATCGCTTAGGCTTTTAGGAATGCTCAAGCAAATGCAATGCTCTCATCGCTACGTTTATTTAATAATAAGAGAAATTTTATGGAATTGCAACTCTTTTTGATAGATGGCAATGAGTTCCTCTTCATATATATTTATTGCTGATAAAATAGCCATATTAAAATTTTTTAAGAAGACATAGTCGCAATGCACATTACTGCTAGCGATTTCATCACGTCGCACTCGAATGCACAGCAAGCAGCAGCAACAACAACAACAGAGAATGCGCCCACTTCACGATTAACTAGGATGCCTTCATGCACGTATCCCCTACCGTTGATTCACGCAACGATTACGCAATGAAAAAAAAAGTGAAAATCACTGCTGCGAAATATTTGCTACTTGCAAAAAAAGCGGTGACAGATATAAGGTTCAACCCTAAGAAGCTTTATCGGCATGATTCATCATTGGAGTTTGATTAACGCTTAAGAAAAAAGAAAGAAACGTCAAAAAAGTGAGAATGCGGTGAATGCCGTTTGCAGTTCCGGTCGTCTCAACGCTGACGTTGATTTCGATTGTCTAGCTAGATGGTTCCATACGAGTACGTAGCGGGAGTGCTTTAAATTTTCACGGAGTTTTCCCGCATAATCAAGTACGATGCGGTATTGGATTAAACTTAAGCTAAAAATGGGAAATTGCTGTCAAAATTGAGAACGTGGAAATAATTAATGCAAGCGCTGGCGGCCGACAGTTTTTAAAAGCTTTTTGGTAATTAGGGTGCGAATAGCATAAGTTGAGCTCCTCTGGTTGAGAGCAGTATCACTAGACAGCATACTTTGTATTTGCTAAGGGGCGTTGCTTGGCTTCTGCATTGTGTACGTTTAAAAAGAGCGCAAACGTTCGTGTTTTAGTTGTGTACCGTCATTCATATGCATTGATGTCGCGTCTAAATGCACCGCTCAAGTGCCGCTCACTTTCGCTTCTCCACTGCACTATAAAGGGCAGCGATTGATTCGTTGAATTATGCGAAATTTCTCTCAATCATCTCTCTAGCTGTCAATTTTTTAGATGACCCTGATTTCTTTGCAACCAACGGTTCCCTCACAACCTTTTTGACTTAACGACCAGTCTTGTGCAGACAGCGGTCCCGATTGCGATTTATCAGCGTTAGTGTTGCGCGGATATGTTTTAGAAAAACCAAATTAAGGAATGAGAGCTAAAGAGTCGACGTTGTCCGCAGATATTCGAAAGAGTTGATCCTACAATAAGCAACGCACAATGCACATGCGTACTACTACTATTGAATGGCAACTAAATGCACTGCAGTGTGACTGTTGCCGATCGCGAAACTCAAAACTTGCGCGCTGTTTCCAAGTTGAGTGGCTCTCGCCGTTCTTGGTAATACGTTTTGGCGGCCCTCTGTGAATGGGCGACACCCTGTGCCGAATGAGGCACTCGCCAAGTCCGATGTGCTTCTCACCGTGGCCCGCACACAATCCTAGACAATAAACAAAAGTAGTGAGCCCCTTTGAAGCACATGTTGCGCAAGCAAGTTCTCTCCGCCTACTCGTTTAATGATGAATCATGAAGCCAAAAGCGTGACAACAATCGTTCCACTCAGATGGTAATCATCAAACCAGAATGCGACGTTATAAATCACATTGCGCCACACATTTAGCACCGTTTTACCATTGTTCGACGAGAAACATCTGGACACCAAATGCATTCACCGTTAAGTACACTCTCAACGAGCTTCTAATCGAATGATTCTAGCTGCTCGAGGGTGCTGCAAAGTGCATATGAGAAGCTCATTATCAGCCACTTCGAAACGACATTCTGAAGCTTTTTTGCTTGGTCAGGACTAAAGATCTGTGTTATTTCCAGGGGAAGAAGGGTGAGGGGAGGATATATAGGGCATATTTCTTGTGAAAGGGATTTGAAAATGCAAATTTGTAAAAAAGTACACAAAGACGGAGAAAAATCATCGTCTTAAACATTCGTTTGGTGACTATAAGACATTTTGCATAAAGAGGCCTAAAAAACCAATAACTAGTTGTTTGCTAAGGTGACACGACTAGTGTGAAAGGCGTTTAGTACCTCTTGAAAGCCTCAGTTATGAGTGCGCATTGAAATGTTTCTCATTTATGAGCAAAGTGATATGTTTGAATTACGGTTCGTTATGGGCGAACAAGCAAATTACCGTGCACCGACTAAGGTTGTTAAAAAGTGACAGATATAAGTCATCGCTTAAGTTGTTTTCTTTTAAGTGCTTGTTACTGCAAGAAGTTTCTTTTTCTGCTTGCTCAATCATAAACCCTTCTTATCAGATTGGCTGTTGGATTGATGAATTATTCGACGAAGTGGCGGGATGATGAAAGCAACCCTATTCACATAATTCGCTCCTCTCCCTCCATCTGCCCCTTCCCTCAGAATTTCTTTTCAGATAAATGAACGTATCTTTCGGAAAATCGTGAATTCTAAAAGTTTGCCTACCCCTTCTACGCCCTCTCTCTGCAGATTTAGCGTCATCGAGAGCGAACTCCCAGAACGGAAGCTATCCACTGAGAAATACGAAGTGCTCACGTATTTTAATACAGAAAAAGCTTAGAGTTTTCGCATCAGTAAGTAGGAGGAGGTAAGTGGGGAATTCTATTCTTTTATTGCCGACTAAAACATGCTAGAACAGCTCGTAACAGCACGAATAAACAATAGATGAAGAAAAGTCCCTCAAATACATTAAATGAAACCGAATTTCGGTCGGCTAAGACTGCAACTTTGTAGCATAAAGAATAGATGAACCATTGTTTTTCAAAGAACAGGATGAGTTCATTCACCAAAGAAAAATTGAAAGTCTCCCAATAGAAAAAACTCTCTCACAGTGAAATCACAATAAATAGTAATGATAAATGTGCGCTCAAGTTTTCGGTAACTGAAGCCGCGTTGAAATCCAACAAACAGTCTCCGCAGCGCTCTTCACGCACTCGCTTTTACAATCAATTGGGTTATGCCGATATAGTGTCTGCACACATTTCTGTATCTGTCTGTCCCGTAATTTCAACTCGCAAATATTAGGTATGGCTATGAAATCTGATGATACAACATAATCTACCCTGTGCCCTAACCTCAGGTCTTCAATTTCGTTACGATTCACCGCCTTCTTTATGAGTTCTTGACACTAACGGTCATAAAATTTGCAAGGCATTGTTGCTCTGCAGTTGGCCAGGCGTGAATCAAAAGGGGTTTTTTTTTGCTATAAGAATTCAGCGAGTAGTCGGTGTGGTGCCAAAACGCATTATTAGAGGACCGTTGTGATCTGTCGATATTTGAGCCATCTACCTTGTGTGTTGTGCCAACCATCTCAACACATATTTGCTGTAATTTAATGAACAATTTGAGCGTTAAAATCCATGAGAATTAGTGTTAAATGCAACGACACAATTTTATAGAAACGAAGTGAAATGCATTCGATGCGATGGTTAGGCAAAGGAGCCTTCTGACCTCGTTGTTTTTGGTTCTTTTAGGGTTGAATGTATATCTGAGAATGGAATTTCAAAGGCTTATTGATGAAGTTTTTCATAACCATGAATAGGTCCCCTCAGAGAGATTTGTGGATAAACACTACAACGTATACCTAATTAACAAGCAAAACGATAGGAGTTGTTGTCAGCTCACTGGCAATTCCTCGTCGCAAGGAGAAGTGAGAGACACTGCAAAAGAGTGAGGGAAAATAACGTAGTGCTGTGGACAAGGCAGCTTAGTGGGTGGCCTATGGCCAGCGGGCCACTTACACCGATCGCTGAAAGCAATAACCTGAACTTAGTCTCTCACAGGTACGAAAAAAAGCAAGCTGTTTTCGAATGACAGTTGGTAGTTAGCAGAATGCACATATATGGATCATCTTTGGAAACCTTGCAGTGGCAAGTTCAAAATAAGGATGAAACTGAACTCGTAAGAGCAAGAATATATCCCACATTCTCTCTCTCCTTCCCCCCCCCCTCCCCCTACCACCATCTCATCTTCAAAATAATGTGGGGAGAAAGGGGGCAAGAGGGATTTTGTGAGGGGCCATGTGAAGCACTGAAAAATGTTGTACATTTGTTTGCTTTGTAATATATGATTTTTGTGAGCTAACCATTTTAGCATTATTCTTTTGCCGAATGGAATAGACAAGAGTAGTAAGATCATTTTTAAAAAGTTTGCTACCTACTACATCTAAGAAGGTTTCAGACTAGTGGGAGCGCACCAAACAGGCACGCCAAAATGAGTTTATTCTCGATTTCTTCCTTTGCATTGAAATGCAGCAAAAAAAAAAGAGTACAAAGTGATACGCAGTTTCACAGCAAATCAACAAAGGAAGTGAAGTCTTGTTCGTTTTATCGGGCATCATGCTTCGTATCTCTAATGAGGTCATCTTGATTCTGCGCAATGATCACAGCGAAGAAAACACCATCAGGAGATAAAAGTGCGAGAATGATGCAGAAGAGCGAATCAGCAAACTGCGCTGCAAAGAAATATTTCGGGGAAATGGATTTCTCAAAAATACAAAATACACATTTCATGCATCAATGCTTAGATGTGAAATGCTAACGGAACTTCATAAAAGCTTAATACTTCCTTAATCATTTTCTCCCAGGACTAAATGAAATATTGTGATTTACTAAACGAACTATCAACATCACAATAAGGCGCCAAATAGAGGTGCCTTTGCATTCGTGTGGATTTGCTCGTTTGAATTAGCTGTTGCATTGATTGCCGCTAATAGTTCACCAAATTCACTCATCTATCACATCTGTCTTGCATAATCCGATCGCGACATGTTGCACTGCCTCTTCATCTCACTCACATTCACTTTCGGTTTGCCCGTCATTCGTTACTAAAGTATTCATTCCCAGATTTGTTTACGCTATAATTTTCACGTTTATAAACTGAATGAAAATCGCATGCTTGCTATTCTCAAAATGTGTTTATGAGGAACATCTTCGCATAAGCTTCCCTCCGTAAAGGTTGAAAAAACAACAGTCACGACTCGTCCACAGGACTAAGAATTTCCTATCGTATTATGTGTTTTTAGCATGGATCCTTTCATCCTCTTTATTTCACTGATCGTATGAAGCATGAACCGCCAACCAGCGAACTTTCTATCGTACAATGTGGTTTGAAATACACTGAATATTTCATGTCGCAGTTCTCTGCTGTTGTCAGTCGAGCCTCTGTGGATACTGGGCAACCCCGAATTCGTAATTTGAAAACGCATCCAGCGCTATAGTGGACATGTGCTCGGGCTTTGTCTGGAAAACAGTCTTGGACACCCGCCTTCTTTAAGACCATCCACCGTTATAACGTGAAAGTACATTTCACGAAGCACTGTCGTGTTCCTAGCCTTGTCCCATGTAAAGCACTGTATATGAGGTGAAATGAGGGCAGAACATTATGCACGCGTTTTTGGAGAGTTTCTGTCATGTAGATGTCCTTTGGGTCTTCGGAGATGTTATAATTTTCATATCGGGATCCAAAATCGGAATGTTTCGTTCTCTAGCTCTTTCACCATCTCAGTTTTCTTGGTTCACCAGTTTAAACCAACGGATGGATAGACACACAAACACTACAAACATCTGAACGCGACCTCTTCATATCTTTTGGCAATAATTTGCGCGAAAAAACCGCAAAAATGTGCCTAGTGAAGTTGTTGGTGTTAAATCTCAGTAGTGATAGGATATTACAGAAAAACTCTTGGTTTTAATCACTTACTTATATGCGTTAATTTCGGCTGAACTGATCAGAGATTAAGCTGAGCCCAAACACGTTGGCGTCTAGTCTGCATTGCGCTCTTCAGCCCAAACCACAAACAGTGAAAAAAGAGGGCTTTGACAATTGCCAACAAAAGCGGATTACGGGTTACTACCGCATAATTGGGTGTGGTAGTATATAAATTCTAGAGGCTAATTCGCTGCATCATAAACATCTCTATTGGTGATGTAAAGCACGCAATTTATGCATTTGCAAGCGAGGTGCACACTTTATTGTTGCACCGCTGATAATGGCATAATGCTTGTCCAGCAACCACACTAAATCAACTTTCTATTCTTCAAACTGTAGAGCTCTTACGTGCAACTCATATGCATGAGTGCACTAATTTGCATTTACGAGTTTTTGTTCCTCTACACCCAAAGTAAATAGATTCCCTTGCATCAGTCTTCCTGAGATATTCTCTCGTCTGTCTTAACAGTTTCTACGACGGCTATAGATACAATTGTTTATTAGCTTAACAGTGAGATTTCTTCTTTGCACAAGCTTTGATGGCATAACTTTTCTGTGGCCATCCAAAAAGAGATTATTATGCTGTATGATTTCAGTGACTGCCGAACGCTTTTTAAGGATTCAGTGATCATGAACCGTTGAACTGAACTAGAAACAGTGTAACCTCTTGGCTCTTCTCATGTGCTTAAACGCCGCAAGCGTAGCTGTTATCCAGATAAATTTTGATTGTATCGGCAGCTTTCAGGGATTTTAATACATATAATGAGATATAAGTGAGTTGGTGAGGGATCCAAACATCGAAAAGAAAGCGTGAAAAAATTTGTTGGATCTGATATGAATCGCCGTATAGTCCTAGCCATATGACACCATATTTCAGATCGACTCATCAACTCTGAAAGAGCTGTGGACATTTAAGTGTTCAAAAATTTGCATAGCTTTAGGGCATTTTGCATTGGCGAGTTGCATTTCACAGTCGAGTTGGGTGGAAAAATGAATGAAACAGATGTACGATAAATTGAGCAATTCATTTATTATTACATAAACTTTCTTATTGTTTGTTGGCGATTCGTGCAATGAGAGGGCAAAATGAAAATTCATAGTGTGCTTTTTTCCTCTTTTCCTCTCCTTTTTTTTTGTCCGATCGTGTGAAATGGGGCTCGATTGGTTATAGATTGCACGTAAATTTTTAGGCGCCTTTAAGAGTTTACAATTTGCTTCAAAGTTGATGGATTTACCTGAACGCTAGTGGTATACACGTGTATGGCACACACCATACGTAACATTTTTTGTAATTCAATGATTCCCAGACTGAAATTGCCGGACAAGCATAAATATACAGACAAGCATACCGCAAAAACCGGCATAGGAACAACTTCGCCATGATGCACTTAGTTTGGCAGTATACCTTTGAGAATCAGATTATTTTATGTGGACATAATAAAACGGGTGAGAATGAAACTGAATATCAAACTTAACCAGAAAAATTCTACGCATGATATGAAAGACCAGTACTTATCTACGGTGGTAATAACCTTATTCGAGGTGTTAGTAACCTGAACCTTTACAACACTACGCGGAATAAACCAAAAGTTCTAAAAACGTCAGTTACACTAAAGAGTTATTCGGAAGCATTGAGAAGACACTATTCGCCTAATATAAGTGCGCAAACTCGAAAGGCATATAAACTGAAGCTAAGGAAAATGTGAGAAAAGAAGAACAGATGCTAGAAGTGAGATCAACATGCAGCCCGCCTAAGAAAAAACGCTATCTATAGTCGGCCTGCTAAACGTAATGCAGCAAGTTTCTTGCTTCGAAGAGACCTATCGAACCAGATCATAGGTTGAGATGTACGACGAACACGCAAAGATCGGATAGCAAAGTGCAATCAACCGCTTGTGTATGTGCGAATCAAAAGAAAATGTCATACTTTACCGCCCTATCAGACACAACTTACAGTATTTGCCCATTGTAACTGTATATATGTTATATTAAGTCTGCAACCTTGAAATAAAATTGCTCTTTTAATAAAAGTTGGAATCGTGCAATATAAAGAACATCTTTTGCATTAACGAGTCAGTTGAATAAATAAACGCCGACTCTCACGTAAGAAATTAGAGGTGATTACCTTTTCACCCTTATCAGATTGTTTCATAAAACTCTAACAGTTATCGATCTCTCAGTGTATAATGCAAAGAGAGCTAAGATGGTAACGCAAATTTGTTTGGAGTTGTAAAAAAGGCCTATTCGCTATTGATAAACGCTTGCTCACTGTTCTACACTGCTGCTGTTTTCAAGTGACATTTAGGATGTAGATATGAATCTATATTCGGCTAATTATAGCAACTTTAACAGTAGCAACACTATTTAGATAACAATTTCGAGATCAAGTAATAGTTAATGGGCAATCTTCTACAATAAAGCGTTTCACTTGTAATGCTTACTTCAGACGACATCAAGCGTAAGCTACATACTCGCAACACCTCTCCTGGTAGTCAATGATCCCATCGTTCCATAGCGAGCAATTTATGCTTCTCAATGCTCTAATGCCATGAGCAGTGTGCTTTTTTTCGGTGAAGTCAGACGTTTTTTTTGTTTGCTGTTTTTTTAGATTATACAGTAAATAAATGATCAATAGCCAATAGTTACCTACAATCGATCACTGGATTAGCCATCAACGAATAGCTCATCATTCAAAATTGATTAGCGATCGAAATGTTCATAGAACTTTAATTAATATCTAACAGGTTGACGAGTTTTTGACCATTAAACGCCGCGGGTGGTTCAAATCCCAAAGGGCTCGACGTTTGATTGTCGCATTTCCTCAACTCATTTCACAACACCCACTCGAAGAAGTGATTTGCATCTTTAGAGCAACATTCATGCAGCACATACGGAATTCTTGTTTGCGAAAAAGATGTCATCCACCGGAAATCGAAAATTCCATATACAAATAAATGTGTAAACAGACCGAAATCCAATGAATAAATGAGATCAGCTGAGGGAATTTGCCCTTGTTTGAGGTTGCAAACGGTTAGTGCTTTGTCAGAAAAGAAATATGCAAAACTGTCGTAAATGAAGTCCTCTGATGTACTTTTTGCATTTTTTCTATCAGTGTAAAGCAGCTGTCAAAAAATCTTGTCTCTATGATAGGTAAGAACGCCGACAATACTTCGTTATCGCATCACGTCATACATGTTTATGAATGAATCATAAGTGTTTAGTCTTTCGTTAACGGGACGAGCCGTAATACTTGCACTCGACGTATAATCGCATAAATATCATCCACATTGTTTGATGTCTTGCGTTGCATTCGCTTCAACCTCAATCGGTGACCACAATTATGCGTTGCAATAAAGGCAGAAAATGTGTCAACCTAACTCTATGTAGCTGATATAACTAAACGCTCTTTGCATATCCACTCATGATCAATCAACCCACTCCACGTGTATCCAACAACGGAAATTTCATGCTCGTGAGATATATCTCAAGTAGATAGCACTAAGCTTCAATCAGTTTGCAGTCAAGTTCACAGAAGCGGTGCAGTCCACTAAATGCAACGATTTATTTCCTGACCTACGTTACGATTTCATTTTTCGCTTGGTTCGCATCCTCACCTGTAAGTTGAACTTTCAAGAGGATTTAAGCGGACGAACGAATGCAATGTTTTTAGGCGATCTACAAGATGGTTGGTTCAGTGATGAAACTATCCGATGATGAAGCAACACCCGATAAACGAACCGACAAGATCTTCCGGCAGATGGATAAGAACAAAGACGACAAGCTAAGTCTAAATGAGTTCGTCGATGGCGCAAAGAGCGACCCATCAATCGTACGATTGCTACAATGCGAAGTGCCAAAATGAAATACGTAGACCATCGTTGTTCCATGTTGGAGCTTTCTTTTTTTGAGGGGTGCTCCTCTTTTGAACGTTACTCTTGAATATCTCGGATGCACATCGAACGGAAACGATGCCAACTGTTGTTATCTCACACAAACAAAAACAAACAAGAGATGAGCGCCCTCTCACCTTATACGGTGACGAAACTTCAAAATCGACATAATACGTGTTGATCGGTGTTAATTGCAGTTATGCCCAATCGGTTTCTACAGTACATATTTATGAACTGATGCTCCGACCAGCATGACAGCTCCACCAATTTGTGTGAAGCAGTAAGCACAATCTGTGGCCTTTTTTGCGTAATAAAAGCCTCTACTTGTATGGTAATGCAGCATTCAGCCGAAATACAAATTATGAGCTATTGTCGCGTCCCTGGCAAAGCCTAATTGATAGGTGAGTTTTATAAATTCTGCACCCGCTTAGTAATATTTACGACAAAGAATGCATTTATCTTGTTTATTCGTATATGTTTACGTAACAAAATTTGAACCTTTTAAATTGATATTAAAAACCATAACTAATTGCCGCACGCTAGCTAGCAGAAATACAGCTGGATGAAATACCGCATTACAGAAATAAACGAAATGTTTCTGGTGCTGAATATTTCTTCTGATGTGACTTTAAAACAACAATGTAGAGGGATAGTGGCCATGTTATAGTCTGAAGACCGCTTTAAATTGCTGATGAATAATTTGCAACCAAAAAAATAAAATTTGCTGGTAGAAAACTTTTTGTACCACTAGGTCATTTGGCAGTGTGATGGAGAGGAGCATTCGGATGGAACAACGAAACTGCCAATGAAATAGCTGGATTTTGAGCAATAAACTCCCAAAGCAGAGTGCAATGTCAATTGCCTCTGTGCACACGTCACATGATAGCTATTGCTTCAGAATTTGCGCCGTCGGTCATCACCAGTGAAGCATGCACTGAAATCTCCCACCGAAGATCTGATGCAACATGCAATAGGAATTGTCGTGGTCACGTTTTCCTAAACGCGTTACGCTGCCTACACCTACTCTACTCGGAATTTCTGGATAAATAAGAGAACAAGTGCATCTCAAAAGAGATCATCGATCAGCTAACCCAACCTATGACACGGGGGATGCTTTTGAAACAATAAAATAAGGACTGCGTTCAGCTTTAAGAGCTGCACAATCTGCTTATCTACCCCTCTGCCAGCGCAACGCGCTTTCCTACGAACAATTCTTTCGAAGTGTTGAATTAAGTGCTGACCTTTACAGATGAAATTTAAATTGTCCTCCACATGAAGTGAAAATTTTGTTAAATGAAACAATCGAACATTACCGATACGGCACAAAGCGAAACAATAACGAACCCGAAACAAAGGAGACAATAACCAAAAACCAAAAACGTGTCTGCAACGAACATTTACAGTCGGAACGAATGAGTAAAACAGAAAACCTAATGAGAATCAGAAAGGTCAGGCTCAGCTTTCAATCACTAGATGCCACCGCCTCCTCCTCCTCCCCCTCCCTTTTGCTCTCAAGCGCAGTACAACAGCAGCGAACTATGGGCAAAGATTCAAGGCACATTGCACAGCTCTCGGTCCAAACTCTCCCTACCCCTCTCTTGCCAGGACAATTACTTTCTCGAAGTTTACATTAAAACCTCTACGAACCACTCATAACAAAAACCACCTGATCAAACCGCGACATTTTCCTCGTACCAAGCTGTATGCATATAAAAGAGTTTAAAAAATGACAGCAAATCTGCAAGATTCCGGATAAAGTGAGTTCACCTGCAATCGCATTCTAATCCGTACTCTTCAAGTAGAATTGCAACGACCACCTGGAGTAGCAACTCCCCTTACAGACAACCGATCGCATAGCTGGCTATATATGACACTGCTAAAACAGCATAGCGATATAATATTTTAGGCCTTACTGAAAACTTTCAATCACAAATGCCTCAACACCTCACGAACATCATAAAAACCCCTAAATTCCATGCCCGAACCTGCAATACAGTGGTCAGCATCCGAAACGGTCTTTGCTGCTTGTTGGAAAAATACAGCACAAACTTTCAAGACGTGATAAATTTGCGTTAAAGAGGATGAACATTGAAAGTGCAACTAAAAACGCGTTGAATTCATTTTCAAAATTCCATAACAGCCTTAACAAGAACTCAAAATTGAAATGATGCATGAAATACGGCTGTCATCAAGAGGCCACACCAAACTCAATGTCTGAAATTTGCTGTTTTCGTCTCATCACAACCATTTCAAGTTTCACGGTTTTAATGTACGTGGAATAAACAAACACTTAATCTTCTCGAAAGGGTACGTTCACCTTTTTCGAAAACGATTTCCCATTCTCAAATGGTTTACACTTAACATACACCCACCCCGTCTCCTCCACTAACAACAACCATAGTGGCAAACTCAGTAAAACAAAGCGTACTTAGACTACTTATGCATAGAGAAAACCAATTTACAGATTTCGGTTAAAAACGACAGATGAGCCAAGATACACAAAAACGAGGGATACATAGTACAACCGTACTAGTTAGTAGAGGAAAGAATAGAACAGATGAATGAACTTTGTACAGAAATCAACAAGGGAAATTCTGAAGAGAAATGAAACATTCAACATAAAAAGCATTCAAACAAGCCCATTTATTTACAAGACAACACGTGTAACTTCTGAGGAATCTGCAAAGCGTGAAGCATATCAACAATAGAAACGAAGAATAACTCGTATATAAGAAGGAAGAAACCACTTAAACAATTCGCACCCATAAAACGACTTAAACACCGAAAGGAAAAGGAAATGAAAGTGAATTGAATATGATAGGACTCACTTTCAATATTTCGGCTGGATGAAATATAAAGTAGAACATACTTCGGGGTTTCATAAAGATTTAATCACGACAGATAGTTCCCCACAGCGGAACAGTTCCCTAAAGCAAAAACTGACATCGAGATGCTTTCGAATAAATTGCAACTGCTTGAATGCGCTATTTCGCTTCCGATTCACCTCCCCCCGCCCCAACCCTCCCGCCAAATGCTTCGAAATAACAGAAATTTAAAATAAACTCAGCGGAAGTGAGAGTGATTCACGCCATCTCTACAAATTTTCATCCACAGTTCGATTTTGTTCTTTGCGATAACCAAAATTACCAACGTATTAAAAGATGTTAGAAATTATAACGCTAGTTTCTTCGAAGGAATAAAACCTTAAGAAATCAGGAAAATATTTTTCCTTGCTTCTAGTCACTTTTTGTATGGTAAAGGTGTTCATGATTCTCGTACAAATCGTACGAAGGGGTAGAAATTCTGAAGTGGCTATTGCTTCATGAGGAAAGCAAAGGTAGAATAAAATTGAGACTCTTGAGGAAAGGGAAACCTTTCAGAAGGACCTATTCGGCCAAATTTGAAACAAGTAGGACCAATCCCTGAAAGCAAACATCACAGTGTCTGCAACAGCATTTTATAATCACTTAAGTGCCACTCCGGGTTCGGCAAACAAGCACACCAACAAACAATCTTAAATGATGGCCGCACAACGCAGAACAGTAGCGAGTGAAAACTGTAACACCGCCTTATAACACATCTAGCTCGCGCATCATGTGTCATATCCACAAACGATGCGAAGTTTTTGATAGTATCGAAGAAAGTGAAGCAGCACCTTTTGTATGCTCTTTTTGTGATTCTAACTTATAGTTGCATGGAATTAAAGCCGCTTTCGTGTACCGATTTCTTGGCTCAACAACTTTCACGTTGGTAAAGAAAGTAAAATAAGAAAAGGGCAAAAGCGCAACACATTGCAGGGTCAAATTTACCACAATTAACCTCAAATGACACAGGCGTTACATTACTTAGCAACGTTGACGTTTTGATTGCTGGCGTTCGCCTCTCAAATCGTTCCGAAACTCTGCACTCGGCACATAAAGGTATGAAGGGCGACCTAGATGAGTCATAGTGCAGTGCTTACTACGACACTCTATGGCACTAATTGCAAAGATGACATGCAAGAGAGCAGCACAAGCCAACGCAAATGAGCACACTCACAAACAAGCGCATTTATTCGGCCGCTAGCAGTTTGCAAAAGAGAACAAATTCGTTTGGTAATTCATCAAAGTCCTAATAAATAGGCTTACTCCATAACTAGGCTCCTATAAGTTAGCGTTGGAAAATTTTCTTCAAGAACATATGACGAACAATATATCCACCACGCCTAAACTTTCAGTTATGAATCTCCCTGAAGAAAGTGAATGATTGGAAACGATGAATCACAAAACAATACCATGGAAGTGAACTTCCGCTGATGAGTACACGATGGATAAGGGTAGAAACTTTTGCAAATCAAGGAACAGAGCACCATCGCTGAGAAAACTCTATCCGACGTGAGAAAAACCGGTTTCACCCAAAAACCTTCACTTAAAGGAAGATGCAAAGTGCTTGCGACACTGCCATTTCTTCAATTCCAAAAATTTTTTACTCTTCGACAGGTGTACCTATTGGCTGTGATTCTCTAAAAACTGCCTCTGCCACCTCGCGAAATCAAAGCGGATTCAACTCTATTTTTTACGAGCTGTAATTAGCGAAGAGTAATATACAAGGCAAAGCACTAGCTGGGCGAAATAAATAAAGGAACCGATATGGTCATCTTTGAAGGAGTGGCTGCTCGCCTGGCAAACGTAAGATAAAACAAAAAAGAACAGAACAAAACAAACCACGAGGCAAGCGCTAAGTGGAAAGACGGTAGATGTAGAAGGCGGCGAACGCAGTTAAAACTGCAGCGCATGCGTAACCGATATGCTGACCACTCAGCCTTAGGCCGCTTCTGTGACGGGCACGTTCACTTGCACGCAGTCTCGCGCGCATTTCTTCGATGCGCTCTCGCCTGAATCACTAAACCACATCACTCAAACAACAATCCACAACCCTTTACAGTGATCGAAACCGAAATCAACCGACACTAACAGCACCTCAGGTCAACAACCATCGATATGGGCAAAACTCAGTTACGGGAGACACAACGCAAACTCACACATCGCAACAATTTCTTTTTTTATAATCCATGCCATGCACCTTCATATCATTGTCCCTACGCATAAGCACACACTCTTCAAACAGCTCAGCGATGATGTTGCGTTAAGACGGTTCAGCAGCCATGCTGCAGCGTTCTGTTAGTTCTTTCCAAAAACCAACAAAACATATGAGGGATTTGCCCCACCCAACAGTGCAAATCAACTGCAAACAGATAGGATGATGGGATGGTAAATACTCAATTTTAGCTTTGTCTTTTGACCAAAAGGATTATTTAAGCGCATGATGTACTTAAAACAACATTTATCGGGTATATATTTATCTGATATATTAACAATATTTATCTGTTCAACAAAAGGGATGGCATACTGCGCTGAGAGATGTAAGCCCGCAGAAAAAACAACATTCCGAAGACAGAATCATCACTACAAGGCTTCCCCTCAGCTAGCGCCTTCATAAGCCAAGCGCATGTAGAAGTTAGCCACAAATGAAATACTAACTCTGTGTCGGCATTCAGAAATTGATAAGCAACTGAATGGAGCAAAATTATACTGCACAACGCGTTTTTTTTCTTCTTTGCTCTTCTGTAGTGAACGTTACTTTCTAACTGTTTTGCCTTAAAAGCGTAAAAAATAGTTACTATTCACGATATTTTCCTTTCAGAATTAAGACAGCGATATTTCAAAGCCCATCTAATTTTCGAGAAATTGTAGCCAGATCCTGCAACAAGAGCATCCGGCAAACACATCTTACTCTGTCCGAACCTAAAAATGAATACCATAGCGACGAAGTACCCCAGAGGCAAGAAAGTGATTCAAACCGCTTCCGCTAAGATATCTGAGCCTTGCAAGCAGTTTGAAGGGGATTTCAGTGCATCAATGATATGATGGTCAACATTGCAGTGGATCACAGAACACTTCAAAATTGCTGCACTTCTGATAGATCCAACAAGGCGATTTGAACCGGTTTCTCTGCAATGTTTGCACGTGCCGTAGTAGGGACATCAAGAAACGCAGCAGGGACCAACCCTAGCAGACAGAGCTCACTGTGAGGAATAATGCCAAGTGGTAGCTACTTGTTAACCAACCGTGGGTACTGAATAACCACTGCACACTCAGCTAAGCTCTATAAAACAATTTACAACACGTCTAGACAAAAAGGCGGTAGTTTTCAATTACCTTCAAGACCGCTGCTCTGACGGATGGAAAGGCCAAAATCGCTCCCTTCATCGAATGATAGATAACCATGATACTGAAGTACAAGGCATTACCCCAACAAGCTTATCAGCAAGACGAATGCGGACTTGGGACAGGTTTGTCGCAGAATTTCCATATTTCCCGGGTAGTTACAAGCCCAGAAACGAAGTACAGCCGCTTGAAACTAAGCCGGAGAGTTAGGCACAAGCTGCTGCAATATGCACCTCAAGGTCTTCATCTTTGATGCTCATCCTGGCAGATTCTAGAAGAATATGAGAGTGTACTTAGAGGATACTTCAGCCAGATTATACCACACTTCGAAGGCTCTTCTCAATGCCTTTATAACGAGATAATATCTGGTGACTACGTTTAGTGGCAATTCGTGGAAATAATTTACATTATAACCGTTAACCTCGAGAAACCTTTTCAATTAAACGTTTCATGGTTATTTTACAGAATTTCAGCATGAAAAAAGTAAAATTTGACCTATATACTATTTTTTGAATCGGTATGGACAAACAGGCGCTACTCCACATAGTTCCTCACCGGAAACAGGCAAATCTCGAAATATCATTAAACGACAGCCATTTTCTATAATTTAATAAATATAAGTAATTAGGAAATAACACTTAGTATTCAGGATCAAGAACTGTGTTAGTACTGTTGCAGAAAACAGGAAAGTGAACGGATGAAAAGCTAATAATTCTGTGAGAGACACACGTGAAACACAGATGAGACAACTGGATGCAGCATAAATATTCAAAAATCAGAATTCAATGCTAGCAGCCAAAAGATGATTTCTTTACTCTTAAATGAAGATTTGTTTAATTCGAAAACGTAACGGCTGGCACAGCGAAGCTGATAAGGCGGCCATTTGCCAAAACACTTCAAATTGGCACGCCATACTTCTTCGTTTATAAGCTCCCGAATACAGCGGAACTGAGATAAATCCATACTTTATCGGTCGACCACCTTTTATCCACCTTGGGGCCCAGGTCGAATTAAACCCGCTTCCATATACTTTCATAAGGTTACAGGTAAAACCCGGTCTTGGAGCGAATTTAGGCTGTGAGCGGGGTCGTATTTGGCCCAGATCCGAATATAAGTTGATGTTCAAAAGTTACAGGTGCAATAAGTTCTTCCCCGAATGCACGCTCGCGCCGGGAATATAAACTTCTCCATGCTGAGCGCAACAGAATCGCTATCCACTTTTATCTGGAACATGAGTTAATTTTAAAATTTGCAAAAGTCCTTCCAAATAAACCCCCATTTGTAGACATACCACGAGCATAAGCTTCAGGCTTATAAACAGTGCAAGACGTCACAAAAAATGCAGAAAAAAAGATGTCATGCCTGAGAAACTTGAAATGTTACCCATCGTCATCCATTAATAAATGATATCCTGTATGATATCCATCGTCATCCATTAATAAATGTATGTTACCCATCCAATAAATGATATCCAATAAATGATTTCGACGATATCCTGCGCAACAATAGTCGGCCTACTCCACAGCACAAACATTCCCTAACCAAAACAACGCTTTACAATTACTTACAATTACCCTCTACTTGCACAAATACAGTTTCATAACGAGTGGACGACGACCCATCACTTTCAAACCTCCCAACATTGTACCCTGCCCCTTTTTCTTTTGGCAATCTCATATAGAATGCACGACCGGAATCCGATTTCATGCATGATTACGAACGATGGATAAATCATTACTTCGGATCCGAAAGCTAACAGTATGGGGGTTGCATTTCAACTACGCGAAAGGCGCATTAATGTTCCGATAAATTTTTTGCCCATTCACCACTTTATAAACAAACGAATATAGATGAACGTCATTACCGGAACTAAAAATGCTACGGTGAAAACGGACAGGTGCACGACGTGCAGCAAACGATTAAAAAAAAAACTAATCACAAGTCACAGAAATACTATAAGAAATTATTGCGACAATATTTCGCTGATATCGAAACGGCATGCAACAGCCAAGTGGAGAAGAAAAGAAAACCAAAACGGGCCACCCTCAAAGTTTTTTATGCCAACCTTTCCTCAGCTCGAAACTTCCTATCAACGGTAAAACAGATCGTTTGGCGAATACATGCCCACAAATTTAGTACCAATCCCCACTCACTTTGGTGAGAAGATTGACTAGTGAGCTGCTTAATGTCGTCAGGACAATAAACGAACAACGGTTAAACGAACCAATAGCTTATATTCACTAGAAATGAGATGCGCTGTACTTCATATAACTCTCTCAACTGCCTTCCAAAATGCAATAAATTTTCCCTTAGACTTCAGGCTTTAATGAGATTTTTTTAGGAACAATATTGCGAAGCTTCCGAAAAAAAAAACGGAAGAAATTACCAAAAAGGAATGATCAGAAGGAAGATCAAAGACGAATGATCGGAAGAAATGGCCGAAAAGGAATGATCAGAAGGGACTGGCCGAAGAAAGATGTTTTCTCCTTGAACGTTGTAAACGTACGCTACTCTATAAAATAACAGGAAATGTGTCCTAATATCCTCTGATATTTCAATACGACTTACTGAAACAAGGTTTTGGCGTAAATTACTTTAACTCCCAGTAACAACGAAAAGACTATATCTCTTTGGAGGTGGTTAGATCTTGCCGGAAAGAGAATGCACAGAAAGCACTTCATTGAGAATCCGATGAAATGCTTGCCTTCTGGCTCTGAGATGAGGTTTCAATGGTTCAGGTTAAAAAGATTTTCAACGTCACAGAAAACGTTTCCGGATGGCGATAGAAATCCCAGAAAGCAAACCATCTCATCGGGTTTGTCATAGAAGGGCCTTCAGTGAACAAATTTTTGAAAACCAAGATCCAACAGCTGAAAAAAAAAGTTTCTATTACGAATGAATCTAAAAATTTTCCATGAAATTCCAAGAAATTTTGACATTCTGGAGGAAATGGATCGAGCTTTCGAAGTCAGAGCAGGAAAATGCTTCGGAAATTTGCATTCCATCTTTAATGAGACAGTTTCCTTACCGATCAGTGGTTATTTAGCGAAATTCAGAAGAAAGAAATTAGCAGAAGCGACACGACTTCTATCGAATTCTTCCCCCTTTAGAAAAACATACAAACAACACCACCACTCAAAAAAGACTTAATTAAACAACGAGCGCATGCTAAAACTGTAGGATAACTTGTAACAAGTGTGAACGCGAGCCTGAGCATTCACCTGCGGTCGACGAGTGTGTCGTATCAACCAAAAGATTTTGGCCGAACCCGAACAACCCACCACCTGCAAAATGTCAGCTATGTGCAGTCAAAATACGACCAGCACTTTACTCATCGTTTCTTCGCCTCTGAACATCTCAAAGTTCATTGAAACAGCTTGAAACATTGAAGCAAGACAACAGTAACTTCCTGAGTCGTCACCTTTAACTCCCAATCCATGCGAGTTTTTTCCACAACATTCGGAATGCCCTATTGAGGTATCTTGACGAAACGCACTAATTCCAAGAGATGCCGTAACTTAAACGCCACACTAACATATTGAACCATCAACTCGTCACCATATTCAGGAAAATATGGAACGTCCACCGCAGTTTGCAAGAGCGTTCTCTTGCAGGTAGCATTACATCTAACGAAAGACACGCGAAACCATAACAGCTATTCGCATGCACCTTTTGTGCTAATAAGAGTTGGTAGGCTGGTAGACACAATTGATGGCAATTTCACATTCAATATCGAATCGGGTTTTCCGTACAGGAGACGGAATAGAAAATTCAGGCAATGATAACTCCAGAAAAGGGAAAACAATTGTACTTTTGAGCTCTTTAGCGTAAATCTTATGAAACAAGTTGGGGTCCTACAGTGAAATTATTCTCACATACTACAATGAAACGCAGCTCTCAAGTTAACCCGAACTCCTGCAGAATCCCTTCCCTTTCTCCCCGTCGGCTTCTAGTTATGGCCCGGGTCTTATTAATCAGAATAAAGTATTTCAGGCAAAAATTGAGGGAGACGGAGGGGATAACTTCCAGGGAAAATTTGACAGCTTCGATCATTCAACAAACCTTTAATCTGAATTTAATTGCAAATGGTGCGATTCAGCGACAGAAACTCACCCGTTTGGCTATCAGATTAAACGGCCAAGTATTTTTTTGTCTTATGGATTGCTAAAGAAAATGTAAACCAGCTATCAGAGTGGATTCGTTCACTAAAAAATATCTCATTCGCTAGTTTCACAATTATCTCTTTAATTTATATCGATGAGCAAAAAAAACCGTTGAGTGATTCGAATTCTTTTTCAGTAGAATGCAACGTTTCTTTAACTCTTTCAAAACTCGACATTCCCCAATATTGTGATGCTAACCGAACCAAATCTATCTCGCATAACATCACCCCAATCGCCCAAACTTCACTGTCAGGTGTGTTTCGAATGCACCAGTTCTTCAGCGCAGAACAATGCACTGTCTCTTCCCACCTAATGTAATCTCATAATACGAAACAGCAATATTTCCAAATGTGTCTCAATCGTTGTTAAATTAGTATGGAAGCAAGCAGTATTCTAAGTGGAGTAGATGGTGCAATATTTCGAAAATAGTACGCAATAGTGCTATATCCGCAGAATGATAACAAACAGAAATGAAAAAAAAGTCACTGAAAATTATGAAATAAAAAGAACTATTAGGGAGCAACGAAACGCAACCAAACACAAAGCACAGTAGCTCAATGAAAAAGCATATGCTAATTTTGTAAAGAAAAAATTAACGAATTCATATAACTGAATTAATAATAAACATTTGGCATGCAGTAATCGAATTTCCCGAACAGTATTACGATAATTCATCCACGTAGACAGTTAAATAAACAGCAGGTGAATGCATGATTTTTTCATAAGCCTTTCACCAATCACCTTCACAAATACGCACAAACAAAGTGACTAACAATCCCTGATGACTTATTTAAAAGAGAACTGTGATGTTGCGGCAGCCAACTAGAGGCATGATGGTTCTGAACTGACAGTAAATTAATCGAATCTAAGAAAAACCGTAAATTATGTGAAAACAAAGTGCCAATTTTGTCATTTCTGCAAGCCCATTAATTATGACTGCTACTCTAAAATCTGTTAATGGCTCTATCATTGAATACACTTGCTGAGTACAGCATCCACGCGATTCTGCTGACGAAAAGGTGACTCGGGGGCAACGCCAGGCGGACAGATTCGAAAAGATAGGACAATCACTTTTTTCAAAACTTCCGAATAACTACTCTGGATATTACATATAATAAAAAATAGGTGCAATTTCCTCACATAAGCAGAATGCAACAAAAGAGAAAAAGGCACAAAGAAACAAATAAAAAAGAATCAAGTCATAAACATGAAAATGAGAGCAAATGGAAAAGTGCAGTTGAAAATGCCATAATGCGGCGTTAATTCTTCGAAATTCGGTTTCTTTTATGAAGCATACAAACTGTTCATTAAAAATTTGTGGCTAAAGGTTTTGGGAGCTTGTGGCGTTATACGAACATAAAAAATAGTGTCAAATACGAACAGCTGTGGAAACAACATGGCACAACACAGCAAACTTGGAAAGGATAGTGATGCGTAGTCAACTTCAGCACTTTTAACGCAATTTATTTTAATGTTTCAAATGATGGTGGAATCCTCGTCTAATTAAAAACACAAAATAGTGGGAATAAGGACAGAGGAAGCAGACTGGAAATGAGAGCTGACATTGCTTACAACAAATCCATACTCAACTTATGTCTCTATCCATGCTCTCATGAAAAAATTTATGATGCAATTACATTCAGCTTTCTTTTAGCATCCAACTATACAGCATCAACTCAACCATGCCCTAGCTACCCTTTGAGGCGCAATACATGGTGAGCAAAAAAGAGGACAATGCCAAAATCACTCATGCAAACACCTAACCACCTTCTAGAAGTAGAAAAGAGCATGCTCAGTTTCAATAGCCTATGCATTCGGGCGCTTGGAGTTGCACATCGCAAGGGAAAAGAAATGAAACAAACAAACCGTCTTGCATACTTGGCGTCCTCCTCGCTCTCGCACTGTTCTCCGGAAGATCGCTTTCTAATGGTGCCCGAAATATCAGTCAACGATTTGGCATGCTGTCCTGAGGTCATCTGGTTGGCAGCCGATCTCTCAAGGTGTGGCGGCCCATCACCACGAGCCGCGTTTGCTATAATGCACGTTGGGCGTGGATCGATCGCTTTGCTTGGTTCGTTAGCCTTTGACGAGCATTCAGAATCACGCTGCATTTTCAGCGCTTCAGCGATCGTCTTCCAGCAGAACTGTAGCTGTTGAGGAGTTTGGATGAGCCCCATACGATGCCTCCGCATTTTTACTACCAACTCCTCCATATCGATACTTGTGACCTTCTCGTCGATCTGCCAATAACAATTACATTGACAATAATAATAACCACAATGCCAAATTACTTCACCGTTGTTCGAAACATAACAGAAAAAAGTCGATATATTCAAAGGCAATTCATACTATCAGAGGCAAATCCGCTACAGCAAGCATTCAAGGAAAAGGGGGCAAGGTCAGGATTACTTCACTGGTACTGGCCAATGGTCTCAGTTCTACTGATAAGTTCCAGATAATCTTTACCAAAAATCCTTTGCAGGATTATTAGTTCTACCTGAATGCAACAATATATTAGAAAACAGTAAACATTTTGCAGTGTTAATAGGAGCACTCTTTTCGCACCTTTGTGCAGCAAATCCTGCAAAAACAAATTGGCACCAACTTTCGTAGCAATATTTTTCAGTCTCCGACGAAGCCTATCATAATCTTGAAATCAATCATTACCACAAACGCCTGAGGTCACAAAACAGTGGCAAATATGATGTACATTTCATTGAGCATTCTCCTAAAAACCCATCTCTAGAAAACGCTGCCTTGCTAAAGAAAAAAACAATTGAAGGTAGCGGCAACCTACTTTCCTTTACGATAAAATAGGGTCCCTTCATCCGGTGCTAATTATGCAAGCCGGTATATGCGGTCAAGGAAACTAATGTCACACACACAAAGCCTAACCATAGAGAGGACAGAATCGACAACGACGAACGTCCCACTACGGCCAATGCCAGCAGAACAGTGCACAACAACGGGTGCCAGCTGCTGGAGACGCCCAGTGGCTCTAACGCGATCCAAGAAATCCAGGAACACTCGCGAACAATGAGGCACTCCTCAAATAACACTAGTTAGAAGCAGGTTGGTTACACAACTCTTCATACATGTGGATGCCATGACGTTGACTATGAAAGCATGAAATTCCAACGGCGAATGCTCTCCCACTTAGCTAAAAAAAAACGCTTTCACAACGTGAACAACGCAGAAAATAATACGCTTTAAGGAGGGACAAAAAACAAGGTTAGAAGACAGAAAATCAAAGAAGCCCGCAATCGCAGCAAAGCTTGCAACTGCGCACCATAAAAATGCCAACTTCAGCCAACGGCGCCAGCAATTACGGACAGCGCACTGACAATAATAACTATACAGATAACACCTAACTTACATCCTAAAAGTACTTCAGAAGAAAGTGTCCCAAAGCATTATGCGAAGGAGAACGTTTAGATGGACAGATCGAGCAGCAGCTTTGACAATGCACATTAGGAGCGAAGAAATGAATGAGAAACTGCCGAAGTCTCGCGATATAGCGCCAATGTATTTGACTGTATTCACTTCAAGAGCTTTCTACGGACTGGCCTCACAAATAAAAGTCATTCTCTTCGCAAGCAGATATATCCCTCAATGAAGGGAATTTGCAATAAATCGCAATTTAGTGTGTCGTTTTATCACAGTGGTCCTTCACAAGTTACCAATATTCAGTTAATGCAACACAATGGAAAGGAACTTATGCCGGGAACAGACGAAACTCCCAACAGAACGGTTGACACAATGAATTGAAATCGAACAGCAGCCACATATGTTAAAGAAGCAATAGCAAATGTCACGCCACTGTTCGTCATTCACCCTAATCCTCTCCTCCCCTTCACAAATCTTTTGAATGGCAGACCATGTAAGCACGGGTACTGATCACGAAACAATGAATAAAGTTATAATAAGATTACCAAAATCGGGCCAACTGACGAATTGAAAATGCAGAACACTGCGTGAAGCGTTCTGTGAGTTGTCTGAGATAAGTGATTCGTCGGTGGTGACCACTTCAAGGGTACGCATAACGTAATGCTCACATTGCTCCTCCGACCTGAGATGCACCTCAAACGTGCCAAACACTCGAACTGGTCTTTGTGTACTTGCGAAATATTCGTGACATCTAGAAACAGCAGCGCAATATTCTGCTGCACCAACACCGCCCAATCATTGAGTGCGTAAAAGCTTACTTTTAACGCAAGCGTACTAATTAACCGCATAAAAAAACATAACGCATAATTCAGCAATAATATTAACAAGCAAACACATACACATTAGCTGTGCCCAAAAGATATAACACTTTCCACACGCATATATCAACAAGGAAAAACGAGTCAACTGCCACATCAACACGTTTCTGAGGGCAGCTAAGCCACGTTACATCCACTTAGGCTCAACTTAAGCCAGTTGTAGTGCACAAAAAGTGCACTGCCAAACTTCTTGCTGACTGCCCTCCCTTTTAGAAAGTAGATTCCACTAACGCAGCAAACGTTCTATTGTTATTAGCTTATGCACTGCTGCCCATGTCCTTACACGGCATCAAATATCGTTTACATAAAGAGAGAAGAACCGAAGCTGAGGAAGGTAAATATGGTCATAAAGGCCTACTTGACACAATTCTTTTCGACCACTTTGTTCAGCATAACGATCAGCGTGCACTCTTGCTCCCAAACCATTTGCCAGAAGTCAGCGCAAGTCGAAGGCAGCGGTCCCTGATATTGCAGCTGTTTAATCCTACTTCAACTCGAACCCCAATGCACTCAAATCAGGCGATTGAATGGGATAGCATCACCACCTTTGAAGAGCATCGCCCATTCAGTTAACGATAGAGAATACTTTTTAATGCTCTTCTAAGCACAAGAAAAAGCATTCAAGTGACCGCCAATACGAATTGAGATGAAAGGATTTTCTAGTGACAGTGTAGCAAATGATTAGAGATAGAAGCCAAATAGATTTTAATCTATCGGTTTTAAGTGCCTGCGGCAATAATCGCATTTTCCGTAAGGGCTAGTTAACATAAAAGAGCAATCCGGTGGCAAAAACCAAGCGATGAACATCTTTCGCCGATTTCTACCCAACACATACCAATGTGTTCATAAAAAGCACTTTGTTCGATAATATTAATAAACATGTTATAGTATAGTAAAGTTGAAACTTTTTGGTTGGAAAGTTCAATATTTCATAAACTATTTCAAATGCTCCAGAACATGACACAATATAGCGACGTAAATAAATCTAATCAAAGGACACGGTGAGGATATTCTATGCCGAAAATAGTTACAACGGGAAGCTTTCCAAATGCAATGTGCTAAACTATAGCCTAAATATTTGAAACGTTTTACAGAATACCGTGTTACGCTGCCGAATATCTAGTGTTTAAATAACACACTATATTGCAAAAAACTTCAAAATGTTCTAGCACCTCGACATCATTAAACCTTGAGTATCTTTCGAGTAGTCATATTTACTTCCACAAGAAGATACCTACCCGAAAACTGCCTCTATTCTGAGATATAAACAGGTGCATTTTTTGGCATTTTAGAGTCAATCCGATTGAACAAGATAATACTTTTTAAAGCTTGTTGCAAAATTGTTTAGAAAAAAATTCTGACCGAAACGATGAGAAACAGATCCATCATTCCAGATGACAAAAAGGTTTCTCGTCTCTCCTTAATACACCTATGCGAACGATTATTGATCGATAATATCAAAGAGACGAAACGAGGTTTTCAACAATTTACAGGTGACAAAATAAGCAACACCTGAACTTATAGTATGAGTTACCTGAGTGAGAATGTAGTTGCGTTTTGCTAATGGTATTGACAGCGGTGATGCATTTATATAATCCGACTGATCGTCACTGGTTTTCTTGAGAACAACGCGACTACAGTCATCTGCAATATGTCTTTGCTCATATCCCACCGATATCATTATGGCGCAAATGTCACGCAATAAGTTCCAACCCCTTTAGTGACCGACAGCCACAGATCACGGACGAGACATATTCGACTGCAAATCAGTTTGTAGATGCTCTTCCTTTAGTGTTAAATGAGTGATTATTACAGTGAAGCAAAACAGAAAATTTGCTAATAACGAATAGTGCCACTTCTGTTAAACCTGGAAGCTCCATGGCAATTAAAAACGTCGAAAATTGCCGTAACTCGCGCAGATTGGTGATTACCCTCATTGCTTCGCAACAAAATAAAACGCCATGCTGGTATTAAGTTCAGGTTGCAAACTAATCTAATAAATAATATGCAAATGAAAACAAACACCACTAATAAAATAAAAAAGCATTGATATGCATTACTTGAAGGAAAAAAAACGATAAAATGTTTAAAAGCTAGATGCAAACGTACATGCCGAAACATTTCTGTAGCGATTTTTCTCGGCATTCTGCCACGAATGAGCAATTCTCGTCGAGAGCTTCAGAGCGCGTTCTTGTTTATCGGAAAGATTTTCGATGCTCTGAAAAATCAATGCCACGATTTGTTGAACAAATCTGTATGAAAATCCCTCTTTATCCTCATCAACACATTTTACTCTCATTTGGAGATTACATTTAACATCCGGTGTATTCAGTCAAGGTTACGCATTATCACCTGTCCTCTCGAAGATACTGGGAGCTTTACTGATGTTAATGCGTTCAGGTAGTGGCCCTTAGCATACTGTTCTACACGACATATGAATCTTACTGGTCTACACTACCCTCCTTTCAGCGACGCTATACACAAGAAATATGGGAATATAAGCAAAGATTTCTTTTCATGCAGAGGTGAACAGAAGGCAACAAAGATTCCCAAAAAAAAGTTATAACTGAACTTATTTTTAGCACTGCGCATGAACATAATTCTACGTTTGCCAAGACACAGCAAGTATGTGTGTGTGGGTCCATCTTGAGCCGATCACTACTTAAGTTGGAAGTATGCCAGGTTCATTCAGAGTTTTGAAGATGTGCATCGTACTTCATGATAAGCTTACTGAGGAAGGTGTCTCAGTGCAGCAAACAGAATGTTGAGCATTAGTGCCAACATGTTCAGCATCGTAGCTTCCAACTTACCGGAATATCCTACGAAAGTGTGACCATATTTGCTACATTAAACAGCCTATAAACTCTTTCTAAATTCACTCTACATGCTGGAACTCTTTTAGACATCATAACGGTTCCGACGATTTTTTATCCTTCGTCTACTGTTTTATACGTTTCAGATGCGAACTTTGTACGCACGAAGTACGCCAGTATGTGTCGAAGGTTAACTGATCCGATTGAACGCAAAAAAAATCTAAAGAAAAAACAATCGTTCTTCCGAGACCTAGTGGGCGTTAAATAAAAAGCCGATTGTTGTGAAAAAACACAATTTTTTGCTGCCTTCGGGTGCTTGTAATTCTTTTTCAACTTGCCCGATGAGTATGATCCGTGATACGATGTACACTACATTCACAAACTTCATGGCTTTTACACTAACTATTTCGAGCTGAAGCTACCACAGAAACACACAGACGCATACAAACGCCTATACCGAAAAGAAACAACGCCATCACAATGTGCTTTTGCAACGCAAACGCTCACAAGCACTGTGCAATAATCCACTTATATTTTAACAGAGGCAACCGATCACACAAACTCTACACAAAAGGCTTTGCCTCGTTAAGCCGAATGTCTGTTAAACGTTAGAAGATCAGTGCAAAATACGAATGACCAGTTGCAAATAGTGCGGAAATTTCATAGCTCATTTAAATCCCTATAACCCTTCAAAGTTGATAGTTCAACTTAAAATTTAACATAAGCTGTCATCATTGCATTCGTCCAATTTATTAAATTCCTTAGCTCCAGCTATCAGACACATACATAGACGAAGACATGAACTTGTCTTAGTGAGGTTTGCAAGAGCAGATCTGCAAGAAAAAAGCAAAGAAACCTGAAAAATTGCATTCCATTGTTTATTCTTCTCATTTTCTTCAAACTTGGAAATTAGAAACTCCCTCGCCATGAGCAATTGACTGGTCTGAAACTTAAAATTAACTGGTGGAATGGAAGTTCAGCTTAAAAGGAGAGTGAAAATTATAATTAAATCGCCTATGAGACGGAACGTTGATAACGTCTTTATTAGAGTGAGAAGTAAGAGTAAATTGACGGCGCTTTTGTCTTATCAAACCACACAATGAAATACCATTCTGAAATCATTCAAGAAAGTCAATAAAGCATGATAAGGGAGATGAACGGAATTCCGAAACAACAACCACCAAATCAAATCGAAACGACGAGAAGCAAGCTGATTTTACGTGATCTACTTAGATGCGAATAGTTATCATCCGCTACCGACAGCAGCATTAATACTTTTCAATGCACGATAACGAAGAGGGAGGTGAAGGGGGGGAACACCCTTCTCTGTGATCAGTTGCGGCATCTGTAGAAGTCGACTCGCAATGACATAGTGAATGAACACTTTAAGAAATTGGAAACTTCAAAAACTATTAAAGAAACACTCGGAAGTGCAAAACTTTTTGGGGTATTTTTAATCATATTTGCGGTTCACTAAATTTCATCATTTAAGGGTCACTGCATTCATATACTATCACCACAGCGAAGATGGCTTTTAACGGGGTTTAATTTAACACCTACAATGACGCTTTTAAGTGTTTAGGACTAGGTAATGCAGCCCCAAATGGATCAATTGTTCAGTGCACACAACATCGTAACCCTCCTCTCCAAAAAAAGATTCATTTTTTTTCAATTCTATTAAATTTTGTGTTCAATTCACTAAAACACTGTACCATTAACGGCAATTTAAGCGTTTAAATTTCAGTTCATCATGTCAAAAGTTCCCTTTACCGCATTAACGATTAGTGACGCTCATAGATTTCAACCAAAATTACGCGGTCACAATTCAGCTAATAGAATTGTAAATTAAGATCAGAAAGAGTGGATGGGTAATTCTTCGAGAGCTGCGAAGGGTAATGCACTCAGATGTGACTTTCAACAAAAGATGCTACGAATAGTCGAACACTTGAACAACGCTAATTAGGACAAAAAGCACAACAAAAAATGAGACACAATGACGTCATGAACATAAGAAACCAAAGCATGTGCACAGCGAGCTGTTTGAACAAACCGATGAATCACAGCACATTGTAAAATTCAGGCTTTCCGATCGACAACATTCTGCGGCATTCTTTTGTCTTATTCATAGATAAACGACTACCTAGAAATATATCAGCCTATCTAGGAATAGAAAAACTTCGAAAACCCAGACAAAAATTCGCACAAAAAACAAAATTTCATCGCAAAATACAAATAACGCCGCGGTAAAAAGTGGAACGGAACAACAAGCCATACACAATGCACATTTCGTTCCTATACTAGGTATTTCTAAAAGACATGATTGTTATAGCACCATCAGAAATAGCAAGGTTTTTTGAAAAGCCTCTCACCAGCTCCCGGTAGTAAAAACTACCGACGAAGAGTGCCAAGTAATTTCACTTTTATTCGGTGTGACATTACATCAGTTTTGCAATTTTTCGAACTCTGCAACGTTATAATGCATCCACATCGAAAACATTTTAATGGAAACAATAGGAATTTTATAAAAAGAACATTTGAAGGGTTTAGTTGAAATATTATATCTCCTTGCCCGTTGACTTCAAATCATCTAGGACGAAGTCCTGCTCACTAAACCATGGCTTGCCTAGAGAGACGCGCTGTAGTTGCCGCGCAGTGATTCGTCAGCGGCTTAAAAGTAGTGTGGTGAAGGTTCGTTCGTTCGCAGTAACAATTGTCGTTGAACTCTTGTCGAGTATTACGGATGTTATCACTCGTTTTGTGCATCAGCAGCATCCTGCAAGCGCTACCCCAAAACCACGTCATCGTACGATGTACTAGCAGAGCTGTTTGCCCTCGGGCGTTGAAGAAGGATGACGGACGACGTGCAATTGGAGAGAACGTACACGTCTTTCTTCAGCAATTTTTGCATTCCTCAACCACTGGATATAGTGTGGAATAGTATGCCATCCCTCCCTTTCGCCCTCCCCTCCTCCTCCTTTAGCCGTCCACAAGCCGCGCCAGTTCTTAGCCTCGTGGTCGAGGTAATATCGGCAATCCGCCAGGAGCTACGATGAGTATTGAGGGGATTTCGCACATACTGCCGCTGCGTAACTTGGGCATCCTCCAAGGTTTGGTAATTTCCGGTAAGCTTGACGGCCTCGTTTTACTTGCTGTTTGGAAGTTGCAACTGATGCTGTGGGCAGTGTGGTATGGGTAGTGAGACTGCAGAATATGGGTTGTAAGATTAGTTTGGAAGTGATATGTTAATGGAGGAAATGTGCGGTGTTGAGATTAAGTCGGATATAATGAACCGTACTTTGTAAGAATGTGAGGTGATAACCAGGCGGTAGGGGCGGGGATAGGGAAGTGTAGGCATACGTCGACAAGCAGTGGGGTTGCAAGGTTGAGCGAGAGGTTTTGAATTAAGTGTGAGGTGGTGGGCAGTTATCGAAGGTAAATGTTAGCAAGCGACCAACATATCGTAACGGTTGAGGGTGAGCTGATAAATGCTGGACCGCAGACTTTTAAGTATTAGGTGCTGAACTGTGGGTTGTAAGGTGGAATGATGGATGGATCATGTTGGTTGATAAGTAAAGGGCTGCTCATTCTTCACTTTTCCATTTCCTCATTTCTTCTCCGATAAACCTCAATTTCGTATTGAAGTTTCAAAGCGAAAACCTGTTGACCACGACCAGACAACAAAAGATACTTTGATTATTGACTGCTTTCGTTATGTCACCACATATTCCTTCGTTTCATCTCACTGTTTGCCTTCACCTTGCATGCTTTCACTATTGCTGACTTCCGTTAATGATGATAATTTGGCAAACTTCATTATTTCCGTATTGGAATCATTACGCGCTTTGGGCAATAAGTTGCGTTTCTGTTACAGTATGAAAGGTTTTAGGTGATTTTTTTTTGGCGCATTCATTTTTCGATGCGACTGTCATCTATTTTTTCATATTTTATAGCACTCTCTTTTAATTATCAACATCTCAATTTATTCTGATCTGTTCCATCAGCTCAACTATATTTTTGGTCGTTAAGATACTTTATATAAATTGAGCTTTATATTTCTTTAATGCATATAAATTACTTCAGCGTTTTACACACCTTCACCGTTGCCATTCATTACCCATCCACTTATGGCATACGTCAATTTTTTATGATTTCTTGACTGAACTTTCGGAACTAAAATTTGTGTCTCTACGACTCGCACAAAAATCACTCAAATAACACAACCGCCGACCCTAGCGTTGGTGCATTTTCGTTTAGAGAAAACAGCTGGCCGAGTTTTAAAAATTCGATCGATTAATTCTCCAATAATGAAGGGATCTGCTGAGAAAAATTTGAGATCGACTGATTTCATAGTATATAAGCAGCGAAAATTTGACTTGTTAGCGATAAGGCTGCGTAACGTTAGCATCGTTAACGTTGAGCTACTGAAGCGGTGAGGCGGGTTTGAAGTAGATGTGGGAGGTTATTTAAAATATTGAACGGGATGGAAGTCGGGTTGAAGATGTGGAGACGATTGGAGTAAGCGTTGGTTGTGTCCGAGTAAACAGGCTGCACAGAGCATATACACGAACACCTTTTATAAATTGAAAAGTAACGTAAGGCAGCCGTATAAAAAAATTGCTGACGTTACCCAACACCTCGTGCGCATTGTGTGCTCACTTGACATTCACGTTATAAGACGTCGCTTCAACAAGCGCTTTGAAGTGTGACGCTTAGCAGTTTATGCTCTTTACTTGAATGAATATTTTACTGATTTAGATGGCACTTTAAACGCATCACATTTCCGTTATTTTACTACAAAAATGGCGTAATTGTCTGCTATGTGTTCATTCCCATAGCCATTTATAACCCGTCTTAAGTGCTGTCTGCAGCCGCATCGAAACAAAGAAGGTGAGGGGTACCGCTGTTCCACGTTGAAGCTGCCGAAATGGGCTGGACGGAATCCTCAGAAATTACTTAGCCGCAGGTGCAGTAATGACGAAAATTTCAAGATACCAAAAGTCCATCTCATCAGACGAAATTGCAGGTGGCATGTTTTTAACTTCACCGGTCTCCTAGGCCACCATTTCAGCGTTCTGGTAGTGCATGGTAGACTGCGGTCACTTCTCCTATCCCTCCTCCCCTCAGATCTTAAGCTTCATTCGTACGTGCAGCTTTCTGCTGTTATATAAAACCGCACTATGAGGATGCCACTTGGTGCTTACATACGTGTTGCCCATCCGTTCACCGAGGAGATCCGGCTCACGAGACATGAAACCTATAGGAATTAAATTAAGTATCACTTGAAAGATGTGAAGAACTCAATTTTTGCTATAAGTGAGTTCCTCACTGTTGTCACCGATATCCTTTAAAGAACTTGCTGAATCTAACGGAAAGCCCAAAGATCTCACATTTCTATCGCAGAAAATTGTCGAATATCGGAATATCTTCAAAAACAATGTGAACGTAAAGAAAAACGATTAAGCACAAGACTCTCGAAGTAAAAGGGCTTTAAATGTTAACTGAGACGGACTCAACGAAGCAATCCATATTATTGAATCAATCCATATTAGGGAAACTGTTTGATTAGCAATTTCTATTGGAACGCAATAGCACCAATGAAGGGTGACAAAGACGATGTATCATATCTACAAGCAGCTTTCTGCTCCCCTTTCCTGCCCTCCCCCTTTCGTTAAGCACTGCTTCGTTAACTGCAGCCTACCATGGCCAGAAGTCAAGGGGAGAGAGCGTGACCAGGCACCAGGCTAAGAGGAGTCATGCTTCCTTCCTGTCCACAATATTCGGCTCAAACACTTCTCGCCCTTCTCCCTTCCCAAACAGAATGCGCAAACTTGGAGTTAATGTTTACGAACATCACGCATGAAGGCGACGGCTGCAGCTGAAATTGACATATCATGTCGAATTTCGAACTTTTGCTGAGCAAAATTTGATTGTTGCCTATTTTCAGCATAATCTTTAAAGGATACAAATGTCGCATGACTCTCTGCTCACGTTGCAGCATTGTTTGTGATGCAGTTAAATGTAGGAAAGCAAAAGGCGTCTGCTGTCTGCTGTATTCAAATTACAAACGCAGTAGACATCTGAATGCAACGAAACTTTACTCGGAGCGTCTTGTGCGACTCCTCGACCCAAATTTCAAATGATTTGATGAATTAAGACCAATCTGTGACGCAAAACTGGAAAATTATTGAAGTAGTGATCGTAAAATAACAATAAATCAATAAAGAGTAGAGAAGATCTGGAAAAAAGAACAGCGCATCAGTGATCTCGCAGAGAATGATGAGTGAACAGAAATATTATATGTTTTTATTTAAAAACGCTGCATCAAACAGAAATGCGGATCGTCGTATATATCACTGTGCTATTCCTTAACGGTCCTGTTTCGTTGCTTGAAGCATCTTCAAAATTGCTAATGCGAGTGAGGAAAATGCACCAGTGCGTAGCTAAAGTCGTGTCTCAAAAAGCAGAGATTTCCCTAACGGGTCAACGTTGATACTGTTTCGCAACAGTAACGAAAGAAATGCCGCATACAGGGGACCCACTGTCACATCCCACGGTTCGAACAATGCAATCGGCCGAGAAGTTCAAACTAAACAAGCTGGAATAACTAAACCACAAATTTATATCATCGTTCTAGGGGGGAACCCTTTTCACATGACGACCGCTGCACCTTCTTCATCGCAGATATACAAGCAACATAATTGGCGACATAGTTTCCCTAATCTACATAGTGACAGCTTTATTATAAATTTAGGCTTGCCATAAATGTTTTCAAACATTTATATAGGGCGGAGAAAGGAAAATAGCAGTAATACTTACAATAAAGAAAGTGGAAAAAATATAGAAGCAAAAGCGGTCCAATACCATTGACGCATATTTCCAGTCTTCCTGAAAAACGAATCATCTTTGAAAAATCAAACAGCGAAGTTTTCAAGTTCCGGACATATCAGCCACAAGGTCAGAAGCTAATTGCCTACGTCTAAAGCTGAAATTTTTGCGAGCCACGCAGTTAGAAAGTTTCGAAATCGATGTAGTTCGCTATATCTACAAACAGAATCCATATTTCAGTGTTGTTTTTTTAAAATTTGTTTCACAAATGTCCATCTAAATAAAGGAAATGCTGATTAAACCTGACCTAACAATGTGGCCTTATGAGGTTCACTGAAAATTTTCATTTATCTCAAAAAGAATCGCCAAAAGGCGACTGAGTAGTGACGTTGTATTGGTATATTGTATTTGCTATTTTTACTAGGGGAAGGTGATTCAACAGAAACGCTCAAATAAGACACCCCATCGTGGCTTTCATTTGGACTCATGAACACGATGCTAAAAATGATACGACCACAGCTGATGTTCATGCTGTATTCACACACATTCATATCACATTTCCTGCTTGGGAAGTAAACCTCGATAAGTGGGTCTGCACATCATAGAAGTACCACTCCGTCCTCTTGGATAAAGGTCTTTTCTTAAACAGAATACTGACCCATCGTGGAAAATGAAAATCGAAAGATGTACTCAGAAACCAGGATGTAGATGCAAATTATTAGCCGTTGAATATCGCCGATACGTGCTCCTCATTCAACTTTCTTACAGTTCTGGAGAAATGCTTTGTTAGATATTTTAAGGTGATGAATAAGGCTACATCGACTGTACAATTTTAATGGTGAACAGTCAGTTTCACGAACGATTGAGAGTCAAAGGTTTTCGTTCAATAAACACTATCAGGCAAAATTGTGGTCTGAACAAACGAAGTCTTCAAAAAAAATGGTCTTTTTTGAATCGTTAGCGAGTTTCCCACTCTTCTTAAGGCAAACCAAAATTGCACAAACTTCAATCTCATTCCTCTCTTCATTTCGTCTCATCCTTTCGTTAATGTATTTCAGTCGTTCGTATACCACTGAATAATATTTCACAACAGTAAGCATATTTTCGTCGTAAGCATCGCTTTCTAAAATACATCGATCAATAAATTGCAAACAACCTTTCAATTCAGATGGAGATCATAATCAATCGGGTTCAGGTTATTCGAAACTGATGTTTTTTTCGTGTGGAATATGTATCAGTGCATAATTCTTTACCGCTTTTCAACGCTGCAGTTCTTTAAAAAAACGTGTCGGAATATGAAATCGGCTCTTCATTTCCAACGATTCAATCGATTTTCCATTTAATGATACGAAGTGTTTGGTCCCTTTAGTAAGTGAAAAAGAATATATATAAATCCCATCATAAAGGCAATAATAATAAAATATAATGGAAGCATTATAATAAAATTTCATTCAATTTCAAGCTATCAATACATGGTTAAAACTCGAACGCAATCGCGACATATTTCGCCACAATATATTTGCTGAATTTTCGCTCCGAAATGACGTTTTCCCTACTTCATGCTCGAAAAAAATATTTTTGTTCAGCACTTCTCAACTTAGTATTTATCGGTTTCAACGCATTCCTCAGTACCCTCTCGTTAATCGATTTTGACTTGAGAACATCACTTGAGCAACGTGTAAAGAGAAATTGCTGACCTTCTCTTGTGTGCGTCAAATGAGGTAGATATTTAGAAATACCTGACTTAAAATGAAAAAGAAATACAAAGGGAAATACCCCAACCAAAAATGGTGCATGCAAGTAAGACAACGTATCGGAGGTCAAGTCCGCCGAAACGTAGTAAAATCGCATTGACCCGTTGCAAAATATAAAAGGCAGCTACAAGGATAGTTTTGCATTATGACGTTTGAAGGCTTTAAAGTTCAAAACTTTTAAGTGATTTGCATGTTCGGACGTTCCATAATATTCGACAATTAGACATCGCTGAAATAAGAGAGGCTCCTTCTAAGAGAAGTATTAGTGGTCGCCTTCGACGGATCAAAGTTTCTGAGGCTATCGAATTCATGATTCTCACTACTAATAAAAAATATTTCCCAGCAAGGACATAGATTAAAGCCATCCATGATATGCTGTAAATGACGAATAACTCGCAAACGGTACGACTGTATTTAGAAAGATTTGTCCAACTCTCATAGATTCGCCTAAGCCACTACCATTTCAATATAACGAACGATCGGCTGGAATATTCACAGTTGTCGATTCTTGCACAGATGGTCGATGCTATTTGTCTGAGCAGCTGCCCTTTGTGATCCACCACATAACAAGTTTGGGGATTACAACAACGTAAAAGATCTTTGTTATTGAAGTAAACCCTTATTTAACGATCGCACCTTTTCAACGATCACCATCAAATGAAAAGTTTTAAGTTGACGTTTCAATAATACTTATAAGCATGAAGTTTTCAAAATGAAAATAAGAGACTCACGTGGGTCGCTAAGCAACTCTAGGCACTTTTTTACATATTTTTCACATTGTGTCACTTTCCTTAATCGCGCTCTGGTGTATCTCCGCATCGCGAAAATTCCTTCACCGATTTTTCGTTGGAGATCGAGTTTCTCGCAGGGAATAGTGCACAGTTTCCGTGCGACTGCAGATGGTCCCATTCGCGTTAACTCCATCATGCTGTCATCCATCGCGAATGCGTCTTCTTCGACCGCATCAACTCCAACACACTTCAATTGTTATTCACCGATTTTGCGTTTTTTCATTCAAACAATGCTTATGACGCTAACGAACGTAGTGAATACCGTGAATAACTGGATGCCTACCACGTTAATATAAATTGCAGTGTTGCCACAAAATTCGAAATTCCAATGGCAAATTCCACAAAAATTAGACAACCGAAATTACACGGTATTCCAGTCTGACTGTTGAAAACATAACAAATAAAGCTCTAAATTTAAGAAAAAAAAAAGTGAAAATATAACGAATTTTGAATAATAAGCATACAAAATGTGAAATGGTGTTTCGTAAGATTTTTATCTAAAACTTTCTCGAAGAAATTTATTGAGTTACAGATGGGCTGGTCAAAAATAGCGAATGGCAAAATTTCCTAAGAATTAAAAGTGCAAAGGGAGGTGGAGGGGAGAGGCACGTATACACATTATTGCAAACAGAATTAACTACATCCATACTTGATAAACGGTTGAAGGAGGAGGGAACTCATTGAGGATGTGAGGGCATTTCTCCTTCGCTATTGCAGGATATCGGTTCATTCAATGTGTGAGATGCCAATGAATAATAGTTATGCTTGCCTGTAAACATTGAGTGGAGTCGATAAATTTGTTTTTGTGGAGGCGTTTCCTGTTGATATGTTTTCTTCCTGGTCGAGACATAATTAGCAGTCGCGGTAGCCATTCCAAGAATATACTACGAAACTTTAAAGAAAAACTGTTACAATGAACGGTTGACGACAAATGCACCAAAATTAATATAAAATGAAAACGTTAACCAAATGAAACCTAAGTAAGCGAATATGAACCTTATACGAGGAAAAAACAGATTGCACAACTTCAAATCACTTCAAATTTTTCAGAAGTAGATAGCTCACTAAAATAACAACAATGACATTCCGTAAAGGTTTTGCACGAGTAAGAAACGACAAAAGCATTGCGGATTCAATTCAGAAACAAAGTTGATCTTGGCGAGAATTTTGTAATTTGGAGGAAACTATAGAGGAAGTTTCAGGTTATATGACGACGGATTCTCAATAAAAGAGCTCCACTTTCTTAAGATAGCAAAACACATGCCGTCGCACTCATTTCACAGTTTGCAGATTGTCGATATCTTAAATTCAACACCGTTATAGTGAACGTTGTAGAGACAGCCACAATTAGAGTCAGTGTTGAGAAGAATACACCTGCAAATGATGAAATACGTTAAATCAGCAATGCCTGCAATGTATACCAGCTGCAACAACTCTTCATTACTTGTAACGTTGAAAAAATTGGCAAAATCGAACTAGTGAGAATGATGTCATTTCATAGCTTTTCGAAAAATGTCACTCTTCAACTAACTGTAGGAGAAAATTCACTACGGGGATGCTTAAAACGAAAAAAGTAAGCAACCTTAAATAGGAGGGAATCAACCAACCTAAAAGTGGGACGGCTTCTGATGTCGGTGGAGTCGTATCGCTAACGATCGTCAGGAAGAAACAAACCGATAGAAGGATTGTCGTTTCTGAAACAGGAAAGCAACCGAATAACTGATTAGCTAAGTTGAAAATGTTCTTGTTTCGTGAACCGTTCAGATATCCACTTTTTTGCCTCCGTGTGCTTTACGTAGACCGGAAAATGACTTCTTTGTTGGTAAATGTTTCCCACTTTTACCCGAACTCAGGAGAAGAAATGGTGTTTCATGACATCTCACTTGGAAATAAACACAATACTGAAATGAATAAATACGACGTATAATAAACACAGTAGTTCGAATCCACTTTTTTGCCTCCGTGTGCTTTACGTAGACCGGAAAATGACTTCTTTGTTGGTAAATGTTTCCCACTTTTACCCGAACTCAGGAGAAGAAATGGTGTTTCATGACATCTCACTTGGAAATAAACACAATACTGAAATGAATAAATACGACGTATAATAAACACAGTAGTTCGCAGGATTTTAATGACTGCGAAATTTTTAAAAATCATTTTCCACCTGGAAGAAGTTGTAAGGCCGCGTGGACGGAGGGATTAGGCCCGCCTCATGCCCCTCGGATGCTGAGTGAGTGATGAGCTGAAAGAATAATAAAAAATTGTGCAAAACACCGAATTTTTCGTTCTTCCGATGGATTTCAGATGAGATCCGATGGATGTTTCAAAATATTAGGTACTGCAATTTCAGAGTTGAAAAAAAACATACGAAATCCAATTTTTTCTGACATATCGTGTGGTGGAAGCGAAAACGCAAGTAGTGTCATCACCGAAATAACCAGTGATGGAATGATGAAATTGAAGCCATGAAAAAGCGTTCGACGTCGCAAATTTATATAAAACTTGATCGTTGGATAGGGTTCCGGACAGCAAACATAAAAAGTCTCTTCACGAACGGCCGGCGTATCTGAGAAAATATTTCGATTTATAAACGAAAATCAAAACGATCTTTGAGCCTGAAAAAGATGTATATGAGGCTAAAAACAAAGCACAAAAACTAGTGAAACCTTCATATTTATGGAGTATGTAAAGCAGCCTTTCTCACTATTCCTGATCTGTATTTCAGGAAATGCATTCATGTAAAATTTTAGTGAAACACTAAGCATTCTGAAGCCACACTGCAAAAATCAAAAGTTATCGAGTTTGCTTTACCTTGAATAAGCCATTCGCCACTCGAAACATAACTTGACAGATCGATCGAAGGGCCTGGAAAGGGAAAATATCAAAGAAATGAAACTGCTCACTTCTAAGTTAATATTACATATATCAAGAAAAGCCAAATGTGCCTTAGCAGTAAGCGCCTTATTTTGAGAAAATTTGAGATATGAGCGTGGAAAAAGGAAGTAAATGGTTGTAATAGATACATGCAGTTAAAGCAATATAATCATAGACATAGCTAAAGGTTCCTCTTCTGAAAAAAGTGATGGTGCTAGATGATGTTGGTTCACCAATTAGCTAATTAGACAGTGAACAAATGGTCTCAAAAAACGAGTTTGAGAATATCCTCCTACAAGGCACAAAACAGTGGTTGCAGAACGGAGGAACGACCCGGAAGGTCGCATGAACAGAGTGAGGAATATATTCAAAATAGAGATTTACCTCCGCACAGCATTCCTTGCTGTAGAAAGCAACAGAACGAATTTCACAACTAATACTACATTAGAATAAAGCTTACAAGGTTTCGAAATTTTTAGCAACGTTGCAAAAATAACTGCGCAATATTAATCTGTAAAAGAAAATAGTTTCTCGCGAGCACTTTTAACAAGAGACCAATCCCACATCGCAGAAAAAACTAGCAAGTTCTGAAGTTTTTGGAAAATTCCAAGAGTGCCTCACAGATTGCATATCTTAGGGGTTTACCGTCCAGCAGCAAATTGCATGCCCATTAACTGCCAAGCAGCAAAACTATTGAGGTTCGAAATTTCTGACACTGCTCCAAAAGTAGGGTGACGTTCTGATGGCATACCTCAGAAAAGTATTTTGTGTTTTCACCGTGAAGTTGATTTTAGGAGACCAGGGGAAAAAGTGAACTAGGATTCTTAATCAAGAATGTCCGTTTGATTCATTACACCGAATGTTATGAAAAATCAGCAGCTAGCAAGAATCGAAGCTAAAACTTCTAACGATGACGAAAATTTGGGGGATTATGGAACGGCCAGTCCAACCTTAGGGGTTAACACTTGGAAACAAAGGTTTAATGAAACGCTTAGCAAATTGCGTTAGAGGGTGTACGATCGATCACTGACATCAAATATGGGGCTTTTTTGCACATCTACTTCGCTATCTGATAACGACTTCACTCAGTGACCCTTGATCTCGCGTTTTTAATTGCTCTGACACTGCCCTCAATTGAAGCAAATAAAAACGCACAGCAAGAAGCTCATTTCGTATTTGAACAGTGCATGTTATATAACGCAAGTTCACGGCCGCTGAGTAACGAAAAAAAAAAAAAAAAAAAACAGCGAAACAACCCAATTATTTATACACCTGTAATTACTGTAATTAACACTCAATGGACCGGGTTGCTCACTTAACATCTACTAAACTCAAGAAGCACTCGTCACATTTACCTTGCTAACGGATCTCTGCGATAAAGATGGAAAGACAACGCAGCATATGTTCTGGTGAAGCAAAAAAACATTCAAAACAGCAATTACTGCGAAAAATTCGCTTGCAACAATACAAGCTGAGAGCCAACTTATCATGCCCTCAATACAAGTATGGAATCTAACATTTGAAACGGAAAACTGAATAATCGATTTACATGAAGATTTATTTGCTGCCAAATGGAAGTTTTATAACGGCTTCCAGTACAGAAAGCGAAACAGAGCTTTTAAATGAGGTAATCGGTAGAAGCAACTAGTTTCCAATCTGAAAGCTCTGTCAATAGATGTGAGCAGTGGAAAAAAAGAAAGGAACCTGTTCCAGGTTCAGAGTCGACCTGTAGATCAATTGCAAAACCATTATGAGTCCACGATCCGAACTAAATAAAAGTAAATCAAATACAACATCAAACACTTCACATTAACAAAAATAAAACCATGTATACAGATAAAAATGCGCTAACGCAAGTGCATGCGGTTGTATTTGTTTAGTAACATTGAATGTTAACAGCTGAACTGCATATAGAAGTTTTATTCCATATCCACAAGTATTCCTTCCAAATATGGCGAATCGTATATATATATATATATATATATATATATATATATATATATATATATATATATATATATATATATATATATATATATATATATAAATAATTTGAACGAATGCTTATGGATGTGAAATAAAACTCTGTCACAACGATTCATCGCGCTAAATCACATTTGTTTGTGATGATTGCATTCTTTCGATAAAACGACGCCTGAGATTTGGATTTCCAAAACCCATCTAACCTTCAATTTCATCCAAACAAAATAGACAACACAAATATACAATGGTCTTGAGAATATATAGACTTTCTGAGGAAGTGAAGAATCTCCTCAAAAACGTCGTTTTGTGTAGGTGCAAACCGAACTTAACAAAACTGTAATAAGAAGCCGGCATTCCCATTTTAGAGAACAGAAAGGTCGCCAAAAGGATATGGAAGTTGACGAACGGATGGAACTTAATTTCACATTGCAAGAATCAGCATGGACAAAGTAGCAAAAAAGGAAGCAAACCGCGTTCATATTCACTTCATTGATGCTAAATTTGACGAATTTTCCTAGAGAAATCCGAAGTGAATCAAGTTTTTCCACACAATTCTGATCAGTCCAAAAGTTTAGAACAGCTTCATGTAATGAATTTCTTTTTGCAAAGAATTCTTCGCGATTTCGATCTTTCATTTTTTTAAGCGGCTCAAATATTTGACTATTGGCGCCTTAAAAGATTCAACTCCCTTTTCGGAGAACCGATGAATAAGTTATAAAAGTCATTTTTAAGAAGCACGTTTAAGCTTTCCCAAGACAGACTGATTCGAATGGTGTTTGCAAAGTTCACGTCTTCCATAAAGAAAACACTTTTTTGAGGATTAGCTTTAAAAAAACTCCCAATTTTAAAGAAGAAACGTTTTCGAAACACACCTTATTATGAAGTGAGGCCATGTGCACTATTTTCGACGTGAAATGCCAGCAGTCAAAATGCCAACTTGAATGCCAACTTATTTGAATCAAGCATTCAAAATCAACTCTAAGTAAAGCCGAAAGCAACACCCAGGCTTCACTTAGACTTTGGGCACCCCAAACCTAGCTCAAATTCCATTCCATAAGCAGCTTCTAGATTCCACACTCTCGGAGCAAACACTGCGGTGCGTAATAGTCATCAGTGTATGTATTTTTCCATCGGCATTTTGGACGACTCTCACAAGGGAGGGGGTGATCTGCTTCGAATGAAAGCGACTGTCGACACAAGTGACAAATTTAACTCCTCAAAGGTGCGCAATTTTAGCTTCCAATGCGCGTATATACAGATCGCTCTTTGCGTCAGTTTTCGGGTAAACGCTAGAAAACAATACTTCCACAGCCTGCTTACTTGCTCCATCCGATAAAGCAAATGTAGAAGTGCTTATTCTCGCGAAGAAAATGTTCTAGCAGTGTCCGTAGCGGTGTATACAAAGTGCAGGGGATTACTTCGAAGATGACTGGGTTGAGTACTTTCTAAGATAGGGGAAAACTTTTAATCCACACAGCTGAAGGGTTTTCCAGACAGGCCAGGTGCAGACAACAAAACTGTCTTGCAGCAGTTCCGAGGTGCACTATGTCGCTTTTTCATCTCTTCGAAATGCGCAAATATCTGTCAGTAGCCTTTCCCTAAGACAAAAAGATGCCCACCTCAAAAAGTGACAGAAGCAACTTTTGCCACCTGTCACCATGCTTGCTCAGTACTTGCAATAGTTTCTGTCAAATTCTGAACGGTGAAGCACTGGGCAACTGAAATTGTCAACTTTTACTCGCTCATTTCTGGCAATACGCTAGCAATCATAGAAAAAACCATTTCAATTCTTGAGCGAACGTAATAAGTACCGTCAAGGGAATTGGTTAAAACCGACTGGAACCGGCATAAGCTTTTTTAATCGTTTCTCAAAACCGAAACTTCTTCGTCACAGTTAGTAAGAGAACAAGGCAAAAATTTACATGTTTTTGAAGGGAAGAACCGATAATAAACTACCAGAATGCACTATAAAAATGCCTTTAATTAACCAGCACGCGCTATTCTGCTATAGCATTCTGAGTTCACCTTTCACTAGAAAATAGAGCAAATAGTAATCAAAAAGTTTCGTCTATTCTTTAAAATGGCCTTCCATCTTTCAAAGAACTACCATTTGCCATTAAAATTACGCAACTAACATGAGGGGAAAACGTTTGTTGTTGAAGAAAAATAATTTACAGTATCATTACCAAAGACCATCCGCGCGTTAAATTCATGGTTACCACAACCACCAGAAACTGCATGCACATAAAAAGAGCCATTCGCTTTAACGTGGCAATGTTTTTAATGCTCTCTGGACTTAAACTCTGAATAACCGAAACCGACATGGCGCAACACATTTCCACTCCAATTGAAATTTGCTTAAATCTGCATCAGCAGCCTTTTTTTGACAACATTCAAATGGTATTTACATTTATATTATAACGTTTAAATATGCGCACATATGAATGAATTTAGGCTCCATTACGTTAACCGTTAAAAAATAAATAAATAAACAGCAACACTGCACCAAAACAGACAACCAACATGAGTTTTGCAAATGCGTGCAAGAACCTGTTATAAAGGAGAATATCCGGCTGCCAAATAGTGTTTCCGCTCCGGAAACGTACACTCTTAATTTCATCATATTTTGCCGGATTCCACGAAAGACGGTAATCAGTCCACACCTATAATTCATTGATATGCAAAATCTCTTTATAAGTCGTCAATAAGATAACTCAAAAAATTATGACGCTAGCGACATCTGCCGATATGAAATGCCGGAAGGTCTCTACAAGAAACAATTGTATGCATAACTAAAGTCAATACAATAGCTTAACAACGTGGTGCACAAATGCGCATTGCGATCACAATTTCTATTACAGTTTTGGGCATCAACTATGTGCCGATTAGCTCGTCCAATAAGGCCGACTCATTCTATAGTCGATTTATTGCAAGAAAACAGAGACCTTTTCGCTTAAAGTCTTTGATCGCAACGCAACGACTGTCACGTAGGGGGTGTCGCGTGAATTCGCGAACGACACAACAAAATTCCAGCGAAATAGCTAAGAAGATTTCGCTGGAGATATGATGGGAATGGAAACATAGAATCCTCACATTGTTGTGAGAGGATTCTACGTCTCCTCCCCTTGCTGTTATCCCAGATAACTGTATTTAAATATCCGTCTCATAGCCATGTGATCCTTTATCCTTTATCCCTTTATCCTTGGGTCTATTGTCGTCGCCTCGTCTTCGCCCCTTCGCCTTTGCCTTGCCTCTGCCTTTGCCTTTGCCCTTACCCTTCCCTAGCGAAAAAAGGGCCCTCATTTATTTTCTGCCGCATTTATTTGCGACAGAACTTGGCGACCTCGGCAGGATTGACGGATTTATTTTCCTTCGGATCCTTCAAATCTTCGGATTCTGCATAGTATTTCTGCGACCAATTAACAACCTGCGGTTCNGGGAGGGGGGGGAGGGAAGGGGGTATGCGTTGAAACAATGAGGTAGAACAAGTGTAACCATCCAAGCATTCCAACGTCCACCTATTACTATGCGTATATCACGGATGGTTCAGCAAGCATACGATCTGACCTTGGAACTCACGCTTCAACAAAACTTCTTTTTCCACATGTCTCATTCTTTTTTTTGCCTTGCATCATATATCATAGTGCTTTATCCAGAACCGTTACTTCAGTTTTTGCTTCCAGGCTATGAATTCGGAAAAATAACAAATATATATTTTAAAAAATTCCATTTTAGTACTGCATATAGCGCAGAAGAAAATTATCCATTACTTTAAAAGATCTCCTTTTTTTCAAGGAGATCTTTGCTATAGTTGGTAAAGAATACCATTAGGAAAGTTAGATGATGGATTCGTCTGTCGTCAAATTTTAGTAGCAACCTCACATTATTTAACATCTATTTCTCGTCTCATCTAGGAAGGGATGAATTCTGAGGGTCGAGAAGAAAGAGTACAATATGGGAAATTATGTTTACGTAGTAATAAAGTGAAATAAAAGATAACATTACGCTTTATCACGAGGGTAGAGAAGCGCATATTCGTTTGAACATGGTTCAATAAGGAAACTGCAAACCCCAGGAATCTTTTGGCAAGACTATTGCAAGTTTCATTGCTTGTCTCCATAATTTGGGAAGCACGTGGCGATGGAGTTGTTTTCGCCTATCATGGGTCACTGTCAAAAGCAAAAAAAAAAAAAACGTTCCCAAACAAAAAACAATCCAATTTGTGGACGCTGCCTGGTAATGTAGCAGATGTCAATCAGTAAGATAAATACGACTACACTGAAACACTTCACAGAAATAACAAAGACGCAAAATAAACGAAAAACTTACATACTTGAGCCATGCGTTTAATTCGATCACTTGGTTTTTTTCATCCTGCAAACGCAATAATGGATCAGAAATTAAAAACTCTATCGACCACAAACGAACGTGCACACCCCTTCCACCCTCTCCCACTTTCAAAAAGGCAATAGTAGAACCGATTTAAGCGAATCATCCCTTTACTACGTCTATGCTTGCAAAAACTTTCGTCAATAATTTCACGTCGAAATTCAAATACATATTTAACGAACATTATAAGCTTAACACTATCCCGTCTTTTTCTGTGAGTTGTTGTTGTAGTTCTGTATAGCTGCCTTCTCAAACTACTTCTGTGCCTTCAAAATTCTTCCGTACCTTCAATTCATGTTTCACCAATTATGCATTCTTGGTTTTAGTAGTTTGGAAATCAAAAATATTTGTGACCCACATATTCCGTTTTGATAATCCAGCAAATTCGATTTTAGCTATCGGCAATAAATTTTCGTTGCAGAGAAATGACACTTCTTGGAAGACAATAAATCACCTCTTTTAATAGCGTTTAATTTAGAAGGACTGACTATCAGATCACAAGAACTGATATTCTAACAACGATGATTGCAATTTGCATGTTGCCACAAACGAATCGATGTTCAAATTAAACGTTTTTGCTCTTATAGAAGGTGACAAAGCATTCGCCAACTGTAATAATCTCATTAAATCCGCAATGAAAATTGAACTGTTAAACGGCAACAGTATTGTCAGGGACTGCTGCCAAGGTGACATTAAGCTAAGGATGAGCGATGAACATGTTGACGCACCACTCCAATTATCTGTTGCAGATAGACCGTCATTGACACTTTAAGTGGTTCTGAACTGTTTCTCACTGGTCTCACAAGGTGACTGTAATTAGTCAGAAGATCCCTGAAAGAAAATTGAGTGGCATAGAAATACTCCTGGTATACCAACGAATAAATAAATGCAATAAGTACCGATTCAATCCTCTGGTCGAGAACTACTTCAGGTTTCTTCGGTCTAGCACTGCGAAAAAAACTAAGAAATCGACCCGCATCGCTGCTTCCTCCCTTTTTGCATGCTTACATACTGTTGCTGAAATTCCGTATGAAGTATGTGTTTCGTAAATAAAAAGTTTCTTGCATATACTTTGCTCATTCTTCAACCCCTACTCAATTACACCTCGTTATATGCCTTATTTGCAGACAACTGGAAGCAGAAATGCTATCTATTTTACTTGGAAGCAATTTTTGACGAAAAGATGAGCAATCATTCAACTTGGGAAAGTGTTTCAATTGCAGAAAATGGAAGAATTTAACCTGTAAAGTTGATATTCGGCCTTACTTGCCAAACAACAGCTGATAACGAGTACGCCAAACATGCTGAATAACGAAATACGCCGTAGAACGAGTGAGATATTCATGGATTAACGATGCAATCTGCGCCTAGTATAACCTCTCTGTAGCAGCTGAGTGCTGCTTGGCAAGCATCTACCTACAGCTAATAAAGAGTGCAGCTCGAAAGACGTATCTCGAAAAGCGGGCTTATCGGCCGGCACCGACTTCGATGAGCGCCTCCAGACGAGCAATGTTTCTGAAGTATGCCGAACATGTCTGTTGACATCACACTAAAACAAACATTTCAGCGTTTCTTTGCGCGTTCCGTTCATAAGCAAAGTGCTTTCTAAGCTCTAAAAAGGCTAAGCATTACATTCAGGCCATATAATTAAGACTCACTCATTGTGAAAGCTTTTCCAGTCTTCATCGCTAAAACAGTAAATGCTAAACGTTACCTATAAGTTGCCAGGCTGCAGGCTTCGTCACAGAATCGAAAAGTGAATTCAAGAGTCTTCTAACTAACACTAACGCTTACGATATATACCCACCACTTTTTGGTATTATTTTTGTTTCTTTCTTTTTCATTCACACTAGCATATGTAAGCAATACAAGTGTAACTGTGAAAATTCATAAACGTTTATCACCTCGAATGGTTCACCTACTTTAATTAAACTCCTTTTTCGGAGTTTTGGGCACAGGAACAGTCTCCGTTCTTCTACCAATGACCACATCAGCATCCACTGCGAAATCGAAACGTACTTTGCCAAACCTCGGTGATGTGGTGGAATGTGAGCACGTGCTATTCAAGTGAAGCAAACGTGGTGCTTACCTAGCGTCATCGGCTTAGTTGACAATTCCATTTAAACAATGTTTATATCCACTGAAAAAGACTTTCGTCGATGCTTAGTAAAACCACTCGGAGATGTGTCAATCATCATGAAATTTTACTTAGATCTAAGAGTTAGCAAAATAAGAAAACAACTCTTACCTACGCCGCTCTTCATAAAATATCCGGTTTTCGTTTCACGGAACCATAGAGAGTCGTCAATGATTAAGCCAACAGCTCTTGCGCATCCTTCTGGCTATTCTAGTTTTATGCGAAGAAATTTTAGGTGACTAACATGTTGGAATGTTTTCCACTGAAAGACACACTACTTCAATGATGAAGTTTAAGCCCACCTCACCACTTCACGAAAACACAGCCGTCTAGAACATGAAAGCGTGGACGTCTAAACGCTAGTGGTCTTTGTCGTTTGTACTTCCCTTGTTTTATGTATCGGCGCTATATTTTCCAAATCTCCAAATTTTGAATCATTTCATAATTGGGCACTGAAATGTGTTGTTTACATTAATTATTCATCATTCACAAAACGCAATTATCATAAAATCGTAATTGTTGAGAGAAGAGAAGTAGCCCATTCAAAGTGGATGTCGTCTCGTAAACGGCGCAACTATGGGCCTTCATGTCCATCGAAAAGATAGTTCAGAATACGCAGACAACTACACATCAGACACAATTTGAATAGAGTTAGGCTCTATATATACATTGCAGTGCTAGCGAATTGTATTCATAGAACCACACAGTACGAAATGCTACTGTGAAGCTGCGAGTATCTTTGGGCAAAAAAGCCGGGAATGTCGTTGCTCCAACAGAAATTTTGGTAAGAACACTCGTATCTGGCGAATTGCATGTGAATAATTTGCTGTCCACCTTTTCCATGTTTGCAATCTTTCTCAAGGATTTGTCTACCTCAAGGACAGACGGGCAGGAGAGAGTAAGAAGAGGAAAGGGAGGAGGGCACTCTGTGGGCCAAATGGTGTTCCAGTGCTACGAGGTCGACAATGGGGAACTCCGTGTGTTTGTCTGCCTGCCACTTCTCTCGTGCATTTTAGTGAGAGGCTCAATTTCACGAGCCAAAGTACCCGTCAAACTGTATCGGAATCCATCAAAAGATGTTAAAGATAGTGTGAGGTTTGTCACGAGGACATAATGAACCGTCCCCGCCTTCTCATGCCTTCTCCAACGGACCACACGCCGCGGTGTCCATCATGTCCATCCTAAGAACTCCGCAGGGTCGAGCAAGAATGCTACAATATTTACTGTCAACGTTTTTATTTCCTAACCCTGTTAAAAACAGACCAAGCCCTTGTTCAGCCTCAAGAATGTCACATCGCACTCTACTAGTACTTAGTCCTGTACTACGTTAGGTCCCTACTCGACCACGCTAAGCAAAAAACGCTGCGTATAAACCCTGCATTATGAAGCGCACTTCAGGTATAACATGTCACTACTCCGTGAACGACCCGCGTGAGAAGCAAATAAAAGTTTAATTGTGTCGTGACAACCGTTACAAGATAATATTCGTGAAGGCATGTAAGAAGCATCCTATTTTCCTTTTCCTCATAATAGTATAAACAACTGAGTTGAAGACAAACATTTTTTACGACAGTCTAAGGAGAAAACGAGTGATACTCAATAAGCGGAGAATATGAGAAGGCATTGGTGCGAAAGACTTCATTTCGTTCGGTGTAAAAGTAGAGCCAGAAAACGAAGAGGTTTATGATATGTATGTTCTTTGGGACGTCTGAGCAGAAGCAGAACCCGTAAGCCAGAGGCGAAGATTTGAACCGCTTGAAAGAAACCTATAGCATTAGGCCTTCACATAACTATTGCTGCAGCATGAAGGCGCGAAAGAAAAACAACTCCACTTTAAAAGACAGGTAATCGAGATCTCTGAAAAGTGCAAAGAAGACAAAAAAACTAGCAGCACCATCAAGTGCAAACAAAGCAAAGCACCGAAATGTGCATAAAAACAACGAATGAAGTGAATAATCGAACAGTCCCAATCACAACGAAACAACTCCTGGTCCCACGATTACCAATCTCATCTACTGAAATGCCCTACATGTACCTAATAGGGGGAATTCATGCCAAGTTTCGTGTTGAAACATAGCTTCCTGCGGCGCTGATCCCGCGCGTAGAGCTTTACCTGTCGAAACTTGTGAATCGCGTTAACCGCAGCCATAAATACGACCCATCCGAAAGTTGTGGCGATAACAGCAACCGAACACCACTCTCGCAGCGAGTCGAACGATTCCAAGGAACAAGTCGTGTAAACAACCTACAAGTGATGGCACTTCCCTAACTACATCCAATTCCAGCAGACAATCTGTGAAGCCAACCACAGCAAGTGGGTTGCACACATCAATCTCCTTCCCACCTTATTAATCAATTTCAAAGGTTGTACACGAATCATAAATACGCGAAATATAGTCCCCATGTTTTAGTTAATCAAATCATTCGAATAAAACCACGAAATGCTCGTTTTTGAAAATAAGCTAATAAGAGATAAGTAAACTGCGACAAAGAGAACGGAAGAGAAACAAGAGGTATGGACCCAAAAAGCCGTTGAAATGAAAGAGCAAATATAAAATATCGGCAATAGTTGATACTAAGCTAGAGAGAATACGGGCACTAGGAACGTTTTGGCCATCAATGTTGATATTTTTTATGCTAGTAACGGCCGGATACGCTAGAGCGACCTCATGGCCTACAAAATCTCGTCAGGTTTTCCGAAGAAATCGTTGAACATTCTAATAAACAGTCAAATTAGGCAGTAGGCACGGAATTTGGTTAGGCCACAGAAAGATGTCGGTGAAAAAACATTCTTATCTAAAAATCGATTGGGTTAGCAACACTATGTAAAACAGGGCTGTGATGGTGTAACTGGAACATAGCAATATATAAGCGAATTGTTTTCACTTTTAAATTATACTGCGCTTCGAAAATTCATGCATTAACATGAATTATGGCAGCGACTGTGGCGTACACTACATCTCGCAAATGTCATAGCTGTATCTTCAGTGGTTCCACAATTGAAACTTCCGCACAGAAGCACTCACACTGTATATAAACGCATGCGCGCAAACACGAAGTCAGTACAATGCGTTTTTACAAAGGAGATTTATGGCACAGGTTTCTATCGACTTCCTCAAGCAACAACAAAAGTAATGCCGCAGTGGTGAACAAGCACCTTAGCTAGGCTCTTAATGGTATCCCGCTTCACTTATATTCCCCACTAAATCATTTTAAGATAATGCTTGTGACATTACCCATATTATGTTAAAAGAAACTATATGGACACTTCGAAATAATTTGCGATCAGAGAAATTCAAAAAGCACACCTGCATCATAATCGACAGAACGCAACAAACCACCCAGACGCGATTTCTAAAAGGACACCTTTCCCATACGTTGTGACGCACAAAGACAAAATCAGCCGACATAATGCAAATGAACACCGTGAACTGAAATAAGCATCACTCATGCTGAACGCCTGCTGAAATACTTAGGAACTTCTATTAAAATTGCAAATTTTGCAAACTCCTACTACACGGTGAAATTGCAAATGCTCATGTCCTCCATAATCACCTCCCTCTGCTTACAGTCGCAATTCTAATTATCGTTTAGCCTTAAATGTGATGATGATACTGCCAAAACTTTTATTATTTCATCTCACAGATAAAACAGTTCAACTGAGCTTACTTCACTTTCTTTTTGTTCTCTTTTCAATATGAACAGAATATAATAAGTTAGTCACTAAATGACGTTCGATGAATTGTACCATCCTTCAAAGTTCTGACCATTACCGTACAATGTTTTAGGCAACATCCACTCATTTCTCGGGAAATGCGCAGTACTGAACGACCTTTCGCCGCTTGGAGAGTGGGCAAGAATCCACAATGGACGGTTTAAATCAAAAGACAGATAGAACACTAAAAACATTCTCGAAAGCCTCACTTCTCAACCCTCAATAAAATATACTCAGTGCTTTCCACTTAATAGTCTTTCAGAAAAGCTTCAGCATCATATCAGTTAAAATTTCGGCGTTGCCAATATCTGAGGTGATACATCAACGGATGTTCATCGCTTCACAAATATTCGTTCTTTACTCATCCTCTAACAACCACCTGTACAGTTCTTTAGAACGGCCATAAAGTATTTTATGAGAACCTGTTGTACCAATTTATGCCAATATTAACTATCTTAAATGATTTTGAAGACGGACATACCAAAAAGGCAGCAGAATGACGCGCCGTATGAACAAGTTGACTGCGGGAAACGTGAGAGACAGCATGGACAACAGCAGCGCTCTCTAATGCAGGTGAACTGGTCATTACCTGAAAGAATCTCTCATTGAACACATCAGGTATCAAAAGACAAAAAGGCATGCACGTGAATGAGAGGACGAGGCAGGTTGAAATAGAAAATAATGTATATTTTACAGATGGTCTTCAAATTGAAACCTAATCTGGCAGTAGCATAGGACGCCATACGATATCCTAACAGAATATTTGCTGACTTACAAAAACAGAGCAATAATAAAAAATACCATGCATCAAAAGTCAACAGAAAGGCTACGCTATGCAGTTTCCGCATGAGATCGACGTTTGAAGACCATCTTTCCGAAATGCACATTTTTTAGCATCATCTGTTCCATTTGCTTTAGAACCTTGTGCAAATCTATATGCAATCTTGTCTTCTGATGTCTGAGCCGAGCTCTACTTCACGAAAGCACTAATCTTATTTCTTTCTCCAAAATGCACGAAAGCGCACCGCACCTCTAACCAAGTGAAACGTTTCACCATTTTTCCGAACACAAGCATCTATCCAACTTAACTTCTTGCAGCTGCCCGGAAATTGCAAATTGTCTGTTGCTCAGAAGAGCATACCCTCGTGAAACCTTAATGGTAAAATATAAAAGGTAATAAGAAAATGATGAAACGCTGCTCACGGCGATAAGGTAGATCGCAGCGACGAATGAAGCCGACGGCAAGTAGACAAGCAGCAGAGAGAATATCATACGACGCATTGCCTTCCACGGAATAGCGGCGCTGTTCTTCTGCGAAATCTGGCCCACGCAATCTCCGTATCGAGAAGGTGCCGCTGTGATCGCTAGCCCTATCAGAGGGATATAGACACATGTGAAAATAAACATCTGCAATTTAAATATAGTCAATAAAACCGCCTTACTGCATAGTTTGAAAAAAAAAAACAACTTCATAATGTCAGCAAATGCAGTCTAAGACGCATGCGAGAGGCGGCAAGAGGTAGTAACCGTCGTTCAAAATAATGCTGAAATATTCCCCTATAGATATTCTTAAGTTTCGAAAAAGATCATTTTTGTTCAACCGCTATTTAAAAAGGTATGTTAATGGAGTACACAACGATTATCTTTCATCTTGGAGTGCTCCCATTTTTTCCACACTTCAGTGAAAAAAAGTGAAAAATAGGTGTTTGCTGTCACTAGCGAGCAAAAAAAACCCAACACGACTGGACACTAATAGTTCCGGGATTATCACCTTCAGGTAAAGCAAAATTATTATATAAGGTATCTGCTAATAAATCCACGTCATCCTCAGTGTCACTTCACATAAATCTTAGGTTAGAATTAACAACGCTTCTATGTGCTATTTTACCACTGTCTATCTTTGCAATCGCGTCCACTGTGGATTGTCATGACAACACTTGTTTCGGCACTCTTATGATGCGCACTCTCACCGCAAACAACACCCGCCCAGGTAAATTAAATGTATTTCTGCCTTATCCTATGTGGAAACTTATGTAAAAATGTACTCTGAAAGCGATTAAAGATAGTGATGAAAGCATAGAAAGAAGTATCGTTTACAATCTTCTGCTGGAATTTGCTAAATATAGCACTTACTAACCGCGCAGTGATAAGAACGGAAATGGGTTGTTTCTTTTTTTTGGGGCACGTTATGCTGTAAACATAAGAAAGCAAGCATCATCGGTACGGACCTTCAAGACAGGGAAACAAAAAACTGAATGTCATACGTAACAAGTTGCCTGAAACGTGGTAAACATGCTAGGTGCGAAGGCGAGGAGGGATATAAACTGTAATATGTAAACGAAGAACGTAGACTGCAGAAAGAACGACATCGCAGAACGTGACAGCCGTAGTCGATATCTGCACGCTGATATCAGCAGTATCAGGTCGGTTGACTGAAAGTAAACTAAGAAATTTAAAAACAAATTTTGAAAACATCATGGGAAGCAATTCAAAAAGCAGTCATCTTCCTCTCATTTCTCTACATGAAGCTAAATGCGTCTATGCATATTAACCAGTTTGCAATTGTATAATATTAAGCATATTCTCTGCGGACTCGCTCTAGTTTTCCAATAAAGTTCATGACTCCGACAATGATGTCCGATAGTGGGGTTACCTTAACACTTGTCACATGGAAAACCTTCGTGAATTCACTCACCATTATTTCCCCATATCTGTTACTACCCACAGTCATCTGACTGTTAACTGCATTAGTTTATGAGCAACAGAACGAAACGATTTGGGAGCAAAAAAAAAAAAAAAAAATCGAGACTGGGAACTCCGATAAACCACAAGAAGTTTATTCAAAAAGATTTTCATGTTTAATCGAAGTATGCCCTTGTCTGGCGTGGCTTAAGGACGATATCTCTTTGTACGCACTATCATGGATGCCACTAGCCTCATCATCGAAACAAAGTTAATATTGTGAGCTAAAAAACCAACGATAAAAAAGGAAAGATCGATTCAAAACATACGCTACACACAAAATAAGACTAAAGCGAACCAAAGTTGATGGCAAAAAAATATTGGTGCAGATGGACATAAAGCGAGAAGCGAGACGTACTGCCGAGAAATCTTCGCTTTGCGTCTTTGTAGGTTCATTGCAACATAGTGCTGGTTCTTGAGGTTCCACACAAATCGAGGAATTCCCCTTAAAAAATCAGCCCCTAAGATCTTATCCTGCGCATTACGATAATGAATAACGTATCCGACTGATTCTAAAACTAAGGCAATATAAACCGCCTTAAAATTCAGTTCAAATCATTCTATTTATGACACAGTAATTCAATAATACAAGTTGGAGCATTCTCTAATGATCGATAACGACAGAACTATGGAAGAATTCATTAAGAAGTTATTTGCAGGCGTCCCGCTATTGTAAATAACTGCACAAAAAAGCGAGATGAAAAGAAACGAAGACTATACGCAGCGTGAAACATATCAGGTTGTTATACTTGACTGAATATGCGCCCATTGTGAAAGTTCAGCGATGAGCCCACAACGAGTACAACCTCACCGTGGTCCTGCAAAAAAAAAAAAAAAAACTTGAAACAAAAACAAAACCGAGCAGTTAACAATTCTCGCTTGGGGTGTTTGGGATAAAGCAGCTGTTGATTTGGCTTCCAATCGTTTACTTGAGCATGATGCATTATCGACTATATACTATGCAAATTAGAGTACTTAAATAGACCCTTCAGATCAATAAAACAGCTGAGAAATGTTAAAAAAAAAAAACTTTAAAAGAATTGCCGAAATCATATGCAATCACTGTCAATAACAAACCTGCATGATTTCAATCATTTCTCGGCTCGTGTGATGGTCAGAGTCGGTGAATAGATTCACCAGTAGCGGCACATTGTCAACATTCCGCAAATGTGGTCTAATATTTTTGATGCCTGCAAAGCAACGTAGGGGACGATGGGCGACTTTTTTGAGAACGGAAATCTACAACGAACGGAAACCGCAGACGGTTCTCGATTATGCCATGGCCACTAAGGACCTTTGTTATCACATGCCCTCTTTGTGCGCTCTCAGCGATATGACCAGCGATTGTTTCCATCACCACCCCTCACTTCATCTAATTTCCCCTTTAAAAACAGATCGAAAACTTTGGTCTATGCACAGTATCTAGCTATGCTTTATGTGCTCAAAAAGTTAAACAACATAGGATGCGCTCTGAGCCTGTGAAACTATCAAAGCAAGTTTCAAGTATATATAAAGCAATTAACGACGTTTTGAAGCAAAATCCGTTGACTGAGATGTTTTCTAACAACAAGCTTGTGTCACTTTTCCATGTCTTCAACCGCACTTTCAAGTGAAAAGGATGACTGGGGCAATACAGATACGAGATGAGCTAGTCTAGTGATAAGTTGATCAGATGGGAATCTAGCGGGAGGGAAGGAAAGATGAGGAGAACGAAAGAGATAAAAGGACAGGAGGCCAGAGATGACAGCCTTATTCTCCTCCTTTTATTATCTCCGCCGTCCCCTTATTTTAGATTTAATGCATCTAATTAACGCTCTCCTTGCTGAAGAACGCAGCACTGCAGACTAGCGTTTGGACTTCATCGCCATCCTCGTGGAGAGCCCACATAAACACGATTCGTAAATTTTGGATCACAGGGATCTCTGTTGCAGTGATCTTCGCGCCAAAAAAATCGCCCGCCCTGCGGGTATCTTCTGAAATCAAGTCTCTACGGCAGCTTCCCGGGTCCTCTTCTCTCTGTGGAGATATTGAGAAAGCTAGCCCTGCCTTCGCGAACTAAAAAAATTCTTCACAGAATTGCAGGAACATGACGAGACCTTGCTATGCAGTGTGTCTGAATAAGATATGCTGAAGGAAACAGATCCCGCAGGCTAACGCAACGGCACGCCAAGAGCGCAGTTTTTCGAAAAATGCAAATCCACCGCAGTGCTATGCGAAAACGATACGGCGTATTAGCATAAGCAATGTGCAGACGATCTCCCGATGAAAGCAAACCTTTCCAACCTCTTACCCATTTGAGCGCTCGCGCGAAGCTCTAAACATTCCCCGCCCCTGCGCCAGTTTTAAGAATAAAAAAACCTCCGCGAACACAAAAAGCTCATCCTGCGTTACGCGGTATACGATTCATCACATCACGCTGCGTGAACTCCCCCGTGCACTAGTCCAGGGTAAATCGCCTATACAAGGATCTTTTCCGTCGTTGCATCCACTTCTGCACAACAATGCTCAAGTGACAGCCATAATGAGCAAATTAAATTGCTTCATTCAACTGCATTCGGCAAATATTTCAAAAAGCTGCACTACTCGACTCCTACCATATTCCAACCACCGCTCCAAAAGACAAAAGCACATAACGAAACGATGAAATGACCTGAAGGAAGCTGTGCTTTATTTGGCATAACCGTGGGTCCAAAGTCGTCAGTCCATGATCCAAGGGAAGGTTTACTCGGTGAATTATTCAAGCTGCCCTCCTGAAACGCCCCTATTTAACATACAACAGGAAGTTATAACCAATATTTTGCTTCAATCTCAATTCCAAAACCACCGACAACTTCAGAAAAATATCACAACCGCTGCAAATTCACACCATAAAAATATATTCTCAACAATCGCCATTTCCCTCTTAAACAATGAAACATTTTGCTCAAAACTATGCAAGTTATATGCAACTAACCAAAATCGTAAACGCTGGCCCCTTAAATAAAACTGAAAGTTCTCAGCTAATAGTAGAAAAAGGATTTCAGGAAAAGCGTTCTCGTAAAGCTGTCGAAAACCTACTGAACCAGATATAATTTGATGAGAACAGTAATGTGTTATAAATCGGTCGTTACTGCAAAAAGCTAGTAACATGTCTATTTGAAGAGATTTCCTTACATTGACCAATACATTGCATCACATCCACCCACTTTTGGAGAGCGCAAAAAAAAAGAATTTACTTAAATATTTAATGAATGCAGTTTGAAATGTACCGGTCTAACAGTTGCATTATGACGAGATTGACTAGACGGTTCGGCGTTACGAGCGCTGTTCGTCGTTGATGTATCACTGCAAAACTTATCACGTCTGATGTAACTATTCACCATTCCGGCTAAGACACGTTGCTTTCTAGTGATCCTGGCTCGTTTCACAATGCAGTTTCTCCAAAGGTTTTCTATTCGAAGATACTTCACTTTTATCACCATTTTGAGCAGTCTTCATACACACAACTGTAAAACCTGCTGTCGTCAAAAATGGGAACCAAATATGGAGGAAACCTGCATGAGCTCGTTAACTCACCTCACTGAAACTCGACCCAATTCGTAATTAGATATTACTGCTCCGTACGACATAAAAACAACAATAATATCTGTGGCCACATCAGAAATATTTGAAAAGGGACGAAACCCATCATTAGCAATCAAGATAAATCAACAAAGGATTCTGGAGACGTCTTTTGCATGCACCAATTCGATGAACTGTAAATCACTTGAAAATAACGAAATCATGCAATATAGAGCCCAGCACCGCAACCAATCAAAACGAAAACTAGAAAAGAAACGAACCGAATAAACACCAAACTTGAATGTCCGGACAAATTGGGTCGAGATACGAATAATGACTGGTTGCAAGATGATTTGCTTATTGGATGAGCTGAAACAGCATTCACCTGTAAGGGAGAACAGTGAACTTGAGATCAATCACTTTCGTGTAGGGCAGAGGAAAGCCGATTGTATAGCAGAAGAAACTCTTAAAAGACCCTAAGACAAAAGTGAGCATGTATAAAAGAACAGCATAGGTGCACATAAGATCATTCGTATGATCCCAGCGTTTCATGGAGCGGTGTTTTGGCGGAACTGGCTGGGACCAAAGCGCTGTGCAGCGGACTGCAAAGAACGGTTCGTTCGTGTGGAGTGATCGCAAGCCTGATGCAATCGTTGCGTAGACCAAATCGTTGGGTAGCCATTGCTGAGTACAGAGGCTCTTTCTGAGCGAGCTCCCTTTCAGCTAGTTCCCCGCACCCCCCCCCCCCCCCCCCCCCCCCCCCCCACTGTTGTGTTGGTTTACTAAGGCGTAGTAAAACCCTTAACCACCCTACCGATGTCGGCTTACACAGTACCTGGTCGAGTCTAAAAAGAAAGCAAAACACAGATCTTGCGGCGCCAAATAAGGAAGGGCTAGCAGGGACCTTTAACCCTTATACGGCTTGCATTTCAGATACTTTGCTGATCTAATCCAGGATTGGCGCAAGACATTCCGCTCAAACGGTAGGACGTCATTACGGTTCCATCATGAGCACCTGCATCAAAGTATCAAGGTTTTGAAATGTTTCAATAGTTTTTTAATTTCTAATAACTGTAATACGCGAGCATGAAAACATCAACACAAAATCGACGCACACTTTTCACTGACTACGGCGTCAGAGAGTTAGTTAGTGAAACCTTGCGAAAAAATGCATTAAAGCAAACGAAACGTTTTTACAGCCGTTTGTTTAAGTCGTGGAAAAAGCTCACCGAATCAACATACAAGCGCCCCTGATAGGAAAAAGAAAAAAGCCACGATTCGCTGCACCAATACTATTCACACGCGCCCCAAATTCAAATGCATCAACTGACTCCATCATACATACTTTTAAACAACCAATCTGTTTGCGTATTGCAGCTCTAAGCATACAACTGCTCTCCTAGAACGTTATAAGCAGCAAGCTGACCAGAAAGGAAACTGCGTTCGGAAACTCCTCCAGACCGCTCAAACTGCTGTCGTTCCCACTCATCACTTCCTGAAACACATTGCAAACATAACTACACAAGATGCACGTTCATCGGATATTAACTCCATAGTAGTGCTAACATTCAAGGTCTGAGGAAACGCTGGCAAAAAACTAGACAACAGGCGAGAAGAACATCAAAGGCGGGAAATGGTAGTGCCCATTAGCATGTGCAACTCATACTTGTCGACAATCAAGAGATTGAATGTCGACAAAGCATTGCCCACTGTTCGGCAGCGTTCTATCCTTGGAACAAAGGATCTGCACTGGAAATCACGTGCCAAACCAGGATTTACATATGGAAGAACACAGTGGGAGAAGATCAGCGTAAACCAAGACAGACATTATGTCAAAAATGTTTTCACATTTCAGAGAAGTGAAAGAATTCTCAGCTATTCTTGCTCAGAATTGTACTGGTGTCAAAATTCACAACAGCAATGAACCATTTGCTCCTAGGATATTAAAAATTTCCGTGTCAGCTATAACGGCATCATTTAGTGGTAGCATGCACAAGGGAGAACAACTCTGAAAGGAGGTGGCAGAAATGAGCAAATATGGAATAGGAAGAACCTTCGCTGGCCAGGGAGATGTGGCAATTCCATCCTGCCTCGAGACCAAGTTTTTCGGCGAACACCCGACTCCGCAACTCGTTCTCCCTGGAGAAATACACAAATCGAACACACGCGTTGCCGAATTGCTCTACTAGACGAACTGCATCACCTCGTGCCTTCAACAAAACATCCACTTATGCGGTGAGAAACCTCATGCCAGACCAATGGGCTAAGGATAGACCATTTGTTCCCGGACAGACAAAAGCCTTCCTAAAGCGGCAACTATACAATAAGCGCTCTTAAGGATGAGGGGGAAATAGATGCGAATTATACATGAGTGCCTTCCCCTTTTGCAAACCTAAAGCTCCTACAGGTGACCAATTTTCATAACATTTCTAACTGAAATTTATTCTCTTCTGAATTTGAGACAACAATCGGAAATTCGAAAACCGTAATCCTTCCTGTTCAAATCTACGTGGAGGTTATCAGCTTCGAACGGCCGTTAATTTCTGCTGGGAAAGATGCCCAAAAAAGCAGTTTTCAGATGATTTTTTTTCCAACTTTCCCTATGATAGCTAATATTTGTGTTGAAATGTTGAAATTTGTGGTCCGATTTTGTGCATATCGCCTATCACTGACTAAAAGTGACGACTAGCTCTTAAATGATGGAGAGATGGGAAAGGGAGGGCGAGAGCAAGTGCCATATGTGACGCTCATATTGCAAATGGGATTAAACAAGCACTTGTGACAATTCGGCACACTGGTGAACGCATTCCAAACAGCTTTGGCAGAAAGCCAAGTCACTCCGTGAAGTTAAACAAAATTTACGACGCTGTGATTCAATCAATAAGAATCACTAGGGCTGGATACATGCGTGTAAAACAAAAAAATCGAAAACAAAATTAGTCGTATCACTTACACCTGTGTTATGAACTTTACAATACGCTACCTGGTACTGCATGACGATAAGGCCGCAAAACACTTGATTTTCCAGAAGTACTTCCAAACATTCGTCATTGCTTGTAAGTGGCGAACGGAAAAAAGTCGTTAATGACGCAGAATCGACACTCAGCGAACGTGGCAACACGGTACCAATACGCGAATCGCCTTGCCCAAACCTCAGCGGCACATCGATATATCTTCCTGACATACGCTCCGAGATATCGCATCCACACGTCCCATACGTCATCACCGTACAGTACCTAACTCATTCTTCTATCGTGCAGAAAGCCATCCTAGTTTCTAAGAAAGACGAAAAAAGAGAACTGCATGGAAGCAAAAGAGAGACGATGGACAAAAACTACAAAAGCTAGAACGACTAGGAATCGAATTTTTTTATTGTATTAGTTGGAGTCATTAGTGAGAAAAACAAATATTGCAGACTGAATTTTGATACGGAGACCGAAGTTAAGGAGTGGAAAAAGAGGACAAAAGACCTCTTTCGACACTTTAGCACATACAACTCGCATATAAAGAAAATGCGAAGTGATATTTTCGTGTATTCTAGAGCTAAAACACGCCTGTACTGACATGAGAATGAAGATGCCGCTGTTCGAAGCTTCTCATTATCCGTCTACAAAAAAAGATGCCGAAAAGGGACATACTTCGTATTGACACTTCCCTGCTATAAGCCCATCAAGACTAAATGTTCGCCGCATAAATCAACAGCGTAGAATCACCGTTGCTGTGTAGAATAGAAAGTTCAGCGATTCAGTAACTTAGTATCAGCAAATTTTGATCAGCAATGCTCCAATGCATTGACCATCGTGCTCAGTATTTTCATTCACGAGAAACCACAGAGATATTTTGTATTACATGTACAGGAAGACAAACTGATCGTAGCAATTCTTTAGCAAATCTATTTCGTATACTCCAACACACATCCTTTCTTAGAGTTAGTAATTGTGTGACTCGAATCACTGAAACAACAGCACAATGAACGACGTTAAAAATCACCCCGTCATCGAATGTCTTTGGTAGAAATCGATGACCTTCTTGCGAGCAGCGCGAGTGATAGGCTCCAGTGTTTCACCGGTCCATATATGCGAGCATGCATTCAGAAGTAACTCTGCGGTGCCCCGGCTCATGATATGGTATTGCAGTGAGTGTGCATCGCGCGCTAATGTGATGAAAGCGTTTTCCAACGGAGTGTGATGCTTCCTCAACCTTAAGCAACACTCTGCTACACTCTTTGCAGTAGGCACCAAAACTTTGCAGCATCCCCCACTCTACCGAATCCACTGAACTGCTTTCTCTGGATACCTGAACGCTCAGCAGTGCATGCTATTTTCAGACAATGCTCCCTATCCAGTGACGAAAACACTCTGGTGTAGTTATACCGCAGTTTTCCAACATGCTAAACTTCGTAAGGAACACCCTTTAAAAAAAACGTAGAACGCAAATCAAAAACGTTGCTGATGCCGTAAATATTTCAGAGGAAACACCGTCCAACAAGGACCACTACAGTTTTCATAAACGTTTCAAATGCAGATGGGACTTATCACAGTTCACTGATTGTAATCAGAAGATGAATCTTACCCATGTTCCGAAGATTTTTTGTAAGCGCCAAGGGTCTTTCTGGTCGATACGTCAAATCGACCGAGCACTGCTTTAGAGAGTCTAAAACAATATGAAAGATTAAATTTCAGATACTAAGTTTTTCTTGCAAATGTAGTTTGTTACGTGCATTTACATCTAAATTAGGCATATTCTCTTACGTTTCTCAATTCCCGCTCCATCCAAAACTATAAGCACAAAGGTATTAAAAGCGAACCCGATTAGCCGTTCCAGATAGCAAAGACATTTGTCACTGGGGAAAATGGAAGTGCGAGGAACGTGGTCCGAGATGGCTGCCACATGATCCATAAAGCGCGTATACTTCGGATGAAGAACGCATGAACTCAGTATCGCATTTTCAACCATCGGTAATAAAGATTTACGAAACTGCTCCCTGAAGCAAATGCATACCGAAACAAGCATGCACCACCAGAAAAGATAAAGTCAGCGGCTCCTAGAGAACTGCAGGGTAGTTTTGAACTTTTCCACTTTCTCAGAGTCTCGAGCTCTATCACGCCGTCTTCCTTGAGGTCATTTAAATGAAACATTTCCATTTGTCCTTGCAGAAAAGAGTGATGCAGGAGCATCGTTTGACCCTAATCACAAACGGGTAGGTGAACGCCGTTACGTCAAGTTCACTGAGATGTTTTCTGCTCGCGAAATCCCTTTGAAAAACTGCTATTTCTTGGTGAGACCACAGCGTAAAATAAAACATTTTTGAAAAAAAAGGTTTTTAAATAACAGGTCGATATCACTCACTATATTTTACACTTTTATCGCAAAAAGTCTTGAGGATTCAACATGAAGATTGAATAAAAAATTCAACAGAAAACGGAACTTGCCGTGCAACAAGTTCTTGGAACAATATATTCCGATCTAGATAAGGCACCACTCATTGCTGATTTTTGGTTCTTTCCAAAAAAAAAACATTCACGCAGGCGGCTAGAAAAGAGTACAAAAGAACACACAAGTATGCGAACCGAAAAATTATTACAGCATCGAATGAAGACGCAATGCCTTCTTGATTTCAATTTAAAGCCTGTCAGAGAAAGAAACAAAAAGGTTACTAACCAGTTTGGGTCGTCAAAATGTAAAATGAATGGATGGTGCGCGTTCAAAGTCAGATCAAGAATCTCCGGCACAAGCTTTGCTTCGCCCTCTAAAAAGACGTAGCATATAAATTTTACGTCCTTCTTTTAACAATGGAAACAGATTTTAAACCTAATCGTTTTAAAATATTCTATGTAATAAAAGTTATAAAATTTTTGGCCACAATCTGTGAACGTTGTTCAAAAAAAAAAAAAAAAAAAACACAAGTAAATCTTAACTACGCCAAGAGGAGACAAAATTTCGTAGAGAATTATGTGCTGAAAATCGTGAAAAATTTCGCTCACAATTCGATAGTTTAGTCAGCAGTGGTTGATCAAAACAAAACCTTGTGATAATCGTTTACGAAAAAAGAACAATTTCTCGGCGGTCGCGTTTGGCCAAGAAAGTATTCCCTTTTTGTCGATAAATGCGACTGTCGTCAACCCACCAAGATTGAACACGACATCCGATGAGGCGTAAAGAATATTCGACCTTCCTGAAATTAAAGTTTAGTAAATCATTTGCCTTAGAGTGCCTTAGAGAACATCAAAAATTAACGGCGGTTGCCTGAATCAATGGAAAATCCTCAAATAACTACCACAATCGTCGCCTCAATGATGAGTAATAAATATATAAAGTGGAGTGGTATATCCACACTTTCATATACTCAAATAATGTAACAACAATGACATCTGGAGATTTATGACAACTAGAACCAATTCAAGTAATATTGAATATGTTGATGTCAGTGCCATGGAGAACAACCCCCTTCCTTACCCGCTGGACAATAGGGTTTCACAGCAATACTCACAAGAGATCTAGTTCACTACAAGCTATATGCCAACACAACGGCATTCGTTCAACGGTAGCATTTACACTACTGAGCCGCGTACAGCAGAAACATATACCTAAGCTTGCACAAAGCAATTTCGTTCTAACCACAGCCTTTTCAATAGGGCTTCTCGTCCTATAAAACAAACGCATCCGTTGTTTCGTCTTTTGTAGCATCTACCTTCCAAGACGCATAACATAACAAAGGCTCACGATCAATCGCAAACCATACCAGTGAAGAAATGGCAAAACGCCATCAAATCGGTGAAGATGGTCCCCTGGTGAGGAGGATTTTCAATGAACACTGACAATGACGAGCGGTAAGTGGAACAGAAATCACGTTCGCCAGAGAAACGACCGCTGCCTACGATACACGCCAGATTCCTTAAATGAAACTGCAGACCTTCCTTCCTGTCTACTCACCAGCATAATATCGTATCAAAGTGGCTAGTGCTCGAATGCACCCACCTGTTAAATCGGATCAAAGAGGAAAAAATTGACATAATTTTCAGCACTAATTGGCTGGGTTAGACATTATATATCCAAATTTTGCTCACCAAGTTACGGACGCAATTAAACAGTTCATTCCACCCAGCCTCCTCTCCTAGGCAAATAAATGGAGTTTCGCGTGCACCTCTGAGCATTACAATTCTCTCACAATGCTCATCAACTGGGAAAGTGAGTGCAGATGAAAAGATATGGTAAGCAAGATGAAAAGCATAATAAACGCACAGACCAATATTTGATGACGAAGCAAAACACCGGAAACGCGGGTCCCAAAAGAGGCATTAACGTGACAGCAAAGACGCTCACGGACTGCAACCATGACTCGGTTAAATCAACTAGAAGCCACTGCCTGAAACACTGCAACTTGCTTCCTTCCAATGCCACTTATTTTCAAAACATGCCACCTTTAGCACCGATTCGACGCGAATTAATGTTACCAACATTATTATCAGGCAACAAGTGCCTTTACGCTCATCTATCAGATGCTATTTTGACGTCTATTGAAGGTAAATGAGGTCATTCTTCTCTCCTCTTCCTCCTACTCCCATTGAGAGGAAGGGGGGAGGACGTAAAGGAAGGGAAGGGCGCGGTGAGGTCAGTCACAAGTTGCAGTCGATCGAGCTGAGACCACAACTAGACCGAAACAACACTACGGGTAGAAAAACAAATGGGACAAAGGGAAGAAAGAGTAATCTGCAAAAAATGTGCCTTTATACTCGTCTGCAAGGTGAAGTTTTAAAGTTCTGTCTATCAGTGGAAACTATCCAATCACAGTTAGATCTACTAGATATAGTCTCTTATAAGTTAGATCTACTTTTATAAGATCAATTAGAGTAATTAGTGACAGAGAAGCCCTTTATAGAGTTAACTTAATTTCAGCCAATCATTTCGTTAAATATTTGTGGAGATGGATTCTTCATAAGAATACTGGTGGGTTTCCCTCATGTGGATTTGTTTATAAGGACGAATGTGTTCTTGAGAGATACTGTATCTTTCTTAACAACTATGTCAATTATGCTTCATTTCGGTCATGCTATAAGAGATTACAACTAGGCAATGCTTCATGTTGGCTTAATCGCTGAAGTATTAGTTCGATGACTACTTTTTACTTTAAGAGCAAACGGCTGAAGCACCACAGTATTTTTTTATCATCCGCATATGTATGTTGATCCCAAAAATAAAAACACATTGCGAATGCAAGCAGTTCAGAGCTAGCTCAACCCCTGTAATTCATGAACCGTTCAGCACTGAAGCTCCAAACAGTGAATTAACTATGATTACCTTCTGGCAATCACCAAGGCTGCCACACGCAACCTCGGAAAGTTTTGCGTTTTGGCTACGCTTTACCCTGCTCACCATAGCAATGGGCGGTAACGCCTCGACTGCCTTCCTTGCGCCGCCTAATTGATCATAAATCGGCAGATGTTTCACTATGATTTGTGATCCTCACATTAATATATTCTGAAGTGCGGTTCATTCGAACAGCAGAACTTGTGCCCCGTAAAGAACTTTTGCTCATCATATTATTGGGCATATTTCCGCTTTACATGACTATTTCAATCAAAAACGGGTGGAAGCATAACCAGTGCGTAAGAGGTGTGAATAGAAGAATAAGTGAACGCGACGTGTTCAGCCAGCAATCGGAAACAAACCTTGTCAATAGTAACAGCATTAAGGTGAATGAGGCGAGCGGTAATACGAAGTGTTCGACAACGCTGTGCATCGACCTACGAATGTCGGCGTCTAGTAAGTTGGTGCGTCTCTTAGAATGTTCACTGAATGCGTTTCGTAGGTGTTGTGTCAACGGCGCTTCCAGCACCGTGTATTCTTGCGGTTCTAATGGAATCACCTGAAAACCATCTTAACAACTGCAATAGAGGACAGCATTTTGACACTGACACGTTGCAGTGGAAACAGAAATTCTGCTTGTGGAAATCACCGTGAGCAATAAGAAAATTACAAAGAAGATTCCCATCAAAGAATAATAATTGAGAAAATTTTCCACCAATTCACCGAAGACAATTTAGAAGGGACCAGCTCAACGCTGCTGATGAAGACTGCTTATATGCCTGCAAGTTTCCTCCAATGTTTTTAGCTTTACATCAGATCCTACAAGTCCATAGAAAGGTGGAGGACGCTATTGTTGGCCGTTTTTGTGAAGCGCATATAATGCTTCATTTCACTAATACGGCCAATTTGTTTTAAATGCAATCGAAGTGTTCACCGACGGAATTGAGTATGAACACAACAACGCTCATCATATAAAAAGTTGACCATGTAGCCAAAGCAGTAACAGAAAGAAATCATGCTAGCTTTGCTTAACACAATCAATATGTTATATCGACAAAATAATACCGTTCTTCATCAACAATCAATAATCCAACGTACTAACCGCATCAGTCTCGTTGCACCTAGTCGGCATTAAAGGAATCTTCTCGCCAGCATATAGAAGACGTCCATCAGACGAGATGCACCAACATGGCGAGCAATGTCCTGGCCGCACCAATATTACGTCGCCTTTCACAAGCAGCATCCACGGCACGTTCACCACCTTAAATACTCTGCATCACATCTTATGCCAACCATACTCATAGAAATGGATAGATATGACTCAGACGACGGCAATTTTTTTTTCTTTTCTAGATGTCCATTCTTTAATCGATCACTTACTCTTTGACGGATGCACCAAATCTGGTGTAGAGCACGGGGATGGTGGTGTCTGGAAGCAATTCTGGGACGCGCATGATTAGTAAAGCACAACCTCAGGGAACGCAGCTAACACGTAAGACTCGTGCAGAGATGGGGGGAAGGGCAACTTCTGAGTTTTAAGTGGTGTTATTGTAAATGAATTTGAGTGAAACTTAGAGCACCTCAACAAAGCAGTAATCCAGGTACATTCCCTCTAGAAAGTGTGTGGAAAAATCGTGACCCGAAAAGGCTATCCAATGGAGACGGCTTTTGTTCAGATTGACGCAAGTTTTACTTCGTTTGGCAAATTGGGATCCAAGTTGATGGGAAACCAGATTGGATAATGGGCTACAAACTAGTGTGTGAAATCATTTCAGAATATTCAGGTTAAGTATGACAAAATAAATGTTTGTGTACTGCTTCAAGATGGATATGTAAGAACGATAATAGGACACCATCCGACTCGGCTTCATGAGCCAAGTCGATTCGTGCATAATTACGATGAAATCTACGCTGCGAAGTGGCGCAAATGCTCAACTTCTGTACCTTAGAAACACGTACTTGGATTCTGGTGAAACTTGATGCGTGGTAGTATCCATGTAAACCGTCGCCACCTATCAGGCTTCATCAAAAAGCTGTATTGCAGCTCTGAATTTGCCGCTTTCGATAATTTTGTCATTGAGAGAGAAGAAAAACACGGCGGTTATGTAATATGCTGGGCGGCATTATAAGCCATTAAATGACGTCATGTGAAGTGGTGAAGATAAAGCCGCATAACACATCAGAAAATGATGATTGGAAATTGCGAAGTGCAGCAACCTTGAAATTTCAAAGCTCACTGTTGCCAATTTCTTGCAATCATCAAATTTGCAGTCACAAAAATGGATTTCGAGGTAACAAAACTCAAATCCTTAGTTCCATTTCACCCGGGAATCTTCACCACAGATGCCTGCCCATCCGGCCATTTCAAACCTCACCTGAAACGCCTGTACCGGACACCAACTTGCATCATATTATCAAAAAGCAATCGAAAGCGATTATGAGGAAAACATCACTTCTAGCAGCGGTATCCCTTAGAAAAGCAAACATCTCCGAGGGAAAACAAAACTAAAAATCAAACAAACAAACAAATTTCTTTCCTAGCTTGCAAATGAAAAGAGAATCTAAACTTATATCATACCTTTCCATCCCTGAATGTCCACTGGAAACTGATAGATTCTGAAGTTCGTTCATCTACCGGAGAGTAGCTAATCGATGGAGATGCAGAATCTTTAAGAAGCTTCAATGACTTCAAAATTTCATCAACCCTCTCTGTGATCTCGAAACGGCGTCGCGTAAGCAATACGTTCGACAGAAAGACGTTCAGAAGAGTGAAGACAAACATGATGGATGCCGGCAAAGCCTCCTCCAAGTGAAACCCACTGAAATCCTTACAGCTACAAATAAAGTCGACTCTCCAACTAACTACACTGGTTCAACGGCTGACCGCTTAACACTAGACAGTGCTTGTCTTAAAACGCATAAATAACATTTATTTCCTATAAAGCTTGCAAATGGATACTGACTCATGCCCACCCTATCCATCGCGTTTTACCAAACTTTTCGCTACTAAATAAGATGCAGTAAGAAACGGCCATAGAGACAACAGCACTCTTCCAGGAACACAATTATCATCAATCAACTTCAATGCCACCAGTAAAACATTCTTCCCAGGATTGCAATTTTTTGGAAAAAAAACTTTTCGAAAGCTTTAAGATATTATTACAAGCATTTCAAAAATATAAAGTTTTTTAGCACAACGAATTAAGAAAGCGGAGACGGCGAAGAAGAGGGAGGGGAAGGGGAGGGTGAGGCGAAGGGCAGAGATCCAAAGCATATATTTTTACCAAGATCACAAAAATTTGGCTAGCCAAGAAAATACACTGAAGAAATGTAGCACACCATTGCCTGGACATGAATGAAACGGGATCTGGCATTGTGAAAATGGATGAGATATGCTACAATTTGCGCAAAAATGCCTAAACGCAAAAATTCATTGCAGACGAAATTGGAACTTAGGAAAACAAACAAACAACTAAACATGAAATATTCCGTGGTTTAAAAAAAAAGAGAAAATAGCCTCCACTTTCAAAAAGTGTTCAGACACGAAACAGGTACTCAAGAGTGCTGCTTGCGCACCACACTTAATTAGTGCAGAAACAATCCAGCAGTGAAATGAACCAACTTCTGAAGTGCGCCAACGGACATCAGCAATGAGCATATAAGCAGACACGTCGCATACACCAAACAGTAGCTGCTACTGCTTATTCGAGAGTGTGTTATCGCCAGCCATCTGCAACATTGAAGGAACACATTTTAGCAGCAGTAACACACAAAACAGCAAAAATCTTGTTAGAAATTTCGTAAAAAATATTCTTAAAGTTTTTTCCAACAGGTATATGCGCACCTGCAAAGTTCCTTCTTAGAGGTGCATTACCGAAATGTCGTGTCTCTACGAATGAGTATATGTCCGTCTATTTGTGTGCTAACTTCAACTTTGGTGAACTATGGCCTGTGTTGCGAAATTTATGGGCCCATAATTAACATCAACTTAGCAATGCTGAGACGACTTATAGTCAGTTAGATGTGGAAAAAATGCTTGCATGTATCTTTTATCGCTTGAATTTCTATTTTACGCGACGGGTCACGGAAAACTAACCTTCCGTAAAGATTCGTATAGGTAGTCGGAGCAGTTACAGTGTGAAGCCATTACTCTGCACGTCTTATTTTTTGTTGCTTAATTGCCTCAACGCGATAGGAGCGCCTGTTTGTCAGCAAACGAAAGTGTGCACCTACCTACACGAAAACATTACGAAAACACCACGTTCGGAAAACAGAACAGCAACTTGTTCATCTCTCCGGCTACGCCCCTCAAAGGCAAATATAATCCACCACGGGTGACTGAGAGAGAGAAAGAGAAAGAGAACAAGATCAGTTGAACGAACCTCTATGTAAGCACAACAACCTGCCACACTAAATGAGGATGAAAAAGAGCAGAAGAAACTAACTTTGTCATTAGACCACTCGGTGAGACAAGCGCTGAGATGCTGAACACCATATCTAGCCAGCTTACTTGACAGGATTCTCCAACTCGGCATCCATTGCGGGGATGTATGAGAAAACAATGGCGAAATATCGACAAAATTGGAGGTTATTTAAAAAATTCAAAAATGCAGCATAAGGTAAGAGTAGTAAGATTTTCTTTAACTCTATAACAGCAACTGACTCAACAATTTCCCATATTCTCACCTCTCGGTGAAATGTACTTCTCACACATAAAGCAACACGCCTTCACTGATTAGTGCAAACGTGCTCAGAATTGTACGACTGAAAGATTATGAGAACAATTGGAAGTGCAAAGCAAGCGCTTCGGACAATTCCTCTGAGTAGGGTCACAAATTATGGTTCATATGCTCAATAAACAAAGAACCCACCTCAATGGGCCGATGGATGACGGATACTCTCGCCGAAGCTTGCGCCGTTCCCTTGTCACCTCATCCACAACGTTATCGTAAAGCTTTGAGATTGCTTCACCTGTCGAGAGACCTTTCATGTCGACATTCACACTCCTTACCGGAAAGCGATCAATGCCCCTCCTCAAACGATGGTGGCCACCTGCAAAAACCTTTGCAACAGAAAAATGCTCGTTCTTCAACAAATAAGTTGATATATATGTTTATTGCTGCGAAAAATTACTAGTTCGACAAAAGAGATCGGCCAAAGCGGCACTGCAATGAAGGAAAAAGATGAGGGGCAGAATACCTCTCAAGTTTTCCGAGGCAAGTTTCGACATTTTAAGTGAAAAAAAGCAAGAGTCTTGTTTTAGTGTTAGCAGTAAACTTCTCTTGTATTAAATTTCAAAATAAAAATCTCCACTGATTCATAGAACCTTAAGCATTTGAAAACAATTGCTTACCTTCTTTTGAAGATTAAAGATTCAATTCACCTGAGGGCACACTTATCACTACTTAAACATCTTCACATGAACCAAGAGAATGGGGAATCATAATACAACAGCATCTTTAAAAAAGAACATAAAAACCTCAAAATCAAAGCGGAACTTAAAACTCGAATATAAAGTTAGACCAACTTCACTAAATAAGTTCGAGAGTCCAGCAACAAATGCATCAACGCGACAAACGAAGACCGACAAGTTTATAGCCGTACCTTTATGCAGCATTATGTTATACAGCGCGGCATTTTGAATTTTGAAATGTTTAAAACACTTGTCGTATTTCCTTAACTCTTTACAAACTTCCTATAGATTTCTCCGAAATTCATCGTGTCGTTTAGACTTTTTGGGAATTTCGCTGAATATCCGATGCCAATTTTTAGTTGCATGTAGAGTATGTAACAAACTCCAGATGTCCTCCGATTTTTGAAAAACTTGAGGTAACGCGATATGAAGTCCCCCATCCTCCGACGGGATTCCTGTCAAAGGGCGGTTCCCCGACTTCTCTCTCCTATTTTTATTTCTGACAAATTGCTTCCCAACGATTACTTCCAACCTATAGCCCACTTCCTGCACCACCACATTCGTAGGCTTTGCATATGCCATATTTGTACTCTAAGGCTGAAACAGTCCCCTCAGGGTGCTTATTTTATTTCATTTTATTCGTTGCTACAAGTTTCTATTTTTAAATCGGTAATTGGTTTGGCGTTTATGCAGAATTGATTTGAGTTACAACGGGTGGGCTGAAGTGTTCAACATTTTAAAAAGCAAACATTAGCGAGTTTTGAAAGTCGTCACGTAAACTATTTGCTATCGCCGAAAAATTTAGTCACATTTGTTTAAATCTGTATTAAAAAATTTGAAAAAAGCAATAGAAGAAGAAAAAAAGTATGTGCAAACTTATGAAGAAAAAACGAAGAAATGATCGATACGGCATTATAAAACATTTACAGTGAGGTTATGTGAAGTGGATTTTCGACTGTGGAGGTGGTCATATTTAAAGCACGATCGAGAGGATATCCAAGCAGAGTCGAGCATAACTCCGAGGTGGGATAGACGCACACCGTCGATTACGCAACTGCCTATGATCTACATGATTCGTGAAATGTGAAAACCAAATTCCTTGCAATTCTCGATGTAACAATCCGATGGTAATTACTGCATTTGCAGTAAACATCGGCGGACTCACAAAACGGTTATCAATAACATCAACTGCAGGTGCAATGACAACGGATAATCGCAGCGGATTGAATATTCCTCGGGGTTTCTATCGTTTTCCCAAAACCGTTCCACTCGGCGTACCACACTAAGCCCTTACATTTAGATCTCAAACCACTGGAATCTATGAACGACCCTCTGTGTTCGCTTTTTAACAGGGTCCCAAATCTTATAGTTCCACTCAGAGAGACACTTATTCTCATGAGGGCGGGAATGACGACTTGAAAGGGATGTAAGGACGAATTTGTGCATACGCTCGCAAACAGTTCGGTAGATAGCTGTCTCCCTCCTGCAACCTCCTTGCAGATGTGAAATACGACCGTTGCATCAAAACACCCAACATTAACGAATGGGCGATGTAAATAATCGATAAGATGTTGGTTTTAAGGGCCAAATGTGTTGTTGTGATGCAACAAGCAAATGCTTATAACACTCTCCTGCAAAATGGTCACATTTATTATTCGGTAATGTATCAACAAAGAAGGCAACATGAAGAACGAAGTGTTTCATGATTATGCAACAATCTCACAGAACCATCGACTCATCATGCGCTCCACCTTGAGTGGATGTCGTCACATCCTCTTTGTCCCAAATACAAAATACCACTGTTCCCATGCCTCTCCAAGTGCATTATATCAACCGAACGGTGTCGAACAGTAAACCAAAGCTGCGTATGGTGAAGACACAAAAAGGCCATTGGATATGCGATACAATTGAACGTAGTAATAGATACGATGAAAGCACAAAACACCAACCGAGCTAACAAGTTATGCTTGAATAGTTCACAAAAATAATGAATTAATCATAAACAGATAAAACCACAAGTACAGCAAATGACGAATCAATACTTAGACGACTCGCTGATGCACTGTAATAACATTAAACCATTCGCGTTATCGACTAGAAGGAGGGCTAGCTGCTGATGGTCGAAGGATTTCATGTTATACAATGGCACCTATTCGCTTCAAGCTTGACCTTTTGAGATTGACTCATCAAGCAAATTGCTGTTGTTTTAGCACACCTCACAAAAGCAGCCGTTAAGAGAGTATCGTTAGAAACCACAAAATCTTTGAAGTGTCTCTTTTCGATCAGTGGAATTAGGAACCGAGAGGTTGTTCCATTAACGTTCTACAAAATATTGCTAAAGCGATTTGATGGTATGTGATATCGAGGTGGGAGGTATGCACAAACCCCCTTTCATCGATGCAACATTTCATCACTGGACACAAATCACAGCACATATAATAAACAGCAATCAGAAAGAAAGGCTAATTACAAGCGTGTTACGCAACGCTCAAAGTTGAAGTCTTTAAATCGTTAATTGCACACGCACTTTTCGTTATTACTTGGGCCCAAGCGAAACAAACAGAAACTTTTAGACAAAAATACGAACATTTGAGATCGCTTCCAACTCTCAAAAAACTAAGATGAGGGTGGGCATTTGAAAAGATATTTTGTGCGCAATTCAAGCAGCCTAGTATCAGATGAAAGGATTCAACGAGCCCACTTGCAGTAATTGAAACTACTAGTAAAATTGGGAAGTTCATAGAACACCGAATGCTATGGAAATAAGTATATGTTTCAGACCTTATTACTTTCTCCCTGTCTCTTTGAGGCAACATTTGACATCACGCTGATCACGATCTGAGACCAAACCACTTTTTAAAGGTTCCCCTTCCCTTTGATTGCTGTGACAAACCTCGAATGTCAATAATTTAGATTGAAAATTAACCAGCATAATCGTCGGCACAAATAGTAACGATATATCTAGAGATGAAATCCTTGAGGATATGTATGTTTGGCAGCTGGCGATAGAGCCCTATACCGAAACATTTCGCTAATAAAGCTTCTCACTCATTTCGGGTTTCCGCATATAACATCGAGTTGTCGTTGTAATTTCTATTACAACGTCCCTCTACGACCCAAGCATTCAGAAATTCACTGCCCAAAAGAAGAGCTTACTAACTTTCCCAGGACGTCTCAACCACCGTAGCCGTGTATCGTTTTCCCAATCACAACCACTCATGCACCTTATTGCATATCACTGCCAACATCGAAAACCGATCTTACTTCATTCAGGTACTTTTATCAACTCTTGCAATGGGCGATACTGATGCTTGATGATGGTCACTGCGACGCTTCACTTTGCGTAATTATGACGCTTTCCGAGACCTCAAATTATACATAAGACTGAGAAGAACAGCTTTTAAACAAGTCATCGTGTCTTGTTCACTGATCAAACAGGCGAAATCCCACAAGACGTTGCAATAAAAGCGTTTCAAAGTAGATTGCGAAACAGTGCTGAACATGTTGCTTCTCGCCTGCTTTTTATGGAAGAGCTCAGAACGATCACCTACCGAACACCACAGCAATCAGTACAAGGAATTAGCCTCATCAAACATTAAAAAGGGTTCCATGCCTCAAGTTCGCATCGAATACATCACGTAGACCATAAAATATTGCTTTTTGGCTGAGATCATGTTCAGCGTGTAGATGTGCGAATGTATTTTAAAATCACAGCAATAATCCAACTGAAAATATGCAAGGAACAATAATTAGCGGCAAATGTGAGGATCATCAACCCACAAATAAACAAACGAACCTAAAGCTCAGTTTTGAGGAGTTTTTTCAACTCGTTGAGTTCCTTTTCGACGACCTGTAAGATGCTGTCGACTTGCTGCGAATTAACTGCTGTTCCAAAGATGTTCTGCCGAACTCCATTTCTGGCTCCCGTATAAAGACGTACTGTTGGGTACGCATGGATACCCGCACTTTGACAGATGGCAGGCCATTGGTCGCAATCGACTTTTGCTAGCTTAACGCGTCCATCTAGCACCTTAAATCAATTTATCTGCTCTTAAAACAGTGACTCGCTGACGTTTCGCTGAATAAGAGATAAAAATGAAACCGCTAGGCAGCAAAGGCTGCCTTCTCGAGGGGAACGCCTTTAAAATAAACGGTCCAACTTAAAACAATTCCCCAAGAACGCTGGTGGTCAATGCTCTTCTAAAAACCGAGGACCCTAAGCGATCTATCATGCACTCTTATTGGAATTATGAAAGTTCTCTTTACAAACCTTAAAGCTCTCTTCCTAAATTTAACAACTTTAAAACTCAAATATAGGATGCACCAAAAAACTTGAAAAGCCAACGAAATAATCACATTTAAATGTCAAAGCATCAAATCCGGATAATCAATTCAATGGGTTTTCCCCACTAAAAAAACTATCCCGTTTGTTCCGTGTGGTGCGCACCCTAACAAAACGAAATCTTCAATAAGCAAACGCTTGGTCATTTCCTAAAGGTTGTGGAGACTTGGCCATCTTTTTTATAGTGACTTCGAAATCCTTTCCACAAAAGAAACGGTCCCGCAACCTGCCCCAGAGGACGAGGGAGAGGGGGAGTAAATTTGAGACGCTGCAGGCTGCCTAGCCGACAAACTGCCTATATTCTTGCCACATCAACCTCGACTAAGCAAGAGAAACACTCCCTACTACCAAATTCATTTCCAGATTAGAGATGCACATGGAAAGCTTCTCCAAGGCACTTCAATATGTTAGAGCTGCTATAAAGTATTTTTGTTAAGAAGAACAAAGCTTTAGGGAAATGTCTTTATAAAGCAAGCGGCAGGATTTAAAAGGACTGCAGTCACTAACCTCAGCAATGTGCTCGAAAATAGGGGCAAACTGAATACAGTGGCCGCACCAAGGTGCGAAAAAGTCCACTAGCCACGGTTGCTCATCATCGAGTATTCTGGTATAGAACTCATTGCCCATTTTGGTCACTTTTGAAGGAAGGAATTCGCTTAGCCACCGCTGCATAGAGCCGTGATCACGCCACCAGTTTATCGGATAATCACTGAAAACTTAGCCACATCAAAATACCAACTAAGTTCAGCATATAGTGACTGGGATTCCCAATATTATCTCCCACCTGTACGACGATCTGCTAGATTTACCACCAACCTACTTAGAAATTTTTGGTATCACGAATTTTTAGCGAAAAACTACAACAGCGAGAAGTGAAAATGTGCAGGAAGATATGCAGCCTTTTACTGGCGCAGCCATCCTGACTACCTTAGTGACCAGATCCGGTATTTTGCGCGCTCCGATCGCAGCTTTTTGATGCTCTTCAGAAGGAACCCCTACACAGTACATATGTCATTATGCGACTGACCAGCGATGATATATTTGGCAATTGGCTAGCGGTTATAGATCAAGCTTAAAGAGAAGAACGCACACATTACAAAAACAAAACAAACATGGGCAACTGCGTCAGATCGGTGGGGAAGAGGCGAATTGTTGGGTAGGAATTCACGCCATTGCTCATACACAACTGTCTATAAGCATCGCAGTCTACCGTTGCGAACTGTACCACTTGAGAACGCTGACGCACTTTGCGAGCAAGCCTTCTGAACTCTGGTGCCAACTAAAAGATGAACTAATTGACCTCTTTTTACCAGATTTGTAAGCAATAGGTCAATCTTTAGTTTTCCAGTCGTCTGGTTACGAACGGAAGATCTAATGACAGATCTCCAACCACTGATCTAGGTGACAGATCAAAGTGAATGTTTTCCGTGAGTTCTTTTTCGAACACATCGGCTGTTCATCGACAACCTTTTGATTACTTGTTTTCATTATTAATGAAATCTTTGTCATCTGGTGAATCAACACCACACAGTCGTTTCCATTTGAACAAGTACAAAGATACCTCTTGACAGGGGCCACACCAGGGGGCAAAGAAATCGACCAGCCAAATTGTGCCCTCAGCTCGACCGTTTACAAGTTTATTGAAATCGGCTGCTGACAGCTGCTGAACCGATGGATTTCGTACATCCTGGAAATCAGTTAAATCAGTAAATCTACGTAAATCCCCAACAGGACCTCCGATTAAAGCTCGTAGAGCGTGGCACTGCTCAGTGACATTCAATAGTGGAAAGTTTACTTGTTCTATTCAGCAAATACACCATAATTTTACCAAGAAATTTTATGCCCGGATAAACAAAACAACGAGTGATTGATGAGAATATGTGACATATTTCACATATGTGCGATTTTGTTGATTTGTAAACAAATTGACAATCAATCTTCTCACTGATGAATCTCGAAAACAGGTGAATATGAGACAATTCATTTCAATGGAAGCAAATCGACGTCATTAAAGCCAGCGTTACTAAGGAACCTTACCAATAAAAACAACAGAGAAATTAAAAGAACCTCAATAAACTCGACAATTGCGTCGACTTGGTGAAATCCGATGTTGGTGTGTGGTAGCCCATTAAGGTAGAATACAGTAGTCGGATAGCTGCAATTTTTAAGACAACACTACTTCAAGGCTATATGACGATTTCGTTATAAATCAACTGCAAAATCCAGTATTCTTCATTCTCACTTTGAAACAAATCAACTAAAACAGTAGTGAATGACAAGGAAGGAAATCGCTCAGGTGCTGAGAATTCAAAGAAGGCACTCAATCTTTCCGCTTCGTTTCGGGGCATCAGTCGTGTTTTAAAGCAATTTTATGAAAAGTTTTTCAGCATCATCGCTTTCTCCAAGAAATGAGTGCAAGTAGCTATTATTTTGGAAACGAGACAGTATCCTCGCCCTTTCTTTAACAATCTCACATTCTTCAGAACAAGGTGGAAACGAAACCACCAACTTCCCGTAGTTGAAAATAATCCTGTGGTAAAAGGTGAACAAACATGGGAAACTTTTATTTGATGAACTCTGATAAAATGAACATTTTTGAATTAAATAAGCAATCGAATAAACAGACAAACGTAGACATGTTTAGGATTGCCCATAGTACTGTCTAACGATGCAGCTTAACACCCACATATTAGCTGGCAATACTGGAAAGAGCTATTTTCCACTAGAAAGTTCATTCTCCTAGATAACTAACAAACGATGAAGTGGGCAAAGACTAAGCTCGCGATCAACCCTAGAGACATTAAGCGAACAAAAGACTCAACCATAGGCTGCGATACGCCATCTACTTTATACGGTAATAAATAAACTCTTCCAATCCAACTTGCTCGAATCATATAAGCATAAGAAATGAGTTGAATAAGAAGTTGTAAGCATAAATGTTGTACCACTTTCATCGAGAAGTTAGCCTTGGATTAACGAAACCTATTTTTTTTCCAAGTATTTAATTCAAGGTTGAATACTCAAAAAAGTGGAGGAAATGTCTTCCAGCATGACTCACATGGGAATGGCTCTATAAATTTATATTATTACTAATAACTAAGAAGCAAAAATTTGTGAGTTCTAACGCCATACTGAATGTGTGTAACGCATTTTATTTCTTGCCTCGGTATTCAAGCAAGAAATAAACTATGCAAACAATAAGAACCATCCCAATCCCACGATAGCTTTTCGGTGAGTAAATCTCACTGAAAATCTGTAGTTTGAGTTCGCAATTGAAGCAAGGGCATCAAAACTTTGTTTGAGGATTTCATACGCACAAAAACTACATATACCAATTTTATATACGAAAAAAAAATCTAGAATGTTCTTTCGAGAATTTGTACGAGTGCAAGAAAAAGGAATTACTACGAATTCCTAAAATGCACTAAGCTCATAGCACCAACTTCCCTTCAACTTCACTACAATTTTACTGTAGCTGATACTTGATGAGTAATAGTAGACATTTAAATTTTCCACTTTCACCTCTCCACCTCAACGACGAAAAAGGCCTTCAAAGTTTGTAATCCACTCCCGTCATGAAAAGAAAAGTGAAAGGAAATCGCACAAGTCATCTAAAAAAGTACCTGTTAACGCCGGCTCGCTCACATATATTAGCATGCTGAACGCAATCAACTGTACCGATGCGGATATCTCCAACCGAGTTGTGCAGTTTGTGCAATTCATGCAGCAACCGCAAGCACGGAGGACACCACTGCAATTGAATGCAACGAGATCTATACACAACAAATTGGAAATTGAGTTACTCTACCCACTGAACTACCATTTCATCGAATGACTTCATCCTTAGAGCATCATCGTGGATGCCGACACAGCCCGATCGCCATCACTGCGTTCACCTTCATGACCTTTCATTTAATGGTGTTACTGCAGGGAATTTTTAAAATGACGCATCAAAGACCGACTTGAAATCCTCAGTCAATTGCGTCGACTGCAAAACTCTAAAGCTTAACTGCAAAAATGTTAGCTGTATCACTAGGAATTGAAGGTGAAGCGCAGCACCTATCTCCAATCCTTATCACATCGGAACTTTGCCGATTTAAAAATGTCGTGACTCACTTCGGCAAAGAGACAATGAAATCGCATATTTCCAGTTTCAAGAGCAGCTCTGCATAACAGACCACATTAAAGGTCGACATGGCTTTTGCAGCGCGTTTTAGAATCAGTGGTGGGGCACCGTCTGGTGTGAGTGAAACCTTGGTATTGAATTTACAAAGAGACTTTAAGCCTGAGCCAATAACATCCAAATTCATTTTGCAGCGTGCAAAAAAGACCGGCAGTACACCGTTATCTTCCATGAAAACACTTGAGAAATAGCCTGCAGGCATGCTAAATTGCAGCTGCTTGGCGATGAGCACCAAGTGATCACGATTACTCCTTAAAGTGCATGCCGTAGAGCGCATCCTTCGTTCACTGCTAACGCATATGTGAAATGCTTCAGTGTTTCTGTGACATATCAATTTGCTTTCTGGTTTCATATTATCGGAGGATGTCCAAAAACGTTTCAACCGTACTGCTTTTTGCAAAATTTAAAACGGTCTAAGTCAGACAAATTACAAATGTTTCCAACTCAAATCACTGAAATATCGCAAGCCCAAATTTGACTTGATTCTATATGTATGAAAAAACCTCCTCCCAGTCCACATGGTCGTTATTTTCACCTTGTCATAAAACGTTGCAAAAATGTTCTGCACTTTTTCCAGTATTATCTTTTAAGAACCTGAATTTCTTTTCACCGATATCGTTAGTGCACCCACTGCTTCATTTTCCAAGCTGCGATTGAGTCGTTTTCATCTTCACACTATTGCTGCGCTTCCCTACTGAAATTCGATGAATTTGTAATCTCTTCACCCCGACGCTTTGCTGACTTTTTTCTTATTCTTCTGTCATTACTTCAGGTTATCTGTTCTACTACCTACTTTTGTTTCGTATCCACCTGTCTTTTGTGCATTTCCTTGCGTTGAGACATGAACGCAGTGATGGATATCAGCTAACAAAAGTAAAATCATCAGAATAAAAATAAAAACACGGCGGAAGCATTAAAAAGAATCAGTTGCTGCAGTTAAGAGCATGCCAACTAGAACGACTACTGAACATACGACCAGGGGAACATTTATCTCCAAAAGAGTTCATGGGAGCGAACGTAGTTCAAATAAAACGATGGCTCACTCTAAACAGCGGTACGCGTTCTAGCTGAGAAGTCAGATCCGAGAAATTAGCTAAAAAGTTGCTTTTAGCACTATGCAACGAACCTTCAGTCGTATTACTTACTCCTACAAACTATTATAAAAATAAATAATCGCAGCACTGCTAAAAGGCAGTAGGATGATCTCCTACAGAATTCAATCGTATTCTGCAATAGGTTACACAGAATCCATCTGGCCGCCGCGTAATTGTTTCCTCATAAATTGTCTCAAAGCAAATTTCAATTGCGTTCGAAGTGGATCGACGTTCATTTGCAACATTCGTTCCAGAACGAGTGACAAAGTAGGGCAGCTCTACAATTGACAAGCATTCGATAAAATATAGGCATATGCCATCTCTGAGAGACGTTCGCGCTATCTAATGTTTATGAGTCGTGGGAGAAATAAGTCAGCAAATTTACAACCCACAGAATTAGATTAATGCCTGTTCGACAAGATGGAAGCGATACGCCTATATTCTCATGGTTAAGGTATGAGGCTAAATTTTAAAGGAAGAGGATATGATAAGACGAACAGCGACAATATCCTTTATCAGCGATGCATGCAGAAAGATATTCGCTTACCGGCGCAAAGTAGTCGATGAGCCAGCTGGTGCCACTTGAAATAGCCTCCTCGTAGTTCTTCTCAGTTAGTGTCACCATCGGAGAGGCAAAACTTTCTCGAGCGAATGTCACCACATCATGCACCGAAACCTTCTTGCCTTAAACAAATACTCAGTAAGTAGATGTCGTGATCGATGACTTCTTTCTTTACTTCCCTATCCCCCTTTTCCTTCCTTCCGATTTGTGTATTCCCACTTCCGGCTTGAAACTGTTGCTCTCTATTACTAGCGCTCACACCTAACGCTTATTGATCTGTGGTTACTAAAATAAAATTATGCTCAATAAAAATCACAATTAAGGAGCAATTTATGAAAGATACGATTAAATTCATATCTAAATCCACAATAAAGGTTTTCAAATTGCACCTAGCTAAGATTTAGTGCGACTGTTCACAAACATGCACATTGTTGTAGCAGCACTATATCCATCAGCAGGTTAATTAAAGCAAAAACATCTATTAGTAGCCGACAGGTTTTTAGCAATAAACCTTATGGGGACTTGATAAAACGATAACTCCATTTTGCACACTAAAATTCATGAGCTATGAAGGGCGACAACAGTCACTTTCAAGGTTCCATCCCAAACAATGACCGGCAGTGGCAACTACAGCCTCGGATTACTGCATATGGTCTCAAATTGCTGTGATTTTATGCCCAGGCTAAAGCAATTTGGTATAACATCTAGTTACGTGCTGCAAAATAACCAGTATAAAATAAAAGTGGTTACTGCAAATCATCGGCTCGCAAACAACTCTTCTTTAAATAAACAAAGAAACTAATTGCAAACACTGTTACGACATCGCTTCTGCATTCAAAAATGTTGGGATATGAAATGGCTATATTCAAATATTTGCAATGAAATATTACGCATTTCGATGTCGGTTATAGTGCTTACGAGCCTTCGTAAGCGCTTATTATTGCACTAGAAATTTGCTTCGAGGATGTTGCACAGTAAAATCAAGGGACAAGTAAGCGAAAAGCGATGATCAAGCACAGCTTGCAAAGTCTGAAGTAACAGCTGACCCTTGCTTCATCTTTCGATGTCTACTGTTCTGTTTCCGAAAAAAAGAACATCGAAGACCTCAATACGGTTTCCCACTGGGTTAACGATTACCTCTGCCAAGCTTCATTTCTTAATGCTTCTTTGGGAGTACATATAATTGCAGCGCGACTATCTGCATAATACAAAAAAATAACGTAAAAACGACAATTTAAATCACAGTATACTGTCAGTTATTACAGCCACAAAACAGTTCCCTAACTGTACTCCTATATCACCTAATATTACTTTCCATGCGCGATAGAACCTCACGGATTAACACTATACATATATATTATAAACTAGAAGCTCAGAGACAACAACAAGAGGAAGATGAACGAATCAACATAAATAAACAAACCATAGTAAATCTCGTAACCGCCTGTTTGCTTGAACATCACCCAATGAGGAAGCTGGTGAATATCGATGCTCTCGCATACAGATTTTAACTTAGAACAATCCGCGACGAACACCTAAACAAAGTAAAAATTAAAAAAAAAACAGTGTAATTGGAGCATTATGCTATCGGTGCGTCAAACAAGGATTTGACCTATTGCATATTAGAGGTAAATTTGGGGCAAAGACAACAACCTTCGTATCGATGGTTGTTAGCCTATAACTCCTATTTCAAATCGGCGAAAATATTCCACAGCTAAGCAGACAACATTAACAAAACATCAGGAATATTCAACTGCTCTTAGAGAGCTGATAATCGAAAGCAAGTATTCACAAACCTTAACAGTATCAGAAAGTTTAGCAGGCAGCGTTTTATACTCAAGATCGTTGTCATCGCTGGAAACTGAATTCGCGAGCAAGCGAACCAGGATCGACGCATTACGACTTTCTGCTGCAAACTGAGCATATTTTACAATCCAAAAGAATCGCGCTACACGAACAAGTCTTCACTGTTTTGATGATTCCAGCTACATGCCAGCCAAATGTTTAACTGGATTTCTTCATTGATTAGTATGTTTAAAAAAGGCCCAAGAGTACATGGAAAGCAGCCCGTTCTCCACAACAGAAGCCATAAAATCACAAAACAAAACCTTACTTAATTAGCGTTAGGTATTTAAGCATTTCAAAATCAAATATCACAATGAGATGAACGTTTTGAATGTTCTAAAGCTATTCGCTAAACAAAAAACCATAGCACAGAAGTCGTCCTAATCGACAATGAAATATTTAACAATAATCCACTGATAGCAAACTATATTCAAAACAATTTGTCACCACAGACATTGCACAACCCCTCAAGATGTTGATTTATGCCTAACTTATATTACTGAGTGTCACCTCTCCACACTTTAATAATACTGCGCATTCGCCATAAGCAATAACAACTGATTACCGTTGTAGACCTGTTCCAACTGTTCAGCAGTGAGAGATTCCAATTCAGGGAGGAAATGCAAAACACTTGAGGCAATCTCCTTCGGGTCAAGGCTGGCAATTTCCTGCAAGCAAACAACACATCAAACAGTTACCCTCAAACACCCCGTCACACTGCCGAAGCGATCTCCCTTCACCTACGACATTCATTTCGAATTTTCAATGAACCCTAACGTTATTAATAAGAGAACCAATCGCGCAAAAACAGTTCCAGCTAAAATGCTCTAAGAAAGTTTTGAAATGGACTACATCAGAACTTATACAGCACGTGATTTGCAGTTGGAATACCTCAGCAGCAATTAGCTTCTTGCTAATGGTTTGCATTTATAAGCATGCACCAGTAGATACATGTGGTACGCGGCAATACAATCACGGAACAGCTTGTTAATTGTTGCTTTCAATGTCATTCACGCTGTCTTGCAATATCTTGCAGTGGCATGTGCCATAAGATCGTACCGAGGCGACGTTCGAATAGGCCAACAGGGTCTTTCTGTACCGATACAAAGTGAGTGAGGAAACGATCAATATAAAGTGCTTCTAGCGAAAATAACCCATAATAAACGTGATCCAATAGTTAGAAAGTTCAAGCGAAAAAATGAGAAGCACTTCTAAAATAGGCTACTCAACAAATCTAAACATTCGGGGAAAGAGTGGAAAGCAGGGAGGGGAAGACAGCGTAAAATCTTAGCGGTGCGAAATCATCGCAAAAAGGCCAGTTCTTACAATACCAACAAATGATACGTTAGTCATTGAATTAGAAAAGTTAGTTTGTACCTCAAGAAGTTCTCAAAATTCATTCCTGAAACCTCAGCCCAAATGTGCCTCTAGAATGAGCAAGACAGAGGTCGTTAGAGAAATGCTTGGATATCCAATTTGAATATACCTGAATCATTGGTAAACTACCTTGCTCTTGAACATATCAGCATCATCTGGTCACCAATTCCAAATTATTTTGACTGCTTTTTTCGCAACTGAGCAGCCCTAACCAAAAATTATATAATTCTTTTCCCATTACCTCAGCTGGACTTTAGCAGACCCGCATTTTGTTCTGAAGCCTTGAAAACCTTTCATATTTTTGAAAGATGCCACTGTAACTATCTGAGAGTTGATTCAATCATAACCTTTAATTATTCCAGATGGAAACAAACAGTGGTTACCTTCTCATACACCTTGCTGATACTGCCCGCTGGATAATAAGCCACTCCTCGCGATCGTCCAAGATCAGCACACAGTTCATCTCTCTTCTGCCCTTCAAAACAGCTCAGAGTTCCGACGTTGGCAAGACCTCTGAGCATTGCCGCCAGTTTCCTCCTTTAAATGACACATCTATTAGCGCCTCAGCTAGTGATGGGTTTTTGAGGAAATTTGCAACCAAATCTTATCCAAAATGTTTGCAACTCTGAATCAGATTCAATAAAGACGACCTCCAACCGTTAGTGGAAATTCTCCCTGAAAGACAGTTGCAGAAACAAGACGTCGCGGAGCTACAGCGACAGCCACCCTTTGGTGCACTGCTAGAATATAAAACTACTTTTTGGCAACAACTCACAGTGTACAAATGCAGCAATTAGCAAGATGCTGCAATGATCACAGATTATCGTTTCGCCTTTTCCCACGCACTCTCTTGTGATTTTTGCTTCAGTTTTCTTAGATGCAGAGGAAGGAGATTACTTCTTCTTCAAAAGCTCTGGAGACAGTACCCGGAAGAAGTTGGAGGTTACATCTCAAATTATGGGGCGCTGCCTCTCGCATGAAACAAGAAACAAATGCGCATACTGTTAGGAAAACATTTTGGAGACGTTTTAGCTCGATAGAGCAGCTTCAAATGAACAATGAGTCTGCTATGTCTCCTGCTCACAGAACGCATCCAACGCTCAAACATAACAAGTTCCGCCAGATGGCTCTCACTTTCAACGAGAGATGACGAAGAAACAAGGATCGGAAAAAAAAATTTTAAAAATTTGTTCATACTTTCACAGGAAATTTACAAAAGACAATTGCGGGAAAGTGGTGAGTAGAAGTAATCAACGCAGATAAGATGGGGTCTTGAAAAACCTCGATATTTTCAAAATGCAGTCCTCCTACGGCAAAGAAAAACCTTATTTTATTGCTTTAATGCACTTCCAAAGTATATAGTCCTTAAAATTCTCCTCATTTCAACAATCAACGGGTATCTCGTATATGGGAGTGGTAGTTGGAAAATTGGAATACTCCTGCAACATATAACACCGCTCGGTCACATGAACACACGTAATTCCTTTCAGAGGCACTTATGTCCCAGGTGATATTCATCGATTAAATATGATGTTACTCTCAGCACTACCCCTTCCTTTCGAGAATAAATCCTTCCAAACTTTGGAAGGAAAATCTCTTCACCTCTTTTTTTCAATGACTTTCTACCTTCGCCTCACTATAAAACCCAAAAACGGTCTACTTTCAGAAGCTTTAGAGGTGAAATATTGTGCTAAAAAAGCGCACGAACATATCTTTCCTGCAACTCTTGAAGGTTTTGCAAAGTTTGAAATTTCACTCGAATTACTGTGCATGGTGGTCATGCATTCAGAACCTCTAATCTCTATTTCAGCAGAACTCAGATTAAGCGAGATAGGAAATAAAGCATACCTATTGTTAGCTGATAAACAATCGTTGTGGTCATCGCAGAAATCGATGACCCATCCCCGTGACGCGTATCGATCCCATTCGACGCTCATATAACGTACATTCGATTTAGTCAGCTGATGAACGTCAGTCAATATACGACTCATTGCGAATTGAAGCAGCTCACTCAACTCACGTTGACCAGTGTAGAATACGCCCTGCACAACAACCACAATTATGCAGCTGCTGCTCAAGCATCGATACACCTCCACAAGTTAGTAATACCACATTCCTGTGATCCAGAACCATTTTGAGAGCAATGGGCAACTCTTGAAGAACATCTACTTCAAATGTACAAACAGCCTCATCAACGCTGCTAGCACTTTATCCTCAGTACGGAAATTACTGAATGAATTTTTCGCTACGGGTAAATAGCGAAAAGATTATTCTCATTTTATTTATTTTCATTCATTAATTTGAACATCCCAAAGTAAGGAAACATATGAAAGTATGTGAGCATGAACAGGAAAAGGACCAACGTTTATAAGGCTACAACTTAAGCGATCAGATACACTTTTTATGTTTTCCTACTATATCACATTTTCAAAGGAATTTTTACACAAATCAGAAATAAAACATCAAACTGAGCATGAAGATGCACTTGATTAAACCCGATGATCGCCTGAAGCATTAACGGAAACAAAGCAATAATACGGCGAGCATTCATTGCCTTGGTTATTGCGAGCCTTATTGAAATCACACTCTTACAACGATAACCGTCGACTATCACTCAGCACACTGTACAATAAAACCGTTTCAGAGGGAAACGAAAAAAATCTTTGCAAGAAAAAAAAAACAAAAAACTTTATATATACCAAATAACTGCATGCGATGCAAGTTTTATCGACTTCAATGAAAGTTGGCTCGTCTAATGTACATTGTTTATATGTTTAACCGCGTCTTGAACATATACACTGAGAAGTTTAAAGGTATTCCTTTCAGGTAGTTCGAATATACTTACTGCATGAAAATGGGAAACGACGTTAGTTCCTTATATGCTTTTTATAATCGTTGCAAAACGCATTTCTTCCACACAGGAAAGAAACATGTGAAGAGGCAATTAAGGAACATATTTGCCATTCCCAGTTTTTTAAAATATGCTTTCCTTACTTACAATGAATCCCATCGTATGAAGCCTTAGTCATGACCGTGCTTTGAAGCATCTGAAGGAGACTGTTCCGAGGTCTACCTTGATGGGAGGTAGACAGAAAGTGTGCCCAAGGGAGTCCAAATTGGGTTGCAGCCGCGTTTCTTTTCCTGCTTGTAATCTGGGTTCTGCCCCATCCATCGACCAGGAATGCACTTGACCTCAAACGCGACAGCCATGTTGGTACCATGAGATGCTCGCTATATTTTTGAACCGCTTAATGGAGGTTTCACCGCCTAGTCACTCATGCATATGTCGGCTGATGTGAATCACTTTACACAGCATAGCTTAAATAAAAATTAGGAGAGAGCGGAATATTCCGCTGCAACTTTCATCCACTACACCGTTTTCCGTGCATTCTACATCAATATTCTCAACGGTCGCGTATCCCATCTTCACAGAAGTTATGTGATGAATTACAACACTCACATTTCCTGCCTATACTTATTTCTCGATCACAAAACTCACTTAATAACTCCACTGAAAATTTGCAGCCTTTTCGTGAGAAAGGCCCTCAGAAATTTGGATATACATATAACTTGTTAGATGCATAACCCATCGACACAATCGCACTCACCTCAGGATAAAGCACTAATGAAGGATATCCCATAACGTTTTGTGACTGACACAGGATTGGATCCTCGGCACAGTTCACAGCTCCGATCCGTAGTGCACCTTCCATCTCTTGTGCGAACTTCCGCCACTGAAATTTTATTTATCGTTTTCGCATAAAAACTGCACTGAACTTGAACAGCTATAAAAATAATTATGAGATGATTTTATAATGTCAAAACATATATGGCCACTCCAAACATTTTAAAAAATGGGGTGGAGAGGGGATGGCAAATCCGGTTATCCTAGAAAATCAAGCAGAGTAAGCCTAGGAATCCTTAAAGAAAAGGATAGGGTAGATTTAGCGACAGTCTAACGCTATCACGAGAATGTCGTAAGGTGGGTAATGGTTAAAGATTTAGGGAACAACTATTTAGTTGAAAATTTTATCTACTTTATAACGCATATCCGAGTGTTTTTGGCCATGGGAAAATATGCCGACTATCCATAATGCATCAAAAGTTTCATAAAATTTTAGAAAGGTTAATACTATGACTGCAGAAAAAAAGAAACTTTCATCCAAAACAATTATGTTACCTCGAAATTTTAGGTAGTCAATAATGAAATATTAAAATAAGAATACATAACAAATAGGTGAGGTGCTTACTGCACCTAATATTTCTTGTTATGAGTACTCTTCAGAAGAAGGAGCACCTGTGGTCGAAGGAGAAAATAGTGGGGGAGAAAAAATTGCCCACACGGTACATTTACAGCAATCACATCCCATGTCTTGCACCACAATGTACGAGGCTCCTCAAAGAACCGATTTTCACTGCACTCACAAAAAGGCCCTTATGTAAAAGTATAAACACCCTATGTAAGGCAAACTTTAACGCAAGAAGTTAAACGATGAGAAGAAAAACAGTAAAAGCGAAGAAATTAAAAATCGAACACACTTGCCGTTGGGGCGAGCTGATGGCAGTGCGAACAGAACGATGAATAGAAATTGACAAACCACAGTTCGCCAGATTCAATCACTTCCTGTTGGAAGTCGGCTCGTGATAATGTTACAATCTCAGCATCGTCGTCGTATATACCTTTGAAAGATGAACACTCCAAAAAAAGGGCTCAAGTAATACAGTAACTATGTGTGATAAAGTAAGTGGAGCTTAAACGAAACAAAACGCTTTCACCTTATCCTTTCTCATTAGAGATGAATGAATGATTTTTTATTGTGGGATGAGCAATGTAAAACAATTTCCCTGTAATTGTGGAGTACCAATACCTAAAAATAATGATAAACAATGAAACAATCTGTTGAAAATTTACTTATTACCATTAAATCTAAGTACAAGACGGAGTGATAGTAATTTCAAACTTCTGAATCAATTAAAAAATTAAAAAGCAACGGAAAAACTTTTTGATTTACCGAAATTATCGCGATAAAATTGCCACGACTGATATTGATTTCCACCTTGGAAATCATCGCTGAGTCCTTTCTCGCCGAATTGATCGTATTTTTTGCGCATCTCCTCATCCATGAGCACTTCGTATGCACGGTTAAGACGTACAAATTCGGTATGAGCATTCTTGTCATCCTAAATCAACTGCTAATCTCATTCACTAGCAGAGGATGGAAAAGTGAATGATTGAGCTGACACCACGTCCTAACATCAGAAAGTACTTAGAATTCCTAAAATAGGAAGTATGATCGAAGTAAGACCACAACCAGAATGCCAAAAAAAGTACGAGAAGCTGGAAAATGTGGGCATCGTTTAATTGTGGAACTTTCCTTCCCAGCATATTTCAAGTGGGAGTGCAATGATGATGTGAAATTATTATATCTATTTTCGCATTTATTCTAAATTAAATAAAATGGTGAGCAGATAGGGAATCTTATGACAGGATCTTATGAATAGATGTTAACGGCGAAAGGAAAGGTCTGCTAATGTCTGTAATGAGAGCTGGAAGAGCTGCAGCTGTGCATGATTCACACATCACGATGCTACTATGCGGCAGCTTTCAGCTTGCGTAATTAAAAAAAGAACTAATTGAGCATATCAACAGGTGAATTAAAATTTGTTCAGTGGAACTTCACACCTGCAACCACCAAAAGCATGGATATGAAAAACTGAATAATGTTAAATTTCTATTTGCAGTGATTTGCTATCTAATCCTGTAAACACAGAGTCAAACCCATAAATCAAAAAATTGACTGCATAAAGTCTAATAAACTTTTTTTGGCAGCATTCTAACACTTCAGTGGCTTTCAAACACAGCAATACGAAAAAATTGCACATTTGTGAATACCTTAACAGTGTCAAGAAGAAAGTCAATTTCCATCACTATTCGACCAGTCGACCGCCGATTCCCAGCAACCGAATTGCGTGGAACGTTAGACGTTTTATTCATTTGAAGCTTAATCAAAGCAAGACCATTCGAGTTTAAAATGTTAAATGCGGCCTATGTGACGTTTTCAACGCACCCGCTATGGTTAGCCAGCAGTTCATAACTTCGGGCATGGCGCCGTTCATCCTGTAGAAGTTGTACTTTATAGATAGAGACCAAAGAATTTAAACTGCCTAATTGGAAACGTTTGACTGCTAGAGGCCAGTGGTCGAATGATCGAACAATAAACATTAGCCAATAAAAAATATGTATTAATAGAGTGTTAACCGGATTCTTATCTGGATGTTTCTGAAGTGCAATCTTCTTAAATGCCTTCCGTATAGCACGATTGTCCGCATCTCGACTGACGCCCAACATTTTGTAGAAATCTTCTTCGGAGGCAAGCAAAGGCAGCAAGGCGAACGTTAGGAATAGGTAGATGATGTACGTCATGTTGCTAGAAGCACTAGTGATGACGTTACGCTCGGCCAAACTCCTCGTGCTTCCTCCCCGTCAGCAGCCACCAGTCGATCCTTTCAAAGAGTCTCTGAAAATTTCATCGCTAAAATAATTGAAATAAAAACGACCAATCCTTTCAAACGTGAAAACACTAAATATTAGGTTCAACTTGTTCAATCATCTAGATTAAAGCACAACGCAATTCCTCGTGCACAAAGTCGGCGCTTTGCGCATCCCTTTAAAATTCCCTTCTGGATGGGATTCCGATTGCAACATGCTACACATTAGCATATCACACTTGTGGCCAGCCGTATTTCCGATATCTATCCTTGAAGAAATACTAACAACACCACTGTGGCATTATTCTCAACAAAGAGCAAAAATAATTGCAATTGCATTTCCTTATTCGTGTGAACAGTGCGAATAAAGGAATAGCTTTCGTTAGACATCAAAAACAAGCGAATTTCCGTGGAAAGTTACATATGCCACTACGATCATCGGATTAAGCTAAAACTGGCTCCGGCTGCGGTCAGGGTCGGGCTTTACTTATGACAATATGGAAACAGGTTAAACTTGGTCCTACTCTAAATTCAGCAGTCACCTTATACCTACACCAGATTAGAGCCGGAACCCAGACTACGTCTGACATATTCAAATTTGAGCCTGGCCCAGTCCACGGTCATGACAGAGACCGAACTAACACCGACTCACAATCACATCTTCAGCAAATGAAGCACACAGAAAATGCGACAACGAACAGCTGTTATTTAAAAACTTTTTTTTTTTCATTTCATTATGTCCATGTGAATAAATGTTTATATGACATTCAAACTCGAGCAGTCATTTAACGCAAAATCGAAACGAAAGTTGAACAAAATAACAAAAACAAGAGAGAAGGAAACTGATTTTCTCACGTATCGTCGTTGATTTCTCCTCTTTTATAAAAGCATCGTTGATTTCTCACCAATAATTTCTTCAGCATTTACTTTCGTCAATACAAAAATCAACATTCAGTGACAGTTGCTCACACATAACATGATAGTTTCAAGAAAGCGGCTGGCAATAGGTGAGAACTGAAAGAGTAACATCTAATGGATGGAAACTTTTGTATAGGAAATTAATTAGTAGGGAATAGAGAGGTATAGAAGGAATAGAAATAGCGCTCTATGTGCTATCAAGTTGACAAAGACACGTCATCGCAACGAGAAGCAGTTCCCAATTGAAGACGCTTTATGTATATGCAATGGGCTGACGTGTCGTTGAGCTGGCAGATCAGTGCTGTGCAAAAGCGTTGTGCGCATGCAGGTGCATTCCCACTTGCTATTCTCGTTGTTTACCTCACAACAGCGCACACTCTCCCACATTGCAGTACGACTGTGGCAACCAGTAGGGTTGAGAGGGCATTCCCTTAGCACCACAGCGAGGGTCTGTCCCTGTCCCAACAGCTTTTCGGTTCGGACAGTGACCAAGACTGATTTTCACTCAAGCCCTGTTTCTACGTTTTGGTTCCCTTCTGTGGATGTTACCTTTTGAGTCGATTTCAGCTGTGCTGGTTGCGGTGTTGTGGGGTGCCACGAATCCGTTCATACGAGCCGGCTCCCAAACCATCGAATATGCGGGTATTGGTAAGCAGTTGATCGTTTAACGTTTTTGCAGTTCGTAAAAATTCACTAATAAGTTGCCCCATAAACGTATAAAAATGCAACATTGCATTCCGAGGTTTTCAAAAAGTGGACCGTAACTGGGTGGCAAGCGGGCACCAGAAAGAATTGAAAATTGTACTAATTTCTAGAGGAAGTCATCCAAGAGCGCTAAACTTCCAGCGCCTTCGACGCTTTTCAGTGGAATGAAACTACATCGTTTACAGATCACGTAAGTATAACTCCCTCTCCCCCCTCCCTTCTCAGCAAATTCACCACTCGATTCCAATTGTTCACTGTGAAAAAAAGTGATTTCAAGCAGACTTTTCATTCAAAAATAGTGAGCACGAAATTTTACAAGTTTGGGAACGAGGGGATGGGGACGGGCCACGTGTGATTCAGACTTCGCTTCGTGTGGCTGCTCCTTATCGGTGATTACTAACAAATTGAATCACATTAGTAACCGCATAACCACTTCAACTTGGTTCCAAGCCAGCACGATATTCTAGCATCCCGAAGTATCCAACTCAGGAACAGTAGCTTATTATCTAATACTCACATAAGAACAGAAGGTCGGTCGAATATTCATCGTATTTGCTGAGTGACGAGATTAATAATTGAAAAACTAAAATTGCTTGTTTATATGGGAATAAAGTTATGTTGCCTTGCAGAATCAAGCAACCACCTGACGCAGTTAGCCACAAAACTTTGGCGAATAGCCTTATGTTGGAGATTTTCGTTGCCTTTTGCGCTGAATCAATGTGGATCGGTGAGTGAATTCTGCACCTTCACGATTAAGTGGTGCCTGGCCAAAATTGCTTGTTTATTTTTCTCTGTTCTCTTAAACCAAAGTATACTTTACATGTTTTTTTGTTAGTATCATTTGCGATGTTCGGCAAGTAGGAAATTTCCTACACTGCCAAAATCGTGAAAACAGTAAAAGTCAATGTGCCAATTGAAGCTGTTTAAAGAAAAAGGGAAATAGGATTGCTAGAGTAGATGGCGAATATCATATTTGTTTTCCGTTTCGTTATGACTGTAAGCTTGGAGAAAAGAGTTGACGGGCAATGTGCGAATATCAGTTTACTGAAGGGTTTTTTGAATCCGAAGGATCGAGGGACGAAATCAGCAGCGATGACACATTTTACGGAAACTGCATGTGAGTGCATTCAGTGTGCGTAGGCAACAGTGCAAATAGTACGTTCTACGTCAGCTGCAAATCTCTGCGGGGTTGTGTTTACTCTGAGCGCTGCTACCTCAAGTTAACCAATCACCTCACTCGAATTTAGAAAGGTGGCAAATGGGTTGTTTTGAGGGGTCCGATTTTGTGAGTAATAAAGAAGCAGCTGGAAATAACATTATTAAAGCGTAAATATTTTAAAAGAAACATTCAAGCGGGGAAATCGAATCCCCTCCTCAACTCAAAATGTCTTTTGCACTCGAGGATAATCTATTGTTACGCATCCACTCGTATCTTTCTCGACAAGAATCTTCGTGTGCCCTTTGCAATTTTAACGATTTAACTTACTTATGAAGTGTAGCGAACGGTACCTAAGTTTTTACTGATTGTAATGAAAAGGTATTGTAAAACTGAAAAAAAGGTACATCAATCGCATTTCTCTTTACTTCATTGTCGTTTGTTTCCCGTTGTTGGCAGTTTGTTTATTGCTCACTAAATGTTATGCTGTTATGGTAGTTATTTAAATGCTTGCTGCCTCACCAATACAGAACTGTTGAGGTGCTCTTCGTGGTCGTGTTGGCAAAGTACCCGATAACGTTCGTCGTCCCGACCGTCAACTCACTCACGTTCCTCTTCACAGCTCTCTTCGGGCGCCTCATGGGAGAGAATGTCGTTTCGGCGAATCTTCTCCTCGGATCGGCGCTCATTCTAATCGGCATTGTGATCTCATGTACCGCCCACTGAAACCTATTACTTCCTCCCTCCAACCCTCCCCCCCTCCCCCTCTCCCTCCGTCCAGCATAACCGCACAGGCAACTCGCGTAATCGTTAAAGACGTGTCAAAGTGGTCATTTTAAGGTTTTTATTTATTTCGCAGGAACTTTAACACTAAATGGAGGGAGATATGAACATTTCAGCATTAAATACAACGATGATACGTAGATATATTTCACAGTTCAGCGCATAAGTTGTCGATAGCAAACGTCGTACAAGTACCATCCCACTCTGTTATTCACCCATGCTACTCTCGTTGTACCCCTCGAGCTTCGTACCACCTTTGAAGGGTTTCCATGTCGGTTGAAATTAAATGCGATGTACATTTTGCAAGTAAGTATATTTTCTCAGAGAAATTTTTCAATGTATTGTTGGATTTTGATTTTTACACAAATTTCTTCTTGCTGAGACTGAGATTTGTACTGCTCTACCAGCCTTTACTCTATTCCTTTCAAAATTTGCGAGTCCTTAAATTAAGCTGAACTGCGACATTATTTGCGAACTCTCGACGTTGGATAGACCTCTCGAATTTCGCAACCGTCAAGTGAACATAAAGGAAAAATAGCAATATCAAAAAATGTTAATGAATTCTTTCTATCGTTTCTCACTGCGGTCAATTTTTTTGAATGCAAAACATAATAGGAAAGGCAGATTTTGCCCATTACTCAGCAATACGTTTCACATAAGGGAAGTTCGCTGTTCATATTTGTCGAGTAATTCCCTCCACTACTCACATATACACCCTGTTGAATTTGTGCGTTCAGAGTTCTACCAACGAAAGTTCACACTCTGTGCGAATTTTCGAGGAGCACTGTGGCCAAGTGTACTCTCAAGCAGAGCGTTACACCATCGCATAAGCGTTTCACTGCATGTTCAGCCTATCACAAATCAACGGAATTCTTCATTCTTAGCGACTGACTGTCTTCGTTTCCTGCAACCCAAAAGTGAAGAATGTCTCTTTGAAAAGAATGAGCGCATCAAGTGTGAGCACATTTAATGCTTATATAGAAATCTTTGCATCGTGACAGCCGATCGAAGGAAATGTATCGACACAAAGAAAGTGATCGGAGAGCACAATAATTCTGAATAGCACCGAAAGCTCTTCATTGCAACACTGTGGAACTGCATCCGCGTTATCGACACATCATAACCAAATAGCCTCTTTGAATGCTGAAAACAAGGCCAACGTCGCTTCCACTAGATGTCTTCATCGTTTGCCATCACGAAACAGGACAACGATACAGCCAACGTCCAAACTGCCATCAAATTCCGGTAAATCGTATATCCGGCAGACCCTTACAGTACCATTGAGAATAACACTACACTAAAGCGGTTACAACGATTGCTTTGCCGTCTAATCACGAAAACCAATACGCAATCCACTTGATGCACCCGCAACATCATTAAAAGGACTTCCTTTCCTAGGAGAATTGCTGACTTTGTTGATTGCCAAATAACACCAACGACTAATTATTTCCATACGAACACCGCGAAGAAACCGCCTCCATTACTGCAACGTGAGCCGGGTTACAACTAGAGTCACGATTCGCCAATGTATTAACTGACTAGATATCTCACCTTAATAGCCGCATATGTTCAGCACTCTTTGCATTACTTCATGAATCCGTCTTCTGGCGACTGCCCCCAACAAATCGAGGAATGTGTTAAGACGAAAGCACATCAGAAGTGACACCCGAAAACACCAAAAATAAAAACCTCACTGAACTAATAAAACTCCCTACCCCACAAAACGTTTTCCAAATCGCCACTAACATTCGCATAATAACTTCGATGGGAAGAGCAATCTTTAAGAATGGTACCCCAATTCATCGTACCTCTAGCAGCGATAAAAATTACTTCCCCTCATCGGTAACACAACTCACTTCACTAAATGAAACGATCAACGCGAATGCAAATAAATCAAAGCGAAATATACAATTTGCGTAAAAAAAGCAACAAAAAGCAAAAAACGAAACGCACTTTCAATTCGAACCATCGCGAATATAATTTTTTAAAGGAAATCACATGAAGAAAGCCATTCGAACAATACATACCATCAGAACGTGCATAAATCATACAAGTGCCACTTCCGTATTCGTAAACACTGGGGTATATCATCGACTAGACCCTATTAAATGCATCCAACGAACTTTCGCGAAGATAACGTCGACATAAGGAAGGCGATTTTGTTTCCTTTATGACAACACAAGAGCATATTTTGCAGCACCAGTAACTAATCTTAATTGAATAATAGCGCAGTCGACAAAGTAGCGAACGCATTTCATTCCTTCTTGAGTTAGAGCATTTCCGAAGAACTTCAATAGTCAATGAATGATTGCTGCAAATAAAATCACAATAATGCGATCAAACCAATCCAAACAACAATAGCTCTGTGAAAGGCGCCTTAAGCACAACTGCACAGAGAATACAATATAATGCTTACACTACGAATCAAAACATTTCGCATAAACTAAACGAAAACCACCCACCAAACACATTCATTTCTATGCAAGAAAAAATCACAATGAAATTTGAGTGTCTCTTCATTGCAAATAAATTCGCCAAAACCGCTCGTGCAGACCCCTCAGAATGCCTGAAATAAACATCCGACATTGAACTCCTCCGATCACTTCAAACAGCGACATATTCACATCTAAACAAGTTGTTGGCAACATCACCAATTCGCTAAACAGTTGCTTCAATTACATGGCATATGCCACTTTACAACCCCACATTAATACATTGTACCATTAAAATAAAGGCGTAACAGTGCTCGGATTTCATAGATCGTTAGTAGGGCTCATAAGAAAATAAAAAATCAGAAGTCACACCTCAGCCGGATCAGTTGCCGCGTCTGGCAGTTTCTCGTTCGCGCTCGAAATAGATGCCTCCATTGCTACTGCAGATCCTTGCGCTGTCTCCGAAGTACGCGACGCCCCCACAAGCTGAAAACCTTTTATCGCATCGAAGAAACAGGACAAATCAAATAACCGGAAGGTATAACTCTTTCCAGCAAGTAATCGCACAGCCGCTTTCCTGTGTCCGATAGATGGCTAAACAATAAGCACATCGCTTCCGTCGTCATATGGCAACGTAAAATAAAACAGCTTGAAACCTTCTAAATTCCGCTCTCAAGATGTTAAAAAAAAATGAAAGCAGCGAAATGAAAAGCAAACAACAAACAAATTGACCAGAAGTTCTTCTACAAGTTTCACTCCTCTTTCCGTCCCTCCCTTGCTACCTCCCAGATATTCGGTCCCGTTGCACTCTTAACATATCGTCCCATGTGCTTCTTCAAAAGTGACGCCATAAAGACAGTCATAACAGAGGACATCTTTAACGCGCAAATTAAAACTCGTAATGCACATCAACAATCTTTCAGAAGCTCGCTAGGAAATGTATAAGGCAATTGCATCATTCGATTTTTCTTGTTTCATTCCTTTGAATGGAGAATTGCTCTGATTTTTTCTCGCAGACTTTTAACGAATGACAAAAAAACAGTAAACAGGAAAATCCGTCCTAGGCACAAAGAGAAAAAAGTGAAAAAAAGCATCTAACCCTCGCGGTACAAAGCGAAGCCGCCAAGTTTGTCTTGCTCCCTAACTCCTGCAAGGTGAAGTCGGTGCATACAGGAATCGGACGACCATTCGGCAATTTGCAGCAAGGCTTTAGAATCTCATCGAAGAATGGATGCACGCAGGCATCCAAAGGATCCAGACGCTCGTCAGGCGGATAGAGCAGCAATTGCGAGACCAGTTCGATCGCTTCAGGATTAGTTCCCGGACGAAAGACGAGTGACCATGGAATACCCTTAAGTGTTTTATAAAACTACCCTTCAGCAATTGCCACACATTAAAAATCTTCAGGCAGAAGATAAGAAAATGGTACAACAGCTAAGAATGCGAAAACAATGAGAGAAGGAATATGCAGATAAGTGTTCAAAACGAGTGTCCCCCATTTACTTACTCCTTTTTTCTGTCTGCAGTTTTCTGCTTCTAATCCTTTACAGTGTCAGTGAGCAATGAGAACTCAAATCGTAAGAAAATTCAACACTTGCACCTGTAACCGAAAGAACTTTCTTTGTGAAGGTGATTAAGGTTACAATAAAAAATACACTAGTACGGCACGCAGCCGGAAACCTAAAGACTAAACGAGCTGAAATGGTACCAAATAAGCAGAATAAATGCGGACTGTCGTAAACGCTAGCAGTACAGACTTTCGGTCTTTTCGGCAGAGTGTTTCCCTCTTTCTCCCTCGAAAATTTCAAAGCACAAGGTAAAATTAGCGGCCAACCTTGATCAGAGGGAACTTGTGTTCCTTGTAGTGTGGGTTCATCTGCAGAACGTGTTCCTTCGTTGGTGTGCCCAGGATTTTGATGATCTCCACCAACTGGTCCACTCCGGAATCTCCGCAAAATATGGGCCTCCCGAGCAGAAGCTCAGCCAATACAGTACCCACCGACCACGTATCAATGCTAAATGAAAACGTCCAGCAAGCCAAGCAAATTCCTCTAATCATCAATGACACATTTCATCTTGCTCTCATCTCTATAATCAATCGCACTATTACGCATGATTACTGACAAAAAACACATGAAATCACGTTCCATCCTCTCAAGTCACAACACAAACTTAATGAACGGAAGTTCCGATGAACAGTGAATTATTGCACACTGATTTACTATAGCCATTCCCCTTAACATTCAGAAAAGCTTTAATAAGATCCCCTTTTCTAAGATGTTGCAGGAAAATGAAGCAATCCGAAACAGATGCAACTCTATATTTTAAAAATGCTAAACGGTAATATCACAGTGGCAATTCTCACGCTAAACATCAGTGCTATGAGTGCAAAACTGCACACATTTCCATCAGCACACAAGCAAACCTATGTTATAATTTCTATTTTTAGGTAGGAAAAGCAATGCACAAAAGTATGGAGCAACCTGTTCCTATAGTCTGTAGCTCCGAAGATCAGTTCAGGCGCACGATAGTATCGAGAGCAGATGTACGATACATTCGGCTCACCCTTGACGAGATATTTCGCCGACCCGAAATCACACAGCTTCAGTACGGCCGTCTCAGGGTCGATCAACAGATTCTGCGGTTTGATGTCTCGATGGCAGATTCCTTAAGGACAAACAGCACGTAATGCCCATAACCGTCATGCTTCAACTTCTTAACGAGAACTGTGAACGGATGGTTCGACTGTCAACGTTCCTACTGGTGGTCTATTCAATTTCGTTACTGAGCAAAGGATAGATGGACTCATGGATGAGTTCCACCTTCCAGTTTTTCTGATGTGATTGTAGCCTCAGTCGACACAGGGGGAACTATTTCCTTCTTTTTCCTCTTTGTCATATAGCTCTTTAAAAACATGCTTGTGAAGACTTTTTAGATACTGACCGTGGTTTTCAACTAATATTCCACAGTCAGGAGAGCGGCGACAGTAGGTGGCCTCACTCATGAACGGCATCGACAAATGAGTTACTGTGATGTGCCTATTTGGTACACACATCAAATGAACAAGTGGCATAAAGGTGAAGTCGAAAATTCACTAAAACCAACCATCTTGGTTATTCAAAAGCAAACAACGAAAATTTCAACAAACCAATGCCGTGGATATAAGACAGCGCCCGAAGCAGTTGGAACATATACAGTTTCACGTATATGATTGGTAACGTTTGCCGCAGTCTCGCATAATGGCGCTCAACACGATACACCGTATCCGGCACGTACCTGTAAATTAAAGATCCCAAAAATTGCACTGCCCATTTTTGGCAGCAAATACACTAAAAATATTATGAATTACTTTAGAAATCTCACATAACACTAGTGAACATTTCACAGAATCTGATAAAACTCTCAAACATGGAAAATAAAGAGAATGGATTTCTCGAAAGCCTCTGCGAAATAAGGTTTCCTCAATGGATCAGAAATTTTTAGCACTTAGGGAAAGTCATAATGCCATTAAGTGTGAAAACTGCAAGCACTACGTTAATAAACACCTGATGCTTCTTTTTGATCCAGCATCCGCCCTCAGAAGCATCGCGACTGTTAGCAACCTTACCACTGGCGAACTAGTGAACAAGAATATATCGAAAATAGTTTTCGAAAGTTTGCAGCTTTCTGTCACGGCTTTCCAGTGAACGCAAAATTAGAGTGCAAAACCTCAAAAAAGGGCATTCTGGGAGTCAGCTGAAACTTAATCATACGCAGCATTTGATTTCAACGGTCACTCCAAAATTTTTTCCTGTCGATCACCAAACGCTCCCAAATATAAAGGCCGACTTCGCCAGCTACAGAGAGGAAAGTGATGAGGTGAGAAATTCTGCTCTGCTCAAAATCACTGCATTCGGTATTTCAGCGCTTATACCACCAATGGTCAAAACTGACAACGAACTGACTGCAAAAAGATTGCCGACTTCTAGTGTAATGATTTTCAGGAGGTTGTTTTGCATTGCATCACTCATCCCTCCTCCTGAAAGCTAAATCACGTCCTAACAGTAGCCTTTTGCAGGAAAATTGAAGATAGCATACTTACTCGAGGATTAGATTGAGGTATACTTCGTCTTTGTTCTCCCCGCCCGAATGAAAGAAGAACTTTAATTGGACGACGTTCTTGTGATCCAACTCACGCATGATTTGCAGCTCTCGATTTTTGAAACGTCTATCCTGCAGCACCTTCTTGATTGCTACCAGCTCACCGGTGCTGGCCAATTTTGCCAGATAGACCACTCCAAATGAGCCGTTACCTATCACCTGAAAGATTCACTCTCTTCATCGTGCACTTGCAAAGAACATTATCTGAAAATCATAAGAAAAAGCCCTTGTGTACCATGGTCTCGCAGACAATAAAACAGAAGTGTGTTACACATAACACACTCGCTCTTGGCACTTTTAATCATTAAGCTCATCCAAAGACGTTGTTTCACGCACAATGGGAAAGATGGCAAGCGGAAAGGGCAGCTGACCTTTAGTTCAAATGGCTAATATCTTTCTGATTTTTGCAGAGGAAATACAGTGCAAAATTTGACTGGAATGGTTCGAAAGTAAACGATTGGTCACCTACCTCCTCCTTCATATTAAATTGGTCACTTACTCCCTCCTTCATATTAGTGACCAGAGATTCGCTCAATTTTTTTCGAAACTCGCAAAATTCGCTTTATTACTGAATGCCTTCTTTGAGAAGGTAGTTCCCCTTTTGAAGAGAAAAATTTTTAAAGGACCATGCTGGCATTATATCGTCTGCCAAAAAAATGGATTACGTCAAAAATTACTTAACACTCTTCCAAAATGAGTATAAGACCTCAAGGATATCCGAATTCAAGAAAGCTTAGAGGATGTGCCGAAAAGCATGGAAGCTAAGCTACTAATATAGAAGCCATAAAGTTTGAAGCGACTACCATAAGCCAAATGAAACATATGAAGACGATGACTTCCTTCATATGCATAAAATGATTTAACTTTCTGACATACCTTCACATCCGAGTACTGTACCAGCACCTGCTCGCTCCCCTGGGCAGGAGATGCCATCACGGTAGTCATAGCAGAAAATCTGATCCGACTATCGAAGCTGCTGGTTTATAGATAAAACGGGCGGCGGCTAACGCCCTTTACCCAAATAAAGAGGACCGCCTGCAAAAGCATTTATACCATTTCCGCCCGTTCAAACCGGAAGTTATACCCAAAATGCAGCTGAAGAAATAAACTCCAGCATAAAGCTATTGTGAAAAGAGAGTGATAAAGACGGAAAGAAAAATACGACGACGACAACCGCGCTAAATGTGAGTACGACAGTAGTCATATGATTATTGAGCTCTTTCCATATAGCCGAGGGATGATAGCGTGAAGGATATTATGGTTTCGCCAAAATTTGAGAACTAAAAACAATGGAAATGACTGCCGCATCACTCGTGCTCGGCAGTTGTAAAAATCGTATGCAAAATTTTCCGACAAAAGGCATAGAAAATCGGCAAAAGTTAGTCAATATCTACTAACCACCCAGGTCTTTTGAGCTATTCAGCATGTGGTTTCATACTGCATGCCTCCATCCATCTTAAAGTTGGCTTATCTCATGCAGCAGCACGATATTCCTTCTTCTCGTTTATGCAGGCTCTGATATCCTTTCAAGATTGGCTAGTGGAGACGGGAGGAGGAGGGAAGAGGGTTGTAGAATTATTCTCACTCTACCTTTCCGCCTTCCTATGGGACTAGTCAGTAATAGTCGAGGCAATTTTATAATTCTCCTACATGTTTTGTTAAGTATCACAATGGTAGTAACATTCGATGTCGTCTCTATTTGAATGAATAAAGCGAAGTAGGCATTTAACTGCACTCTGGCGTGAACGATAAAGCAACAATAACAGCACAACAATAAAATAATAAATATATTTGATGGAATCAGCAAGCACTTAATAACAATGGATGGAAAATAGCAATGAATATGAAAGCAATTATACGAGACTGTTGAAGAATTCAGTCTTGAGAGCTCCATAGGCCTACAACTAATCTTAGATTGCAACTCACTAAACACCACCTCAATTTTTACAAATGAAAACAATATGTGAATGTCTGGCACAAAAAGAAAATAAGAGGTGGTAAAACTTAATGCACAAGAGATAGAGCATTTACATTCTAGACATTTTCCGCTGCCTTAGAAAATGAACACGCGATTTATTTATCATTTAAAACTAGGTTCTACTAGTGGTGAACTGTTTTTCTAGCTATAGATTAAACTCGACCTTGAATCAACCATAGGGAGACAGGTTAAACGTGACCCTGCTCTTGACTTCGGGTAGGAAGTTATCGGGTGACGGGGACCGAGTTTAACTCACCTACATATGGCCACGGTTCGAAACTAATTTGGGTCGCGATTGGAATCAGATTTGACCTAGGCCTTTTTTATCACATTTTGGCGCCTCTAAAAACCCAGAAATAGTGTCGAGATGAGGGAATGGGTGGGGAGACCATGCTTAGGTAGTCGCCTCGCACTTAATTTTCGCTTCGCGCTTTTTTGGTTGGATTTGCCTTAACCTTATATCACTCTAATTCCTCCTCCCCTCCCCCTCTATCTGACCAGGGAAAATACCCATACCCTGCATCGCTTGGACGTACAATTGGCGTAGCATTCAAAATGTGGCTTCCGTCATCTTAAAGAAGCAAGACTTGGCTAACCAATCCCAGCCGTCCCAAAATACACAATCTAGGTTCTATAGGGAAAAACAAATCGTACATAAGGTCTACAACCATAACGAAATGAGGAGCTTGAGGTCAACATGGTGTGAACTGTGCTCATCAAATTTCATCACAGTCGTTTTCGTAACTGGTCAACTAACAATATCGGACGAACAGAAACACACCTGGATATGCAATTAAACAGAAAAACAAAACAAATGCAATTGGACGGAACGGATTACACCTAGTTCCGGCTCCAGATATAACTCGGGGCATGACCACCGAACATAGGCCAAGTCCAGTCCCGCTGCAAGTCTTGAGTTGGGCTGGTTCAAGCCCAAACATGAGAAAGGTTTAACCCGTCTCATTTAGACATGCAACAATCCACATATTGTTGTCTCCAGTTGCGCTCTGGTTCTAGTGGTGACCGACTTTAACGAACAACCTGCATAAACACAACGCAAGACTGGCATAATGCGGTTACAAGTTTGAACATAAAATGCAAATGTGCAAAAGTGCAGATGGCCGAGCGAGTGATCAGCAGAATGCAACAAAAGCTGAAAATGATTTTTTTATTTTTATTTTTTTTTTGAAGATAGAGCAGAAATAAGCACAACATATCCACTGATAACGACATGGTCGTGGCCAACGAAGAACAGAGTCGAGGATCACATTATCGTTGAACAGACATTTTTTATGGTGCCTAGCTTTGGAATTATGTTGCTGCAAAGCAGTATTTTCCATTGATGAGACAACCCAGTGCTATGCACTATAAACGACATAACGATAAAACCTCACAAGCAGAAAACAAAAAATCCTCAGAGTGAAGCTCGTAACCAATCATACTGTTGGAGGGAAACATACCAAATGTTAAACGCCTAAGTTCTTAAAGAAGAAGAATGTAACGTATGGAAATAAAAGTGAGGTAAACATGAATAGCCCGAATATCGCACTTTTTACATAGATTACAACACTCCAACATCTGAGACCACCGCACACATCTACACCCGCATAACACCTCGTGTCATCCACGCACACCAATCGCGCTCACTCAGAAAAGACTGTCACTGAGGGTATAGCGCTGCTACGTATGTCACATGTGCATCAGTGCAGGAGCTAGAAGTCAAAAAAGTTTCTTGACCAGCAGAAAATCAACCAGCTGGACTTATGCATATGTTGGGGCGTTTGGTGGCTGGCTTCGTTGGCGCTTCAAGGCAGTCGTTGTTGTGCTTCGGCAGAAGTAATTTTCCATCGAAGACTGCGTGTTTTTCTGGTGCTTCTGCTGGATACTATCGGATGTCGTCTGCTTGTGACGGGATGAAATTCCTCAAGTAAGGTTTCGCTGCTTTCATTAGCCAATCAACCTTGATGCGAGTCGGTGTGTTCACAGCTAGCAAGTGACAGAGGTCCACACTAACTTAATACTTCTGGTGACCTTCACACTTCCAGTGTCCCCTCGACTCTTTTTTTCACATTTATACTACCACGTTCGGCACTTCTGTCAATGAGGGAAGAGGGGGAGCACATATTACTACAGCGCTTTTTTTTAATGAGACACGTTTTTCCCGAACGATGACAAGGACGCATGAGTGTGAGGATCTTCCAATGACCCATAAACGCGTCGTCTAGCACCGCATCCTTCATCTCCCTCTGTGAGCACGTATGCGTACTGCGACTGAACATAGAGGAACGTCGCTATCTATACAAGTAGTAGCATCCTTAACGCAATCACGCCTGTAAAAGCATCACCACATCAGGTCAAAGTGGGCAATCAAATCAGTGGACAGGGCCGTGCGCGTGGCCATGGCTGCGACTCAACAGTCAGCACGGCCTGTACGGTTACTTGATTCCTTCGTTTCTGCTGGCTTCACCACGTTCGCCCCCTTCCCCCGCACCCCTCTCCGTCGCTTTTCGCTCGAAGCGTAGCCCAAAAGACGAGTTTGTCTGCCTGCGCTTACTCTTAATAAATATTAAAATCCTTCACTCCGCTTCATAAGCTTTTGATTAAAATCCGTGTCCACCAAAAAGACCAAAATGTTGAGTCCTTGAATGAGCCGCTCGAGTGCCATTTGTGGCCTTAAAATGAAACGACGTAGTGGGTGTTTCCCTTTCCGTTTTCGGTCGTGGTTGGCTACCTTCGAACAAATGAACACAGCGACTAATCGTGTCTGTTCCACATTTCTTCGCCATTCTTATTTAAATGCTTTCGAATTCTTCTTCATAAATTTTGTTATTGTTCTCACCTACTATTATTTCCCTGTCTCCATGCATCGAAAGGTTTTATGCAACACACTTCTTACGGCACACTCAAAATCAACCATATTCGCTACACTAGTGGTGGTGTTGCAGTCCTTGCCGTTGAGCTTGCAAGGGTCGAATACTTGCAAGAGTTCGTCGAATATTATTAGAAGTGATAGACAAAACTAATCTCTTCGCAAGCTCCACAGTTTGTCGTAGTTTCCTATAAGTATGCTATAGTGTACTTTTGTAATATTCGACGAAACCGTGGCGTCATCTCCAAATTTATATAGTTAACTCGATGACACATAATTGTATCACACCTATAAACTATGCGCTTTGTTATGTTTGCACCATCTAGAAATAGTAAGTTGACGTGCATCCACAGCACTTTGTGAACTTTGCACACTGTGCAGCCACTAACCGATTTATTGAATATACGAGTGGTGCATGTGGGGCATTCCCATGATAACGGCAAAATTGGTCAGCGCCCTAATCACGTAAGAAAGTGGTTGCACGAAAGCTGTTTTTAGTATGCAAAACATTGCATTTTCGACAACAGAACACAATGCACAATTATTGACATACACCACACATATATGACACCCACGTGGATTCTACCCAACGACATACATTCACTCGGAAGACGAAAGATACGCACAATAACTGCATAGATTTTAGCCGACAATGCGAGATCGATAGGGAAATTTTATGGCGTATTACGAGGAGCGTTGAAAGCACTACCATGCATTTGGATTTTTAATGAAATGCTAGGGGTCGGTTTATTGAAAAAAATCGACTAAGATACTTTTAAGACTAGGCAGGTATGCGTCAAAAGCTGTGTAGTGATAGACATACATACCAAAAAACAAGAGAAAATTTTGAATTTTTTATTGAGTTAGATGTAAAAATTGATAACATTTTACATGATTTTGTTGTAACAATATGAACATATATATCTTGTAACAACAATATGAACAATGAACATATTATTTGTAGTAACAAAAAAAGAACAAAATTGATACATTGTAAACTTATTACTAAATTTATCGACACTATTAATTTTTAGGTTTATAAAGGATTGAAATTGAATTTCAAGCAGCCGAACTGGTCATGTTTGATCAATATGTCATTGGAGATGCCTGGTGATTTATATCCAGACAGATTTGCTAGTTGAAGGGCAACTGATTCCTGCATTTGTAGACAAGACGAAGCAATCGCGATCGACCAGGAACTCTTCACCGAATATGGCTTCAGTGTGGATCAGTTGATGGAATTGGCTGGCCTGAGTTGTGCGCACGCAATAGCCTCCTCTTTCCCCCGCGGCAAAGTGCTCGTCGTGGCAGGACCTGGCAATAACGGTGGTGATGGATTTGTTTGCGCTCGTCACCTTAAGTTGTTTGTTCGTTTTTGGTTTTTTTTTTTCAAATCCTGTCGGTGGTGAGTAGGCCTCGGTGGCAGCTTGCGGCACTATAAGCTGATTGATCTAAGGGTTCAGGAGGTTCTTTTGTTATATTTACGTATTAACGTAGGATTCAAGGATCACTCGTTATTCGTGCAGATACCAGACGGGGCAGAGATGACATTAGTTATTAATCGGCACTTGCTAAATTCGAAAGCCATTATACCCTCCGTGGGCTCTTCCTTGCTACTGCTGCAACTTTCTGACATCCATATCTGTAGGAAATGTTGGCTATTGTCAGATTGCTGTAAGGTTGATTGATTGTTTAGTGATGTGTTTACTTCTTCGTATTTTTGTGCTCATTTATATGGCGTAACATCTCTACTATATTCCACACCATTTGTTAAAGGGATTTATTGTTATTTATTCCTTGCTATTACCTTATTACTGAAGTTGCTGTGTATTGTTTCTTCATCTTTTCATACTGATGCTGTCACAAAACGGGGAAAGGAAGCGTGCCCGATTAAATAAGAGACTAGAGCGAGTCAGATAATTTGACGAGGTCATTAAGGGTTGGTGCACAAACCGTTCGGTGAGGGTATTCGTCTTGAGATGCCTGTCTATTGAGCGAAATACGTAATTCCATCTGCTGTTTAGTTATTGTTGAAGTGATTAGTTAACAATGTACATAAGTCTTGTTGTTCAGGGTTACACACCGTCGATTTTATATCCGAAGCAGTCGAGCAGTGATTTGATGAAGCGACTCGTGACTCAAGTTACGAAAATGGGAATCAACTTTGTCAACATAGATTCCATTAAACAACCTTCGGATATCTGCACGGATTACACGCTGGTTGTTGACGCCATCTTCGGCTTCAGCTTTAAACCTCCACTAAGATCTCCTTTCGACACGATCATCGATGCTATAACAAAAAGCGCTGTGCCAGTCTTTTCGATCGACATTCCTTCAGGTGCAGTTGGCTATTATTGCTTGCTGAAAACTTGCTTTGCACGAGGTGCACGTTTACAGTGGTGCTCGAATGTTGTGCACATTGTGCGTCGCCCATTTTATAGTATATTTGCGCTGTATTGCACAGCAATGCTTGCATTGTGCAACAAGATAAAATCAAGTGCATGTGCAAATAATCCATCTTTTTTCCCAACTTCTGAGTATATTTCTGTGTGGACGATTCAGGTGGCAAATATATCGCGCACTGCAATTTCTAAATCAGTCTATCGGGCAAAACAAGCTCCTTTCATTTTGAGAAAATGAGCACGGTACAACGACATATTCATAAGCATCTAATTGATCGAAATGAATCATTTTCATCCAGAAATGCTTTAATGATGAAGAGCAATGTGTCTCGTTAGGTAGCCTTGCTAATCACTTGTGAATCGATATTACTTCCATAACCAGACAGTTCAGCCATGCAGAATATGTTGAAGTCCTCCTCATTTCTTCCTTCATCTGGAATCTTTCCTGCTTATCCGATCTTCTGTTATTGTGCGATTACACATTCCTTTTAAATTCAGGGAGAGGAGGAAATGATTACCGAGTGAATAATCTTTGATAAAAAGATGTTTGTTTTTCGTGGAATTTCTTTCTAGGATGGCTTTTCTTTTGGCAGCGTTGTGTGTGGTCCATTCTACTGATGGCGGAGAAAAAATGAGCCGTTTGCTTTCACGCCTGACGCCCATGCTCGAATTCGGTTAACTACGTGAACTGGTTTATTGTTGCATACTCCACCTATTAGAAAATGGAGATTGGGCGGGTTTTGGCTTTTATCATTTTTCGAGAGATGTTTTGGAACACTATCTTCGGCGGTTACCGACGAAAGTCTGTTTCTTTAGCTATCGATGTATCTCCAGTGCGGTTTCAGTGGAGCGGATTTTTTCTAGATTGGTGGGGAGGAGGGGATCGTTCAGAATTCCAACAGATGGATGAGAAAACTTCTCGACTGCACTTTTTAATTGTTAACAGCTAGCAAGAGATGGCTGTATGGAACATGGCTTAGCCGTTTTAGGTAGAGGGCAGTGTGAATATTTTTATCTTTGTATGTGCAAATAATGTGTACAGTAAAATCACTTAAATGCTTTGAAGTTGAGCAAATTAAGCACTAAATGTGAATGCTCTGATGTTCTTTTATAGTGTTTTTGTGGTCGAATATGGATGCAGGAAATATTCTTTATGTTCTTTGATTGAATAATGCAAAACTTTGGGCATTGCAGCACTTCTAAATATTATGCATCAACTACCACTTGATCATAGCCGATACTTATACTTGACATATTTCCATTTATACATAAAAGTTTGCTATAACTGGATCGCATTGTTTACGGTATAGTTGTTTTATGTGCACTTTGCTTCTTCATAGGAACTGTTTACGGCTGTGTTAGGGGTGTGGTGGACCCTCACAAGCAGTAATCTTATTACAAATAAAATAGCTAATATAGACGCTTTGAGGGTCATAGTGGTTGTTGCATTACGAGACATTTGCTGCCAGCCGTCGCGTAATTTTTCGTGCCAAACTAGGGGTCATAATGTGCACACATCCCAAAGAAGTAAAAGAAGCCGCTCGCGGAACGTTCTTTTCATCTCAGTTATGCGAATTGCCCGTTTAAGCGTGTGCTGTTGACAAAAGAAGGCCACTTTTTGTTGCGTTATTTGTGATCGGCGTCGTATCGATGTGCGTTAATTGAGAAATCAACGTTGAAATGTTACTCAGCGAATGATACGCCCACTGGGTTTACCCGTTATCCATAACCAACTGTCCTCTGCTTTTGGTGAATTCTAGTATTACAGAATCGTGATTGATTTCAAAATTACTTTTCTAATATAACTTGTTTTAGAGGCGAGTATCTATGTTACAGAATGTCATTGTGATCGCGAAAAAAGTCAACGAAGAGTGCGGTTTTGAAAAGTTATGTGAAAGCCAAGAAACAATCGTTATAAAAATGATTGTTGAAAAGCAACTCTGAGTAGGCCGTTTACTCTATGTTTAAGCAGGTGAACATTAAAACATTAAGCAACGCCAAATGACTGAGGTCCTCAATTTCTGCGTTGTAATGTAAAAGAGTGATACCTCTCCTTCGTTCTTTTTCATGCTGCATTATTGCACCCTATAATCTACTATTCCTGCATACTCCGTTGAAAATGATGTTGTTGGAGGATTGATATTGTTTATCTTTACCGTTCTATGTCAAAAAAGACTCCTTATTTTCGTTTTCCTTAACACTCTTCATTGCTGCAGTTTATTCTCAAAATTTCAGTACGTCCGATACGGTAATGGTTAAAGAGTACTATATTGAAAGAAATACCATCATTGAAGTTGCACGCCCATCTGATCGCAAGTAATCTAAGAGGTTTTTATGATGTTGGCAGTAAGCTTTGCAAAGTTGCGATTAGTTCCACATTGGTTTTTAAAATGTGTTTGGGATGTTCGGTTCTTTCTTCGTTGAATAATTCTGGATCATTGGATCCCGCTTCAAAATGCTCTATTCAAATGAAGAAGTTTTGCAGCTTTCTTATTATCTAATAGTCTTCATCTTTGTTACCGCTTTTGCTAATAAGGAATATTGCTTTCAATCCATTTCGGGTATGCTTCAACAAGCGAACTTTTGCACTTGCTTTGTAAATTTAAATTACGGAAATTACGGTGTATAATGAAGCGATGATTTGCAGGTTGGAATGTAGAGGATGGACCGCCGGCAGACGGAGCTGCTATCAGTCCAAGTGTACTGATATCGCTTACAGCACCCAAACTTTGTGCGCGACATGCTTCCGGAATTCCGCATTACCTTGGTGGCCGTTTTGTGCCGGAAGCACTCGCTGATAAGTACCAGCTCAACTTGCCTCCCTATCCATCAACCGATTGTATTGTAAAGCTGTCTTCGTAAAATCGCATATGCAAATTTGATGGCTGTATACTATCCTTCCAGATGGCCGTTATATTATGCGTTCTTTTCCGATGAGACCATTCGTTGAAATTGAAATTGCGGGTGTATTGTCTCACTTTATGCTAAAAAGCAGAGGCGTCTTTTGCTCACCTGTGAAACGGTGGTGTTGAAAGTAGCGGTGGTTAACGGAACAGGCTGCAGTTTGCAGAGGTGTTATTGTAAGTGCAATTGTTTATGTTGTATAAATGCATTCAGAGCCGTGTGTGTGCACAATGGCGCAACGGGTGTTGGTGAGAGGGTTGAGTTTTGATAATCCAATTTGCGGACAACAGATTGGGGGTGCATTCAATGATGCGCTACCGTAGCGGGTATTACAAGAAGACGCGGGGGGCGTCACGAAGAACGCCATTTCCATCTGAGGATGGGTCGTTCGCAAATTAACTCGTTTCCAGCTGCCCTCTACCACATGCTACCAAGTGACGGCCAATCGTATTTGCTCGCTCCGCCCTTATTGTACAGGAAGCAATACTTGGGAAAGGGCGTGGTCTGCACCCAATGCGGGGGTTAGATCAATGCGGAATACAGGCAGTGGTGATCGCAAAGATGAGTGAAGGGGACGATTCACCTAGAGCTGTGAGTTTTTAAAAAATTGTTTTTCGAAAAAGGATACCTTAGTTGCCAACTTTTTTCTCACTGCTTGATGCATACCGTGAGGTAAGTTCATGAGGTACCTGAAGTACACTAAATATGCTGTAGGCAGGTAGCGGATGTGAAACTGTGGTTTACGATGTTACTGCATTTAAGGGATAGCGGCAGACAAATGGTCGAAGCTTGTGTCGGAGGTGTGATCTAGCAAAAGTCGAATGATAGAGTAAGCTAGTTAATGATGAGTAAGCTAAGCATCTACGTGATTAGAAAGAGGGTGAGTCGTTTGCTTCATGCAAAAATAGAAGCTTGCAAGCAAAGATATTAAGCTTTTGCGCTGAGATGGTTCCTATTCCTCGTGAAGACGAGATGATGATTGCGTTAAAGACCACTTGCGCTGATTATTCGTACAAAGAGGAGATTAGTAATTAAGTTTGTTAGCCAACTTTGAATGAAGCGTGGCGATGCTGACATCGAAAGGTGTGCAAAATATGTAATTCGTCAAGGATTCTCTAGGTCTAGATCTATCTCCTCTATTCGTCATATTCGTTCACTGAGTCTGGAAACACTCGTACTTCTATATGAAACTTTTTCTAAAACACATGCGACGAAAAAGTGAGTTGTTGGAATGTTGCTTCTAACCGCTCCCCCCACCCCTTAAAAGATGCGCGAGAAAAGCGGTGAACATCTGCGGTTCGAATCTCTCCAAGAATTCTTAGAAAGGCTGTAAAGTTTCAATGTCGCGTGCTATGGATACAATTAATTTAGCTGACATTTTAAGGAAGGGTCGTTCATAAAATATTTTGATGTTGAGAATTGCGTTTGAAAATTCTCGATATGTTGTTTCAGTTCTCAGGAATAAAAAAGGAGATTTTTTTGCATGAGAAGATCATAAAAAAGGAAACGCTAAGTACAGTATTTGCCTGACCCTTCAGATAGACCCTTTTTGATGAAGTACAGAAGAAATATCAGTCCCTTTTGAAGAGCACTACGGCCACTTGAAGGGCAACTTAGAACTTTTCGATTAAAGTAACTTCAAAATCACACATATCAAGATGTTTTACCATTATGCCTCATTACGCAAAGTAACAGCGTTCACACCTGTCTAAAGAAGAAGGGATAATGTGAAACGAACCGCCGGCAAATTCTGCTCCCTTCTCGAATTGATGCCTTTTTCACAAACTGCCTAAAAGAGATCTCTTATATTTTTGCTCGAACAGATGCAGTGAGCGTATTTTATAGACAAATTCTTGCTTCCTTTGTTTGCAGGTGACATCAGGTGCCGAAATCATCCCTTTCTATAATCCCACTTGTGCTACAACACCTCTTTATTAGATACTGAGTTCTGCAATATGAACTGCAGTGTGCTTTTACCATGATTACAGGTTCGCTGACCGTCGAAGTACTTCCAACGCTTTGACCGATGCGATATTTCATTATTTTCATATATCACTTCGAGTTGTCACCGTAGCATCCTTCCAGTGGAAAAAAGAACTCCGCTTCATAGAATGAGCACTTTGCTTTCAGAGTAGCCTACTGAGTATGGAAGAGATCGAGCCCTATGTGCGAAGGAAACGAGCCGGCTCTGAAAAATCCAGCAAATTAGATGGACTTAACGAGGAGGTAAGGCGGTCGACCATTTACAGAGCTCGTATCTCTTTCATGCGTGTGCTGCCGTTGAGATCGCTTATTTTCAGCGAATTGCAAAGCCCTACTACATCGGATTCGAGTAAGAGAAACGTCGAGCATCAAAAAGATGCAGTAGATTTGGAGAGCAATTAGAACTGTTGGGGATTGCTGATGTCTCTGCTTTCAGTCAGTATCAAAGAGGTGTGAGCATGAAATATGGTAAATTTGCAGCTAAGGGCTTGTAGTCAATACATATGTTTGCAATTCGCGCACTTTTGACGAAGCGATTAGCGAATGTAAATTTTGGAAAGTGAATAACATATTAGCGAATAACTTTCGCTGTTTCGCCGTTTTCTTAATTTCCTTATAAACGCATATGCTTTCTTTGTAAAATTGCATCGAAAATATATGAAAGTAGAGAGAATTTTATGTGAATTCACGTTTTTTGCTTGCAAAAGCATCCTCGATGATCCTCTTATAATTAGGTGGGATTTGTTCTCATTCTGTTTGTCTTCGTTGCCATCAACTGCTCGCTTTTGCATAGTTCTTATTGTAGAAAATCTATGAGCGCTAAACCATTACTTCTGTTGTACCTTTTGTCGTCATTGGAATAGACAGCATCTTCACAATTCACCTTATTGATAATTTCGCGACTTCTCTTCACCTTATTCTTTCCACTTCACTAGATGTCTCTTCCTTGCAACTTTGTTGTCAACTATGCGATAGCTGGTGATGGTGCAAACCAAAATACAAGGCGAAATATGAAAAATGTATGGCTCGAGGCAGAAAAGCACAATATTTTTCGTTTATGAGAAAAACTTTATGCTGTTGTAACCGATGAGAAAAACGTTCTTTTTAATAGTTTTCAATGTTATTCATCATCTTCTATGATAACTTCACCTTCTATGATAATCTTTTAAATTAATTAAATATGGTAATTTAGCTCCTCTCATTAAGTTCTAAGTAGCGTCGCTTTAGTAACCTCTCCCACACCGTCAAATTTTTATTGTTCACTGCAAGAAAATAGTAGCTTTAAACATAACATGGGACTTTTGCCTATCCTTTTCACGTGGACTTTATATTTAACGCGCATGTGGGTGCCCCACGATTGTTTTGTGGGCGGTATGTTGCATATTTCTCTGCCTCCTACCGATGACGTATGACATCACGCGTCTTGATTTAAGTTTGCTATGTCCATCGACGGCAGCTGTCTCATAAGTAGGTTGCAAACAGCTCCTAGTAGTATTATTTTATTTGACTCCAAATGATTGCAAAGCTTTTGCTGAACTCTCTTGGATTCTTTTCTTGCTCCAGAAAACTTTTCTGTGCATATCAAATATGTATTTATCGACGTGACAGCATATGTGGAGCATGAAATCCTTTTCCTTATATGCTGTAATATCCGATTGTGCAAATGCCAATCCATTTCGGTTCGACAACTCACTTCTGAAATTGAAGATGACTTTTGAGTATTTGCTAAATTAGGCTTTCTTGTGGAAATTCTTTAAAGTTCAATTGAGATAGATGAGATATCGTCGACCTCAATCGCTCACACTTCTTCTTGCGTTATCTCAACAGATATAACTCAGTCGATCAAAGCACCAAATTGGCATGTTTATGCGCCGATTTGTTTCGTTTCTGAGTTTCTGCATCGCCGTTTAATTATCTTATCGTTGTTATTCCGCACGTTCTGCATTATGTGAAAAGGTTTTATTTCTATGTGTAGGTTTAAAAAAATTTTTTTAACCCAAAATGTTTCATCTCCTTTCCACGATAAATTTAATATATTGACTGGAAACTGAAAGAAACTGCAGGTGTGGTCTATTAATCTTATCCTTAATCTTTCGCAATTCTGTGAATTTTATTCGAGATTTTGGTTGTGGTGCCCATTTTCTCAATATTAATGAAATCTTCAACTCTGAAATCAACTCTCGCCGATTTCTTAAGCGTCAAATTATTAAAATTGTTTAGCCATTTTTAAAGTTTTTTTTTTTTAAAATTCACGGTGCATTATAGTTGAGTATTGCATTGGAAAAATACTTTGAAGAGTGATAATAATTCGTTGTTGCAAATATTCGAAAGGATATAACGATCCATTTTTGAGTTGAACTCAGGAGGTGATTTCTGCATTTTCTAGCAGCGTAGTGCATCTCGTTTGGAGTATTTCATCGCATTTTTTCTATTGTATAAATTAAAAAATTCAGCTGAACAATGAAAAGAGTTGTTTCCCAAAAGAATGCATGAGAGCACAACAAGAGAACAGGTAACTTGTGTAAATTGAAAGTAATGAGGTAAGTAGTTTGACAGTGAATTTGTCCACTTGCGCTGCCTCATATGCTAGCTGAAGTTTTTTTCATGGAAAGTCTGTGGACTGGGTGTTGTTACACTGTCCGTCAACGTACAAGCAAACAACCTTCGCACTCAGTCTGCGTAGAGTGTATGAAGGCAAATGAGGATGTTACGTTAGCTTCTTCACATCCTCCCGTAGGGGATGGCACTCCCGTAGGGGATGCAACGTTGAGGTGATGGTGGATTTAGTAGAATGCTGCATTGATGGCTGGGTTGTTCTGCGGGCTCTTTCTGTTGCTTTTGAGTGTGACCACGTCCTTCATCTTTACCTCGTTTTGGTGCCATTCATGGAAGCACTTGCTGCTTTTTCGCATTATCGTTATCTTACGGGCTCCATGAGGTCATATTTCCGGTTTTTTGTGGAAGAAATACGATGTTTTATTGCAATATCTAATGTTAAATATTGGTTTTAATAGATAAGAAAAGAAAAATGAAATTCGGTGAGTCCAGTTCAAAATTAAGAAATATGTTTCGATGATATTTGGTATTAGAGTTGGGATTTGATTAACTTCTGGCAGAATATTCACCGGTTTAAATGAAAATTGTAAGCGTGCTGAAAAGTATTACAGGAGCAGAGTGTTCTGAGGATGAGCATAAACTCACGAGAACGCAAACGAATGCACGATTTGAATGATGCACTCGACGAGTTGCGACAATGTCTTCCGTATTCACAAAACGCCAATTCCAGAAAGATGTCGAAAATTAATACGTTGCTTCTTGCAAGTAACTGGTAATCGCTTTAACCGTATTTTCTCTGCTGGTTTAATGATAAGCTCGAGAACATTGCTGCGAGTTGTGTCTGTCGATAACACTTCCAATCTACATCGAGCACCCAACTCATATACTGCATATGCGAAAATAAGTCAACATGCGCTGAAATTATAATGCAAAAGATTGTGCGGAATATCGCTATGCCAGGAAGAATTCACTGGCTGTTATTCCAAATTTCTTCAATATCTTCAAAGCTTCCACTGTAACAAAAAATAAAAATAAAAAATAAAAATCTCAATGCTATGAGCGTGAGGATGTACACAGTTCATAGTTGTCTCAACTAACATATAGTGACGAATGCTTACGAGCACTCTTATGCATACACATTCTTTATCGGTTTGTTTTATTGACCGACCGTGGTTGCTTTCAATTTTATCAATAACTGGGCATTTAGAGGTTAGTTGAAATGAATTAATGTGAACTGATTCGAACTTCGTTTTGGCTGATTCATTTGCCTTCATCATAAATTGTTTTTATTATTTTCATACGATGAAAAGAGATATCTTTCATTTCCTCTCTCTTTTAATCACTGTCTTCTGATAATTATAAATTTATGTCACCTTTTTTCCTTTTTGAAAGGGTAAGTTGGGCATTCTTAAAATAGTGGCAAGAGACACTGAGTGACCAATAGCGGTCTCAGTTATTTGTTCGCTAACTGCATCAAAATGCTTTTCTTTCAATTTTGATCTATGTATTTGAAAAATACTTTTGATGGATCATATGGCATCGCTACTCCCTTATTGCATTATCGCTTAAATGTATTAAAGTAGAAAAAATGCAATGGCTCATGTTGCATTTCAAAATGGAATGCTTCCGACTGCCGAGAACAGAATTGACCTTGACCCTTGTCCCCCTCCCCCCTCCGCCGGTCCCAAAAAAAACCATCAAGAGCTTATCGAGACATTTGCACCTCCGATGTTTGGAGGGGCAGTCGAAGAGGAAGTGGAGGTTCGACTAGCCGGATATTTATCCTGGTCTATGACTACACATTTATCCTTAATAGCTCCGTTACCCCTTTCGCTCGGTTTTTCTGAGTTTCCCGCAAGTGTGAGAGAGGACGTCGATTAACTGCTCAGGAGTGAGAGTAAAACAACTCATGGATAGACAGATGGTTGTGGATGAGCACTGCAAAATGGGATGAATTTGCATGCGGAGAGGGGATCATGCGTTACTTAAGTGAGCTGACGCAACGAGACAGTTTTTTTTAGCGAGTGGCCCTCACAACGTGGAACACTCGATGACGCATATGCTATTGTTTCATGGACTCGAATATAACATCCTGCCTCGTTGCTCCATAGCCGCGTAAATAACTCTCTCTATCGTTCATTTCATTTCAAGCGATTTTGTATTATTGGCGTTTGTTGGCGCTTTTCCAACCGGAAGGTTTATTGCATTGACAAAAATCTACTTTTGTAATGAATAATTCTAATGTAGGATTGAGGATATATTCTCATTGATTGTACTGCGTTATACTATTTTTTGCTTTTGAGTAATTGGTGTTATTTCGTAATCCCTAATCCCTGAATGCACGAAAAGTAGTTACCATTATTGGGTTCACTTGGATTCCAATCAGGGCAGTGGTGCTTTGAAATTCGTCTATTTCCGCCAAAAAAAGTGAACTTGCACCTGTTCGTTCATACGGACTCAGAGAAAACAATATGTGAATCAGTGGTTAACCTTTACCATGCTAAAATTCTGTAAAATAACCATGAAAGGTTTAATTGAAAAGGTTTCTAGAGGTTAACGATTATACTGTTAATTATTTCCACGAATTGCCACTAAACGTAGTCACCAGATATTATCTCGTTATAAAGGCATTGAGAAGAGCCTTCGAAGTGTGGTATAATCTGGCTGAAGTATCCTCTAAGTACACTCTCATATTCTTCTAGAATCTGCCAGGATGAGCATCAAAGATGAAGACCTTGAGGTGCATATTGCAGCAGCTTGTGCCTAACTCTCCGGCTTAGTTTCAAGCGGCTGTACACAGAGAAAACAATATGTGAATCAGTGGTTAACCTTTACCATGCTAAAATTCTGTAAAATAACCATGAAAGGTTTAATTGAAAAGGTTTCTTGAGGTTAACGATTATACTGTTAATTATTTCCACGAATTGCCACTAAACGTAGTCACCAGATATTATCTCGTTATAAAGGCATTGAGAAGAGCCTTCGAAGTGTGGTATAATCTGGCTGAAGTATCCTCTAAGTACACTCTCATATTCTTCTAGAATCTGCCAGGATGAGCATCAAAGATGAAGACCTTGAGGTGCATATTGCAGCAGCTTGTGCCTAACTCTCCGGCTTAGTTTCAAGCGGCTGTACATCGTTTCTGGGCTTGTAACTACCCAAGAAATATGGAAATTCTGCGACAAACCTGTCCCAAGTCCGCATTCATCTCACTGATAAGCTTGTTGGGGTAAGCCCTGTACTTCAGTATCATGGTTATCTATCACTCGGTGGAGAGAGCGGTTTTGTCCTTTCCATCCGTCAGATTAGAGGTCTTTAAGGTAATCGAAAACAACCGAGTTTTTGTCTAGACGTGTTGCAGATTGTTTTATAAAGTTTAGCTGAGTGTGCAGTGGTTAATCAATACCTACGGTTAACCTGTAGTTCTACTTGACGCTTCTCCTCTCCGCAGAGAACTAGCTTCGCCGGAGGCAGTTCCTTTTTTGGTTCTGTGCCTTGCGTTACAGCTACACCGGGAAATAGTGGGGGAAATTTGATAAACCGACTTTGTGGGCCTATCAGAAATACCACCCTTCTGAAGTAGCTTATGAACCCGCAGTCACTATACTTTGAAATTACCTCATTGTCTTGATGTCGTTAAAATTGTCTTTGAAATGCATTCCTTGCAAGCTTCACATATCTTAGCATATGCTTCCATGAAGTGCTTTTCCGCTGCCACCTTCATAACTTGACTGCAGACAGCAAAATACGTTTACCGGACGCTTGCATTCTCTTGTTCCCATCGGCCTAGACAAAACCACCATTTCCTTCACTTTCGAAGTGAAAGCATTTAAGAAGTGGCACTTAATATTGGCGAATAAAAAAAAAGAAAATTTTATTCTATATCACTGTTGATGAGTGTTCTATTTTTCGACGATAATTGAGTGACTGTTTACGAGAAAGAATGACCACCCGTGCTGAGAAAAGCTAATTCGATGTAAGTAAAGGTGCTATATTCGTTTACTGAAGAATGTGTTGACATTGCTGAATGCCTATTTTCATTGTCCGTATTTATCTATATTCCGATCTTACGGAACATGCTCTTTATTTCCATTTTTCTCGGATTTATTCAACGCAGTTGAAATGAGGCATAGTTACTCTAGTTGGGACGAATATCCAGCTTTCTATGGCGAATGGACAATTGCAGCAGCTGCATCACAGCGTGAAGCATACAAAGTGACCTTATAAGAGATGTGTGTGCATACAGAGTCGTTGTACGCTGATTATCCAACACATCGCTTATTAGTGTCGCGTACAGGTGGCAGATTATTGCGTCACTATACCGTTACCTTTTGATTTTTCACATTCACATTGCATTCATCCACACTTCATAGTCACACTTTTGCGATAGTCAAAAGATGCTGCTAATAATGTGATAAAATTAAGTTATCGCCCTTTTAATAGTTCATCAACTAATCGAAAATATTCGTCAATATAACGACGCTAGTTTGTTGGCTGCCGCATTTCGGTGAGACTTGTTTGCATTGTTTCATTGATGAGACTTATTGTTAGATTCGATTTACTTATTGCCCAATGGCTAACAGTTGCTGAATGTTTTTTTCAGTATATTTAAGTGCTGTTGTTGAAATTTATTCATTTAAAAAATTGATATTTGGTGACCGATTTGTAGATTGTTGTAATTCTATGATATAACCAACCTATTAGTATATGTTATGTTTCAGTGGCATTTCTCTACAATCACTTTACCAATCTGCAGCCCTAAAGATGTTTCCAGGGTTAACTTCTTTATTGTTCCGTTATGTATTCATAAATTGTTGAGTGTAAATTTTATTAAAATTCCACACTAAAAAGAATTATTTTTACCTTTGAAAAACACTTTTCTTCAGAAAGATCTACTTTTTCCAACAATAAATTCAAGGCTTACGATTCTGAAGTAATATTATACTATCATTCAATAAGCCTACCTTTTTAGTCTCTTTCAACGCGTTGTTTTTTGTGGATTTCACTTCTCATTTTTATACGTCGGTAAGATAGATTTTCCTTCATCAGAATGTTGCTTTAGATAGTGTCTCAATGTAGTTCTGTTGTTTTCGTCTCTAACCAAAACAGAACAATCCGCTTTCACAGTCAGACTGCAAGCTTTGCGGTCTATTTTTCTGGTGACAATGAAAGTGCTTCTCTACTCCTTCTATATCGCTCAAAAGGTGATAAGTTTGTCATCTGCCTCGTTTATGTTAGCATTCTGTGAAGTTCGAAGAGGTGAACTATGTTTTTGGCTGTCACATTGTGATCGTCGACTAGGGTAGATGGTCAGCCCGTCCGCCGACGGATCCGTTGAACGTGTCCTTCTGTTCTGTGCCGGTTCTCTCAACCTGTGGATAAAAAATGGAGAGGTGGGATCTTGCAGGATGCCTTTCATGTATGTCTGTCATTCTCTTCAGGAATGTATGCATACCTCAGTGAGCTATTGCATGAGTGAGGAATCTAAAAATTTTTTGCAGGATAAGACAGTTAACAAATACGAATAATGAGCTGCGCCGCCAGTTGGAGGAACTACGGGGCAGGTCACAGGGTGGGGGTGCTTGGCCTTCAGGTGCCTCTCCAACGAGCACACTGCCCTCACCGACAACAGTTCACTCGCTCGCCTTACTCAGTAATCCTGTTTTTCCGCTCAAGCTAGTACCCGATCCGCAGAAGCCGATAGTGGCAATAACTTCCTCACAGCCATGTGTCAAAGCGATTAATGGATTTTGTTTTTGTGTCAAATGTATTGTCACAAATTCGTCGCATTTAAAAACTACTCAAAAAAGCACTAAATAAATCAGTCAATAACCAATCGCTGTTACATTGTTGCAACTCCTAAACTCTCCACCGAGTAAGAAAGCTTCTGAATTGAAGAAGGAAAAAGCGTAGTTGCGGTTTTGTTTAATGCTGAAGCCATCGCCAGTTTATCGAACAATTTGTCATTTTCGAAGGCATTTTCAAATATTTTGAATCACTTCTACACTTTATAACCGAAACATTACCGTAAAATTTTCTATAGCCAATTTATTCTCCTATAAGGATTCCCAAAATGGGCCAGAACGAGCGGATCTGCATCAGAAACACGGTGCTGATCTGCTTCAGGTCTAGATGACTTTGATGGTATATGTCGCGAAGCAAATTATCGGTATACAAAACTGACGGCAGAAGCGTCGCAGTGTTGACATGACCCAATACGCTACATGATGAGCATCACCAAATACGCCAACATTTCTTAGTGATTCGGCTAAGTGGCAAGTGTCGCTAGAAACATGCAATTAAAACTGCCCTATATGATGAGCATATGCTTCTCTTAAATTGACTGCTGTCTCAAATAGGAACCGCTACTTCAAGAACAACAAAAAGAAGCGTTGTTGTATTTCCCAGTCACGAATACGGTACTTGATAAAGCCACCAGTAAAAGCATTCGCTCCTACTAATAGCTAGCATAAGCGAACAACTATCTGCTAGAATCAACCTCTAAACTTATATTAATAAAACCATGTTAGTGCCTTTACATAGAATCTTTTCTCTTCTTTAATGGAAATCTCGTTTTAAACGTGAACCCTGCTGTTGAACATTGGGTCTTGGCCTCGATTCAAGTTAGTGCAGATATTCTTATTGCTCGAGAAATAGAACCTCATGTACAATAATACGTAATTACTACTTCAGGAAGAAGAGTAAAAGCGATCGTTTCTATACTGTAGTTAAAAGATTTTCAAATTAGGTTGCTGTCAATAGCGTTCATTGTTTTCGTTGCAACTTTAAACTTTTCATTACAGTTGAAGTGAAGCATCGGAAAAAAAGAAGCGCAGCGAAGCAGATGAGACACTCCAATAATTCGTATTGCCAACAACCAATAAAAACCAAATGGAGCACCTTTTCAAGTTTCTTTCCTTTACATAAATTTGCAGTAGCATTGTGGATATCACTATGTTAAAATGTGCAAACTATCTTTATCGTAACAAATTGATTAATCTTCAATAAGATAAAAAAATTTTGCCAATTATGGCAACTTCTGACCTTCTTGGTAACATTCTGTGAAAACCCATTCAGTGGAGAAAATCGACAAGACGCATCATCCGAAATATCGAAAGTATCGCTTAAGTGGAAGCGTTCTACAACAAAATAGCACGACGCAGAATACTGGGGGTGCGACGTGAGCCGATTCGGCTAGTATGTTTGAGAATATTTGAGGGAGGGGAGAGGCTAAGCCTTAAATCCGAAAATTAGTAACACATATGGGGAAATAGGAGAGACGCCTCGTTATTCGATAATGTAATTGAGCGTTGTGAAGAAGAGGTCAAACAGTGGCAGCAATGAGATGAAAAGGACGCGAACGCCGCTTATTTGCATCATCGATCTTCGCGACTATTGTGAGTGCATCCGATAATCACCCATTTTACGCATATAAAACTTCAAAAGTTGACTGCTAAATTCATGATGGCAATTTTCTTTTCTTTTGTTTAGCGATGTGTGGCATAAAATATATCGCAGTGCTAAATCACTCTTCACATATTCGCCAATTCGAATCCAATATTTTCTAAAGAGGATTCCTCAACAATGACTTCAATTATGCTATCATTGCTTCACTTCTGCAGCCCTCACTCTCATTCTAGTGATACTTGATTAGACAATGCATCAAAATTGCTTTTTAATTCAATGCGCCGAAAATCATTTCCCGAAGTACACTGAGGGAATTTGAGGTAAAGGAGTTCTGAGGTACATTATGCATCATATATGCTCATGGAACCTTGAAATAAACACTCTAAACATTCTTAGCAGCCGTCTCTTCCAATTTATACGTAAATTATAGGAGTGGAGATGACGGCATGGTAAGAAAATGCAATTCTGTCATTCAACAAGACACCTTGGCAAGTACCACTCCCGCAGTTGCGGCAGAATGAAGGATGAGGATCAGTTTGATTGACCACCCTACCCGTCCCTCTCCCCCCCCACTCAATCTTTGTTCTGTCATATTTCACTGATCAACGTAAAGTGACGATCTCTGAAATGTTAGTGAACGGTGTAGGCGTGAGGTGTGCCAAGGTGATGTGTGTGAATAAACACGTTTAGAATGGATCGACGTCGACGTCCTTGGAGGTGATTCAGCGTACCCGTCAACACGTTATCTTCGTGGTTGTAAGCACATCAACTACTCATCTGATTTGCATGCGCACATATGAGCTCATTTGTCTGTACGGAAATCTCCTAACAATGGCAGCGACCACCAATCGACCCAGACCCTCGCATCATTCACTAAAGTGACCCCCATCCCGACAGCACTTCTTGCCGCCACCCCCATAGTCACTTCTCAGTGAATTAGGATTAATACCATATTGCCATCAGTTGTATACCTTGGGCAGTTATTATTTATATATTTTCTTTTGTTTTTGAAAAGACAAAAACGAGAGAAAGAGTTCTGCGAGGAGTTGTGAGATCTTAACAACGCTTTACTCAACTAATTACAATGAATGAACATAAGGCTGTAACTTATCGATGAGAATTCGATTTGCAAATACTACTCCGACGAATTCGAATTTTTTTTTTTTTTGCAGCTGTTGTTTTTCTTGGAGAGAACAGATGAGATTTTCAGACTAATTGAGGAAATTGAGAGCTTTGTAAACCAATCGTTTTATCGTTTCTTTAAAAAACTATGCAGTAGTATTAGCATAATATTCATTCATACGAGAATAAAGAGAATTGCTCTCAAAAACTGAAATAAAGACACGAAAAAATATATATAAATAAAATAAAGCAAGGCGAGACTTAAGTCTGCAGTCGTATATAAACTGAGGATATTGGAATGCATAAAATCGAGCAATAAAGCAAAGGAATCTGCCAAATATCGACAATGACCGCAGTAATAGACGAATAGAAAAGACAACATCTTGTGTATTAGGTGTACATAGGTGTATTATTGTTTCATTGAAAAGCGATTACATTACAGTGGACCACCAATTTGATTTAGGAATGACCAGCATAGGGCTGCAACTACAGATTGGCTTTCATGATAGAACGGCTTTTATTGCATTATACGCCTTAATCCAGCGTCTTAAAATACAAAACAGCGCAATGGCCCTTCATCGATGATTGAATCGGCACACCTATCCAGTTTGACTCACTAATGCAACAATGAGCAACGCTGCACACATTAGCTGAACAAGTATAATGCGACTTGAAAGTTGATGTTTTTATGTGGAAATGCTGTTTTCAAGCTTTGTAAGCGAGGTGATCTCATACTGCACTTCTTACAGAACGATAGCAACAATCAGCAACTTGCTTCAGAAGTCAGCAATTATTAGTGAATGGGATCTGCAGAGGTTGAAAAGTTGAGTGGGTGAGCACAAATATTGCTTGAGTGACTTGAGTGAAAGGATTAGAGCTACGTCTGGCGACTAATTGTGCTTCGATCACGATCTAAACGTTAACGTTATCCACTTTTGAGCCGCTTATAAGCGACATAAGGTGGTTATGCGTTTGGCGATGTGTATTATTCTCTAACGCTACGGTACTCGTGGTGGGCAGGTGGGCGCGCTGTGGGGGAGCGCCTTACAAATTACATATCGTCTCACGTGTAAATTCGTGGCGCATAGATGATGGTCGACGACGAGCTACCAAGTTGGCGTCCGCTTCCCCCGCCGACTGCCCTTTGACCTCAGTTTTTTGCTTCGTCGTTGCGCCACCGTGCTCTAAATCCTCATCTTTTCACACTTTCACACACCAATCATCGCAGCAAGCGAAATCTTTTAATCATCATAAACACAACAATCACGAATATCCACACCTCACCACCAAAAAATAAATCGCCATCAACGCAAATACGCTAGCTAACTCACATTTAAATAGATCATTTACGAGAAGATAAGATGTATGCTACTATCTGTTGACTTCATGACATATTCCTATAAATGTGAAATCATTACATTCAGCAGCAGTACTCCTGATGAGCGATCACAATGCCTTCTTTCGAATCCGACTTTCTGTTCAAATAATATATGGCACCGACTAATCCAAAAGATGCTAACGCACTCAGAAATGAAAACTATGCAACTTGTCCAATAATGAGATAATCAAGCTGAATTAAGGAGGTGCAAATTTAATCAAGCAATATTGCTAATAAATTGTACTCCGTCAAGTGAAGGTGTTGTGATAGAGCACGTCAAATTAAGCAATAATGTGGATTCGTATTGCACTGTAATAAAGCATAAAAATTCCCCTGAAAAAATCTCATTGGAGGCAGCTTACTGGCTGAAGACCGTGAAAACTCACAATGATGAACAAATCGAAGGAGGAGTACGACGATGATTTGCTAACAAAGCACCGCCGTGCACCGTATAAACTATCAAAAACGAAGTTTTAAAAAATTGGAAACGGAATACAGCAAAATATATTGAAAGCACTGCAGCTGCGCTAAGCGCGTACAGAAATATGCAAATATCGATGCCATAAAAATTTGACAAATATAAGCATTAAAATATATTTGCATTAGTAAGATTATAACGCTCTGCAACACTTTTAACAGTAAATAATATGCAAATGAATTGAACATTTTCGTAGGATTAGTGAAGAATGAACTTTGCTGACATACTTGCAACTTATCATTCTAGAAGGTTATTCAATATCAACCATAATTTCCAAGCAGCTTTTATTATTTGATCTATCAAACGTATTTGAACATCCTCTAGTATTTCAACTAGGTGTACTGAGATCGGTCAAGCTTTCTAGAGTGATGTGGGAGCTGAGAATTTTAAAGCGATTTTCTTCAGTGTGTCAAACTTAAGCGTAGCGCCTAAACGTGGGTCGGTCACGGCTTATGACCCATCCAGCGCTACATTTGAATTTAACGTGCTGCAGGAAATGGCCTAAGAAGTTCACATTTCCGCGTTGACCACTTCTATGATTTCCTCTTCTTGAAATCTATTTGCTTTTAACAACGATGAAAAAGTATTGGAAAGCAAAGAGCCCAAAATTTTCCGCTGCTGGGGATTTTATTTGAAAAGATGGGAAATAACTGAGAGGAAATTGCGTTCCGCAGCTGTCGAAAATCTTCTAACATTGAAGGCGAGTGGAAGGCTGACCAGAAGGACTGTTAGTGCGATATGTGTTTTTGCCAGTCAACACCAAACCAATCTAACCGTTTGCCCAAGAGTGCAAAAACAATAATAAAATGGTTCATAAGAGGCTTCCCTTTGAAACAATAACTTGAAAACTGATGTGTTAAAAAAAGAAATTTTTGAATAACGTCAAAGCAGAGCAAATTTGTCCTGTAAATTCTATGGAACATTTGGATTTCGATAATTCATGAAGAATGTGATGAAGCGAATAGAACTGAAGAGCGTTCTGCAGCACAGATGTGAAAAAATGCACGATACTGAACGGTTGATGAAGAAAAATGTTTGGATTAAACGGTTTGAAAAAATTTTTGAATTAGAGACTTAAAAAGTATATAAATACTCAATTTTGAGTGACACTAATAAGGTGTCCGATTCATAATAAACATTATAGCAGGAGTTTTGCTTCTTAACAGAGGCGACTTTGAGTCCACTAAGCGAACTTCAATGGCCATTGATGAATACACAGACAGTGCTTGAAAAACTTATCAAGTTTGCTTGCATTCCCAACAATTTTGACGAAAACTTGTTAATGTTGCTCAGAGGATACACAATTGTATGGCTGCCTTTAAAATTGTAATTGTGCATTGACAATAATTTCCATCGAGTACACATACTTGCTACGATTTGTATATTGCATCACTCAAAAAGTGCTTGTGGGAATGAATGGTTGGTGCGAAACACAGGTGCAATCTCGTGTGGCTAAGTGGCTACTATATCATTGCTTGCTAACGTGTTGTAAAATAAGATGCTTCAAAGCTGGATGTGTATCAATTCATATTTCATACGGAATGCCTCACATGCGTGCATAAAATAAATCAAGAAGGCATTGCATCTTAAGGGTCATTCATCGCATCCTGAAAATTACTTATCGTCGCCTAGATTCCGTTATATATTTTTTCTAGTGATATGCTATCTTACGACTGCATTATTGATTTGAACAAAGGATCAGAGGGGGATTGTATTTCAATACAACATTCCTGCATCTTCAAAATCTACTTGTTTTGTAAATTGTTAGTGACTGAAGCTGCCGTCAGATTGGAAAATGCTCCGATATGTGAAGTTGGAAGCGTTACTGGTTAATTGTTCATGGATTTCCTAGGTTATATTTGGAAATTTTTGTGCAGTTTCTATCATCCCGCTATCCAGATCCTCCCCTCCAATAACGATGAATGAGTGAAAGGAAAAAAGGATACTTTCATTACTGAACTTAACCAGATCAGTATTGCTCAGGTATTAGTATATTTTTAGGGACATAAATTTAAATCATATTGTAATGCGCACCTAACTTCATCGAATCGCTGTTTTGGAGTGTTACCTTAAAATGAGGTGGATTCCCCATTGTGAACTTTGCAATGGTTTGATAGATGAGCAAAGTGTGTACTGCAATATTTGCTAGGTTAGGCTTATGTGAACTGTTGTTCCACTGATCTATTTGTGCTTTTCAGCAGGGTGGAATTCCATATTTGAACTGACTGCCGACTCAATTTTAAAACAGTTCGCCCCTTTCTCATATGCACCTCCAAGTTCTAAAGTCAGAGGAAGCTACCTAGCTCTCACTATTCTGTCGAAAGCGAGAGAACAAAAGAAAAATGGCCGATATTCTCATTGACAGCTCTCCCAGCTAATAAACTAACAGATCGCATAGCGGAATAATAAAGTGCACACCACTGCATATGAGATCGCTAGCACAATTCGCAATAGGTTGTGCTAGTTTGCACGTATCGGCACGCTACTGTTGCTAATTGTGGCTGTGAGTGTGCCTGATCTGCTGTTATGGGAACGTTGTTGTGAGCGTGAACGGCTCATTTTGGCACAAGCCAACTAGCAAAACAACACATCACACTGTTGAACTAAAAATCACCAGTTTATTATTTAGGCAAACGATGAGCTAAGTTACCTTTTTGAGTAGGTATAACCAGTTGGGTCGTATGATTCATTCACATTCCATCGTGAAACAGTAGTCATAGCTTTCACATGCTATATCGAATAACGAGCTGTAAGGATTATTCCCGCTGCAAATGCAGCATCCTCTGTAGCATCTTCTCGAATGTGTTTGCAGCATTGCTTTTGTGGGGTGAATGTTTTTTTTTTTCGCAGTGCAACAACGGTTTCGCTAGAATTTGATGCGTGTGCGCTGGTTAACACGTACTTATCAGCATTGTGCTTTGCTGAGGAAAGCACTCAATGGTTCACTATTGAGCTACAGTGTAAGCCGCCCTCAAGAATTGATTGTTTTTTTTTTGCAGCTGCAACAACAACAACAACAACAACATCCACAAAAGCGCCACTCGTCGATTGTTCATTGCCCTAGATAGTTATCAAGTTTGATATTACCTCTGCAAGTGTGCAAAAACTGCTCGATAATAATTGCAATAGACAGCATCCACTCTGCTCGAAATACTCTGTTTTAAACTGCTTTTTGAGTGCGTGAATTCAGTTCATGATAATATTTAGATCGTCGATTAAGTAGGCTAGCCAACTGATTAATGCTCTTACAATAATTCTCAAGGTTTGTTGTTTGCTGTTGAGCGATATGTTAATTTCCACAAAGCTTTAGTAATTGCAAGTTGTTTAATATGCTTTCGTTATTAGAGGTGACAGAGGTGATACTCATTCACAGACGCTACTATTGATGATTATGCACTCTCGACAGCTAATTTGGGCTGATAACGCTAACATTTAACCACTTGTTCATATTCACATTTGTTTGTTGAATGTGTAATACTTGAGAAGTATGCAGCTAACGTCTATCTACTAATATGCTTCTATACTATAGACTTCGATTCTACTGGAATTTCTCGGAAGAAACTCATCCATATCGATTGAACATTTCTCTCGAAAATTTTCTCCCAATTTATTTCTAGAAACTATCAAACAAGTAGACAAAAGAGACTCATAAATTTGTACGCATAAATGATAATTCCACAATTGAATTTCGTGAAAATTTGCAAAAAAAGACTGATAAATTAGCCGTATAAGGGTATGTTTACGTCAGTAGTGCATTTAACGAAATTCTTGTTGACGGTGTGTATGCCAAAAGTGGCACTTTTATGGTGACTAACGAAGGGGTTGTTTCACTTCCTTAGGAAAAGCTGTTTCGTTTCTTTTTTTTACTCGAATTTTTCATTTCCTTTTTTTTCTTTCAGTCGACTTTTGAGCGTCTCTTTCATTGTCCTCAGCGACAGCTGCCTCTACAATGTTTCTTTTTTTCTCAATGACAAGTTGACCGTTGTTGCTTTTGAGATTTGTTGTTCGATGCCACCTTTCGTACATAGAAGACTAAAGTTTTTCTACATTGATTTCTGATTGCAGTGGATCGATGCTAAAAATAAAAATCTTTTTTCAACGGGCACACGAAAAGACATTTATAAAAATGCACTGAGGCAAAGCGATTTGCACTCCAAGCTCGTCTAGTCGGGTGTCTTTTGCATTTGCTATAGCGATATACGAGGGGTTCATTTCTAACTGGAATGGTTAAGGAGCACCGTTGCAATAAAAATATTTCACACAAAGTAAAAAGTAATTTCAGATTAAAAAGTTAATTTTAACATATTTGCAGAATCATTGCTTTGTACTTCATCAGAATTGCCACCACCTTTGATGAGATCGATGTGTTATCGTTTCCACCAACGTTGTAACAAATTTTGAAAATTTCCATACTGTTCTTATCCATTTTCTAAGCAGTTTTGCGAATGGATAAGTGGTGATACTTGAGGCTGAGGACAACCAGTCGTCTGGGCACACGCTCGACAGTAATTGCCACAATGACGCAATAAGTGAAGGACATTCAATTCACACACGACCACAATCAAAGTGACGGCGGTTTGATCTCACGTCGATGTATTTATTAGTGGATGTGCGATGTGTAGAGTCGGTTAGCCGGCGAGCACGGATCGATGTGTGCTAAATTTGCTCACTAAATTTGTGTAGGTGCACACTTCACAGAGTAATCTTTTTCATTGGCTTCAGTGCGACCATTAGTTGCTCTACGCAACAAGAGGCTCCATTGTGACCGTACAAAAAATGAGCACCTTCTAGCCGGCTAGCCCAAATCGATACTGCTGTTTGCTTTTTTTTCTTCTTTTCTTTCTTTCACAAATGGAAGAGTATTTCAGTTGTTTTTTAATGACGTTTTTTACGTGGATAACATACGAATCATTCTTGCTCCGTGGTTAATATCGGCCAGCTAATTGAGTGCATCCCCACCCGATGTGGTTGGTGAAGCTTTCTTTGAGCCGATCCTAAAACTTGTAAACAACACGATGTGCACTTCTCGTTGCGCATTGCCTTTTTGTTGCAATAGCGATTTGACTGTCGTTCATTTTTTTTTTTTTATTTTTTTTTTTTTTTTTTTTTTTTTTTGCATAATTGGTTTCAGCCGAAATACTCAAGTTAAAGGCTATTTTAAAAGCCAATTCCTTCTGTTTCAAGCCGTGTAGCTTCACCATTCTGCCTCCTTCCTACTTTTTTCTCATGGAAGCATTGTGAATAATCCATTTGAAATAGTGAATTGTTTCTTTATATCGCGTGTAACTGGCAAAGCAAGAACTACTTGCAAGTTACAAATGAGGCGTGCAAAATGTAAAGAGAATTCCAATAAGAGAGGAGGAGCGTTAAAACGACGGTGAAAGTGCGAAAAACGACCGCTTTAAAATTGTCACCGGAGGTTCTTCTTTGCAATGCCTAACCACTCCTGTGTTACGGTGGTTTCGAGTTAACCTCTGTAAAAATACGGTAATGTACATATTCATAGATGCGCACGTAGTAACCACAGATGTTGTGCAGAGAGTAGTGGACAGTGAAATTAATGTGTACAATAGGTAACATCAAAAGGCTTCGATGGATATAGATCACTGTGGCGCCGCAAATATAAAACTTAGGTACTTAATACACCTCATACCAACAGCGGTAAGCAGTACATTAGAAATTTAGCGCACAGTAACTGCTTTTTAATATTCATAGTGCTATAATGCCAAAACTCAGATTACGTTGGCGATGCGAATTACTCAAGCAGTATGTATAGTACGGTTGGGTGAGGATCAAGGCATCAAAGCTTAGGAGGCTATCAACCTATCACCACTCGCTCGAGGAGTTGCCAAGGCCGGATGTTCACTGGCTCGACTCTAGTGATGCAGCATTGCCATAACTCTCTGTAATGCAACGCCCCAGCACTTCCGCATCGCTCAGGTTACCTAGGTGGCAGTGATCTTCTTGTTCACGCGTCACTGATGTCTTACCTATGTGACGCCACAATTAATAACGTCGGTTCGTTCAAGAGGTGTGGGCATTTTGCAGAAACTGTGCGCTATTATTCATATCTCCTCTAGCTGAGTTGTTTGTGTTGATCGTTTTTCGTTGCATACTTTTGCAAGGTCGCATTCCGTCAACGTCACAATTTACTTCTCAACACTCGTTTAAAGTTGAACGTTGTGTTCTTCATTTGCTTATCATTATTCTGTTTTTAACTGAAAAAAAAGTTGGCGACATTCCATAAAATAAAATAGAAAATTTTACAGAAATATAGACGGAAATCTCTACTAGAGATATTTCACAGTTTTTGCATACATGCGTCTTTACACTCTCTTTCCGTCGACTGAATGCGTTTAATGTCGAATGAAAAATCTGTGGCACATCTCTGAGTTTTAATGGAATGATGTTTCTGGAAAAGTGCAACGGTAGCTGGAAGTTTCAAAAAACATTACAACACCAAAGCCTATATGAGCATCGCATAAATAACTGCACTTTTTGATCACCATCATCCACTGCTTTTTCCACTTTCACATCGAAGAGATCTCAAAAAAGTAGTGCAGCTAGAATTGCGATGTAGCCATAGGATGTACAGATTAAACGATTGGAATATAATTCGATGACGGTTTTTTAAAATGCCAACCCATAAAACGAAAAAAAAACACAAAATGAGCATTGTTTGTGGTGTGTGAAACGTTTGTAGATGACGTCCCCATTAATTTTTTTTTTCTTTTTTAAGAATCCAATCAAATACGGGCAACTCACCCCATTTCCTCCTCAACTTTCAATGAAAATTCCCCATCTTTTAATTTCTCTTGTTCCCTTTTCAAGAAAACAGTTCTTCCGATAAAACTTCATATTGGGAATTTTAGAGAATTAGCTGCATGCAAAAATATATCTCCTCACATTGTAGAATGGAAATTCGGCTCAGTGTTGATCAACTTTCGCATTTTGGATGCGTTCTTTTGCAGAACTTTCAAAAGATTTCAATCTGTTCAGAAAATTTTTTTTTCGATGATTGTAAACTGTTTGATTGCATGTGATTCCTAGAAGAACGCGATTTTTAAATGGTTGCAAAGCTGCCCATTGTGCGGATGTGTCTTTATAAATGCTAACAAGAATGCAAAGCAGTGTTTCTTTACAAAAGAAGGCTCCCCAAATTCGTTGATTCATCAATAATCCACCTTGCCGAAAAATTAATTGTTTGCCAGATCGACAATATTCAGTACTTGTTCCCATATATGCGCACATATGTATATTAGCTTCTTCCTCGTATCGATAGTCCAATCGATAAATGCAAACTTTAGTGGAAATATATTTGCACATTTGACTAAAATTCGTTCGGCTGGTGGATCACTTCATTGAGAGATCAAACCAACATTCCTATTACAAGCAGCTACTTGTAGCACTTTGATATTAATTTCTTCACACAATTGTTTTTGTACTGTCAAATAGTAATCGAAGCATCGTTCCATACTAAACTAATATCCGATATGCTTTGTTGCGAATATCGTCTCGATATCGGTTCATACTTACTGATCCACAAAACAATGCTTCCGTTGAGCCCGACTAATTAAATAGTTTCCACCTAGCCAGCTGTACAGATGACAATACTTATTCTTCGACCATGTGACCACCGGTTTCTAGCAGATGACCATTATGAAGTTGTTGTTTTTAACTCTCAATCAGGAATGCGAATTTGATCGAGTTCTATTTGCAAAATGCAAACCTTGGGAGGCAAGCAGATCGTGCTTGCTAGAAAATCGGTACAATGTCCAGAGTTTGCATCCAGTAGCAAACCTTCCAACTTTGCACCATATTTTAAGTAATAGTGGCTGATCTTTAAAATCACGTTGAATTCTCTTCTTCCTAACTTATTTTTATTTCCATAAAAATCGTTCCACCTCTATTTCACAATTCAGCAGTGGTACTCAAAACAATCAAAGTTTACTCGAATGTTGGCCCACAGTTTCCAAAACTCGTTTTACTGCACTTAATTATTTAAGAAATCAATCACAGCTGATTAGAATGCGATACACATTCCAAATGTCTCATCTGAAAAACAGAATCGAAGAAGTTCCAATTGCCCAATTGAGGTTGAAATTTTTTTATTGCTCGATAGTAATATAATTTCGACTACTATAGGTCAGTGGTGATCGCTCCATCGAATAGTCAAGAATATTGAAGGACCTAAGCTTATTTCTTTGCTATATTGAATTCTTCCCGCTTAACTCTGCGTAGCTGTTGGGAAACCTTTGCAATTATTCCTAAAATCTTTGCTCATATATTTCGAAATTAGCGGAAATGAGCTGAAAAGATAGTTTGCATAACAGAGATTATGATTAAGGCGGATTGGTTAAGATCAACGATTAAATTTTCTTACAACAGCAACTTTGATCGGTTCATTCTTTTCACTGTTAAGGTTGCTATTGATGAGTCGAGTAACATCTGAAAAATAGTTTCACATTGTGTCGCAAACCCAATAACACCTTCAATTTTGTGTTTTTCCACACACAACCAATCGTTTTCGTTGTAGCGTTTGCGATTGATTACTCATTATTTTCAAAATCTTTTTTTATTGCAAAGCAAATTTGCACTCAACTCTTTTTTCCTTTCGCTATTCTTACGCAGTTTTTTTGCAAATGATTGTCGTTTTTGCAAGAAAAAAAAATTATTTTTGAAACTTTTTTATCTATTCCATTACTTCAGTTAAGGATCGGAGCTTGAAACACGACTCAGTTCTTTCTTTCGCAGCCAAGCTGAAAAAGAAAAATACTTTGTTGAGGCATCTGTGAATGAAACCACTAATGTGGAAAACGCATCGACTCACTTTTGACCATGGATATCAGTGAGTTCCAAAAACTGCGAAGAGCAAGAACACATGGGAGATGGAGAGAGTGGTGTGCTACCGACTTGAGATTCGATGGTAGAGTCAGCCTGTCTAAAGACTGCGAAAACATTGCTTTAGAGTGGTTTCAAGTCAAGAAAGTTACCGTTTCATTCATACCGATGATGTTGCATTGCGGTGTTTGGAACTGTGTGAAAAATACAAGACAGCCGGTATGATATGAGTCAGCCGTAATGTAACGTTGACGTTTCGGAGACTCATTTCGCTTCAGCGCATTGCTGCAGTTCAACGTTCTACTTCCTTGTTTGGTCTTGTTTGAAAAGTTGAGATAGTCTTCTTCGCTGTGCCAAGTTCACATATGAGGATTTAGGGAGATCAGACGGTTAAACGAAACTATAAAAATTTAAATTTCATCCGGATTCAAATATCTCATAAAAACTTCCACGGTGCAAATAAAATTGAGATTTTTTTTGAATTTCAGTTTCTCTCAATTATACCAATTAATATCTTCCAACCACTGTGGTTTAGAATTTCCTTAAAGTCGTTCCATAGTAGCAGTAAGAATATGAAGTATTTTTTTCGGTAGCACTAAATCTCTATTTTTTTGTTTAGATGGATAATGAGAGCAGAGTAACGTTGAAACTCTTACGAAGTAATCAGTACTCCATAATCACTAAGATTCATATTTATTAGGGAAATTTCTGAAAAAAATTCAAATTTACATGGAATGCAAATTTCAGCGTTGTTGAATGTTCCAAAAGAATTGGTTTGTTATCGACGGTATTTCCCCAATACTCAACAATTATGATGCAGTTTATTCGAAATAGAAACGACTTATGTGGGAGTAAGCAAATTTTGCACGTAACGAGGCGATTCAGAAAAGAACACGCACTAATGCTTGTTGTCTATGAATGAGTCATTGGGAGCAGTGCGCCTTCTGTTGCATGAAGTGAGACAATCGTTGGGGCTGTGCTATATACGGGCAGCCGGCTGCATCGATTTCACTTTGCAAATGCCCATTTTGTCGTTGTTTGAAGCGATGTGCTTTCACTGTCACTGTCTGTGTGTGCGTGTGTTTGCTTAGTGCAACGCAGTAATTGTATGAGGGATGGGTTGGTTTCGATTCGTGTTGCTGCCACTTTTGGGAGTCTTTCTTAGCAACAACGACAGCGACTAGCAAATTCCATACTACCACTCTATTAGGCAATGTTTATTGCTGAAATCAATGTGTTGAATTTGAGCATCATATTCTCTCATAGAATATAATCAATTCCTTTTAAAATATGCTTTGTGTAAACTTGTTAACAACTTGTTAGTTTGGAAATGCGTTTTATCTAAACTCATTTGATGCAAATTCATCGTCGACTCTGAGGAAATTTTCATTTTTACACTCTGTGAAATAACCATTTTCTTAATTGAATTCTACCTCGGAACAATCCCCCATCCCCCTTCCAAAAAATGCAAATTTTCTTCCAAAAATCCTCAGCGGACAATCAGAATAAACTTTTACATACAATCTATGGCTTAAATAAACTTTTAAACTCTGAGTATTATCGATGTATGTTTGTGAAATTGTGCTGTTGGTTTTTATATCTTCATTGAATTGACGTAATACGTCGTCCTAACATTTTTAGCAGCTGTTAGTGTTCCCATGTTGACGTATAATAGGAATTTTCTAGTATTGCTACATTAATGGGTAAAATGGGATCTTTCACCGTGTAGTTTGAATTTTAGCAGATAAACGAATAGAAATTTGAGAAATATTTTAAATATTTATTTGGGACTACTGCGTCACTTTCAAACTATCGCATCACTAATCAACCAATAGAAACGAACAGCTCTATGTTCACAGTGTTGTCACGTTAGCTTGAAGCGAACATTTTGAACAACTCATGTCGCAGCTTTGTTCAATTAGTACAAGCCTTCGTTGAGATGAGTCCGGAAAATGGTTCCATATTTTGGGATGGTGGGAAGGGGGGGAGAGAAAAAAAATTAAATAACAATTTTTAAGGTTATGAAATGATAGACGGTAAATAAGAGGGTTAAGCACTGCATTATCACCATAAGCATTATAAAAGAGTGGCAGAAGCAGATTATAAAAAAGCCATTTTTTGTTGATAATCCGATATTAAGCGTCCTTGTTTATGTGTCCGATATAGCTTTGAGAATTTGCACAGCAGCCATTTGCACCTTAGTGAAAGTATTCAGAATATACACAGTTAGGTACCTGTAACACTTAACAATTGCACGATGGACATTTGCGCCTACATCAATTTCAAACCCTCGTGCGTTTAAGTAGGTGTGCTTTACTGCAATGGTTGGACGCAGTCGCAGTGTTTTATTGCATATTGAGTGTAAGCACGTGCTTTGAAGAGGATGGAATGTGAATGGGAGTGAAGGTCAGCTGAAGTTGGTGTTATAAAACACCGTTAATAGTAGTGCATGGAGGGGTCCCGTCTGTGGCATGATGGGGTGTGGGGAGGGGGGGAAGCTGTTCACTTTTGATGTTGTTACACCACACTGTGTTGGCATACAGCTGCGATGGATCAGCAATTTTTAAGAGTCGCAGTTTTGGCGTGTCACTGCGTATGAATGAAGATGGTTTGATGTAGTAGCCTTGGCTCATATCCAGGTGTTTTTGCGGCAGTTATGTTCGTGTACATGGCTCAGTGTAGATGCTATGGGATTTTTGAAACCGTTGCTGGGGCAAGGAGTTCGCTTTAGTGATGATGCGATAACTGTGCTAGTTTTGCAGTATTTTCAAATAAGTTAGCTGCAATCTTGTAGAACAGAGGTGCAGAGGGAGTGGAGGTACTTGCCGAGCTTACTTTTTTGCTTGGAAAATGAAAACACCAAAGAATGCTTAGCTACGCACGAAACGCAAAGATCTCTAAGATGACAGCTGAGTATAAAACATCATAATTTTACCTATATTTTATGGCTGTGAAGGAGGGTACAGCTTATAGTTTTCTGCGGTAGCAAGACGTAATATAGTACACTCTGTGAAAATTTTCTGACAGTAAAATATAATATAATATAAGTGATAGAAGTTTTGATTGGGTAAACTATATCACCGCATAGTTTATGAAACTTTGTTGCGCTGTTGTGTAGAATAATAAAGAAACTTCCGAGATGGTGGAGCATAATGTTATATAGTTTTCGAAATTTCAGACAGGGCAACGTAAATAAGAGTAGTTTAAAAAATCTTAGTAAAAGTTTCCGCTAATTGCTATTTCTATGATACTGAGCAAGTATTGTTTCATTTGCTGCTTCTTGATTTTCCACTTCTTGGAATTGGAGGTGAGTTGGACATCAACTACGCACACGACTACTTTCCATGCCAAGGGCATTTATTATTATTATTATTATTATTATTATTATTTTTTGAGGTGGATGAGGTGAAAAACCAGCAGAAGGGGAAGGAAAGGGAAGGACGGCACGTTATGGGGCTCGATAGCAGTGGCTTTTACTTGAGTTGGTGTGTGGCTTATAGAGGTTGGTTTTGTGCCTCGTCAGATGTTTGTGCCTTCTTAGTAAGGCGGAGATGTTTTCGTTCATTCGAAACGTGTCTTCCATTAATTGAAGTATGTATGGTGTGACAATGTTGTAAGTCTTCTTAAGGTGACGTTGAACGACCTGAGGCTTATTGTTTCTATGATTCGGAACGAATGTTTCTTTGCTGGAAGCTGTTTGCGAGAAGCATGCTAGAAACGTCGCACTACCAACTCCACTGCAATATAAAGTTGTGCGCAAACACGAACTTCAAACGATTTCGATAATAGACGTGCAATTTGGTGCATACTTTTTATCGTCATTGTTTTTGTGTATGACGCTCACATTGGCAACTTTCCATTCCTTAGAATGTTTCCCCGTTGATGTGATGCAGTTGGAAGACAGCACAGTTCATGCTGTGGTTTTCTTTTTTTTCAACTTTGGTGTTTTATCAATAGTTCCATCAAATCCTAATACTTTGTTTGGCTGCGTATGGGCGAATTTCTTTATAAAAGAGTCGTCCAACTCTAACCTATCCCCATTTTCCGTTGTTTTCTGATTATGTGCTTTGTAAACGAGCATCCTCTTTTGCAATAGATTGTTGTTTCTCTAGCTGCACCCATGCATCGTGTTTCCATTCAGCGTATCCCTTTTTTTTCACCTCGCGGGGCAAAACCCACTTTTTCAGCGTCTCCCACAGAGGTGAGAAAACCCACATGGTCCCCCGTGGCCTCGCGCAGAGAGGGTTCCTCCGTTCGAAAATCAATGAATCATCTTTATGAGGAAGCCCCTGTGCGAGGAACCTCCGCAGGGGTCCTCACTGGAAGGGGGATGACATACTACCCAACAGGTGAGCGTGGTGTAAATGATGAAGCGCACTGCTTATTTTCCAGTTTTTGAGGTCTTCACTGCAACGGTTTACTCGCTAAACAAAACCACAAAAAATGTCAAACAAAGAGAACACGGAAACAAGGAACTATATTAAGAATAGATAAGTGAATAAGCGTACCAAATGAGCAGATATGACATCTTTCCGCGCAACTGGCTAGCCATTTGAATAAATTGTCAGCAGATAATCAAATGTGCTCGAGACTGCGTCCATAATCATTCTATAAGAGATTGGCTTCTTCTTCTGACCCGAGCACTACCAAATGAACATCCAACTTGTATAAAGTGCTTGCAAATTTCTGACACTTTTAATAAACATAAAATGAATTGACACATCAATAAGAACGATGCCAGCGAAGGTTGATTTGTGGTGTGAATTATTTCTGTGCAAGAGGAAATACAATAAAAGCGGAAAAACAGCTTTTTTTAAAAAGGCGAAAAAACATAACATTTTTGAGTTCATGGTGCTAAGAGACTAAAAAAGATTTTAGGTTTGTATTATCCCAGCACAAATATTCTAAATGCAATATTTCCTAGTTAGAATGGGATTTTTCAAAAGTTGCCACTCTAACGTTAGACTAGTACTGATTGTATATGGCTAATTTCGTGATTCTAGCTTTAGTAGTTCCAAAGTTAGAAATAATGGACACACACGCAGATGGATATACATATATCCACAAACGACTATGCCACAATGCGCTTTCCAGGTGGAAATATTTGACGAGAAAAAATAGTAGTGGAATTCCTGTGAATTTCAACAGTTTCTACTGTTGAAAGCATTCCACTAGGTGCACACTTGGAAGCGTACGTGATGAGTCAGCCAGGTGCTTTCAGATAGTGAGTCATTCAGCCGTTGAAGTTGATCGGTTGGCTTCTGAAGGAGATACAGACACTCAAATGTACCTTGAAGTTTTTATGCATTTTACGACCGATTAAGCCATAAATACATACAACGACTTTATACAATGCATTCGGTGGATGGAAATTTGCGAAGGAATAAAAATGACGATATTGCTGGAAAGGTGCGAATTATGATGGTATGCGCCTCAATTAGATATCTAGAAATCTTGGGAAATTCCCCTTCCTCGGGGATTTTATTCGGGTTGCGGTCGACAATATACGACAAATATCTTCCGGCAAATATGACTCACGCTGCGTTTTTTCACATATACGGATGACTGCTCATTTTCTTTTGTTGTTTTCTTCGTCTCAAGGCCTATATTTTTTGAGAGCATTGTGTCTGTTTGTTGGAACTGCAAATGAGTGCCATTTATTTACCGAATTCTCGCTCGTCTTAAGGTCACATCTATTAAAAAGTGCGGATCTTACTTCTTCTGTTTGCAAAGCTACGGAACCCTTGTGTTGTTCTAATTTGTGAATCCATAGATATGTAGTGGTTGGTAGGTTCAGCCCAGTGTGGTCTTTTATCCAATTATTTTAAGATCTCTGAGTTCATTTCGTAAACGGTTGGCCCTATCCTGTGAAGCGTTTACAGTGCGCTATCATATTCTCATACTACTTTTGAAGTAAACGTTCGAGTTGGTGTTCATCGATTTCTCTTCTTTCATTTGTGTCATGTCTTATGTTGTCTAGCACTCACAGACGGGGGGAGGGAAGGAGCATTTGCACACTCACAACTCTCTACAATACCATACCCAAGCACATGGTTAGGTTAATTCTACGGCTCAATCGCCTATATCTTCCTCTCCGTAATGACTCCACACCAATCCTTCTTGCAATCAGTCCTAATTTATTGCAATCTCCACGATCACCTTCCAATTCACTCGTTACGTTATTTATATCAAAGACATTCTAACAACAACATGTCTTTATTTTACACTAAAAAGGCATTCAATTGTGGACTTTTAAAGGCAAAAGGAAAACTATTGGTGACAGAGATGATGACCACAAACAAATACTGTACAAGTAAATGCGACAACCCTTGCATAGTGCATACACTGAACGGATCAAATAGTTATAAACATCGCTTAAAAAGTGATTAATTACAGGTGATAATTGCATAACAAGATAAAACAATAGCAAACGTGGCCAACGTGAAAAGCAAAAGAATTAAGGGCACCGATTTTATCTGCTGCTTTCATATCGATTCCAGACGCATGTTGCCTCAAATGCAGTGCAGAATATTCGAACAAAAAAACATTGGCACACTAAATTCCAGGAAAACATAAACCTTGAGGCAAATGCCTAGACTGGATCATTAAAAAGGTGAAGAGTGTAAAGAAGGACGCAAAACGCTGTGACAGTGTGAAAAACTATTTAGTACACCACAGCCGCATTTCAGAAAGCATTATGGTGAACAAAGTACGATTAACAGTAAACATGACATGAGGAGAGGGAAGGTTTATGAAATACTTCCCCCGAGAGAAAAGTTGGCAGGAAGTTGGTGTAACTGAGTCTTAAACGGAACGATGACAATTGTAGCAGGACTTCTGCAGTTCTGGAGGTTTGTCACCACCAGCAAATCCCTTGAGAGCTGTCTTACCAATGGTTGAAGGGATCCTTGTTAGCTTTCTGTTCTTTGGCGCCTTAAGACCAGTCTACTGCTTTCTTTTGAGACACGACCAATTACTGTGTAAGCCGATATTGAGGTTCTACTACATCTTAGTAAAACAAGAGAAAACAGTGGGGGAGTGAATAGAGGGGAATTCATTCTGAGACAGCCTTGACCCCTCAACAATCCCACATATGATTGTCACTTCTGTGCACTACACAAGAGCAGTTGATCACCAGTTTAATGATCTCACTTGCATAAACCATTCGAGTACTTTTCTTAGTAGCAAACCATTTGACAAATTGTGAAAGATAAGTGTTTATTTACAGCTCATACATCCTCTTCAATCTAACTTTTGATGGAAATTTTACGTGGAATTAAGAAAACTGCATCAATATGTTTGAAATATTTCGATGCAATTCAAGGACAACGAAGAAACTTTTTTCTGCAAAGAACAACTTTCCATTCATACAGCGGGTACACATGAAAGCAAACAACCTATTTTTTGCTTTGGTGATTTAACGATTCGATAATAGTTATGACCAGCTTTGTTTTTGTTTCCATAGCTGTCACTATCGAATTTCGGGACAGCAGACAGCACGAAAAGAAGGCAGAGACGTAGAGTGATTGGGGATTCGCTTTTGTTAACGTGAGCTGATTGCATGGTGTATATTGCGGCATGTGTTGTCGTACGTGGAGTGTGTCACTTCGGGGTGGGGATGTTTCTATGGTTGGTTGTGATTGGCAGTGTTCCTGTGTGCTGGAATATAGGATGGGCAACTTCCTGATGGTCGATTCGTGAGATGCGTGTTGATGCTATTGCTACGACTCTAATTGATCGATCGATCAATCAGATTTGTTCGTTCTCTTAAGCGGAAGTGATAGCGATATGGGGAGACATTTATCTCTAATGAATGCTCTGTTGATTAAAGTAAATTAGAGTGAATCTTTGAGCTTGTCCATCCAACCTAAAAAATTTGATCTTTCCTAAAAATATAGACTGGGATGAGCACTTTGCAAAATTTGAGTTATTATGGAGCATAACAGGTTCAGATAAAGACCAGGAAATACTTGATGAATCGAGTAACAAAGAATATTTACATCAAATCCGATCCGCTTTCGAATTTTCCTCTCCTCTCACCTCCCCCAACATTTCGTTTGCAGCAAGAGCCACTTCGCGAGTCGATCATCTGAATCAGATTTAGACAGAGAGGTGGAGTAGCTAAAATTGAATACCCTCATAATTTACTGATATGTTTTATTGTAATCGAAAGTTCATTTCGAAGTATGGGAAATGCTGAAAATTAAACGAAAAGAATAATTCATTGTAACTGGAAAGAAAATGTGCAAATTTTAAAGACATTTGCAGCATGCTATTTTTTTTAAAATTAAACTTCTGCCATAAGTATTTTCAGCTAGTATGTCTTTTAAAAATCTCTCACAAAGATGTGATCCATAAAATTTAACTGGTGAAGCGGAAGTTATGTAGCTGCACTACTTAATATTCGTATAGCAATGTTCGGTTCTTTAGAATCCCAGTTTTGGAAGATACTGAGCATGGACACATGTTCACATGCCTTAGATTTTATAGTGGGTATGACACCTCAATGTTTACTTTGAGTAGGTGAAATGCGGCAGTGGTGATTTTTTTTTTTTTTTTTGGAGGGAGGGGGGGGTTTCGCAAGGCTTTTTAGCATTTAATCTCCAGCACATTTTAAACATAGAAGCATGTTTTGTAAGCTTTGATTAATATCTGTTTGCAGTTGTTGGATTTAATGAAAGCCGTAGTTATAAGGCAGGTGGCATAAGTTAATTTGCACATGAACGTGACTGCGTTCCTTACTGCATGCGTATTGGTGCGCTGCATTGAGTGCAATTGATGAGGGAAGAGTCATGTTGTGCGAGTGTTGTATTTTCGTTGCGTAACACTGACTCACACCCATTCTTGTATGAACGAGTGTTCGTCACCGTGTGCAACATCCTTCCTCGATAGTTCTCTGCGATCGTTTCTAGCAGATCGGTGATGGTGTTCGAGAGTGTAGTCGCCGATTTGCTCAATCGGTTCCTAGGCGACTTCGTCGACAACTTGGACGCCTCTCAACTCAATATCGGGATATGGGGAGGTATGTCATCCTATTTTACTATAACTTTTACCACACATATTTCTCCACTATTTATCTGTTTCCATCCGAGAATTGTTGAGCACTTTCCATCGGGAATTCAATTCTGCAAGTTATAGGCGTTGGTTTTCGTTTGAAAAGAGGCATATAGGCTATATTTAGGCTTTTTATAAAATACAAATTTTTAATTACGTTTTACTGAGGTTTGTATGGTGTGCCCTATAAAGCGTATCTCTCCCAAAAAGCTATGTTTGTCTTGTCATATAGGGATTGTTTCTAATAGACAGTTTTTCTGCATCTTTCTTTGCCGAATTTGACGACTTAACTCTCTATCGCTATATTCAGTCTGTTAAAGCCCTAGGCATGTATCGGTATTCATTTAAAAATATTCATTTGGTTTATCAAAAGTGCCATATTAAAGCTTATTTGCAGCGCTTTATTACAGGTGATGTGAGGCTAGAAAACTTGGAAGTAAAGGAGACAGCGTTGGATGATCTCGATTTGCCGGTGAAGCTCAAATTTGGCTATCTTTCGAACCTAGTGCTCAAGATTCCATGGAAGAGCCTGTATACGGAACCGGTCATCGCTAACATCGAAGGTGGGGAATTCATCCGACTACGTTGTATTTATTGTCTCACTTTATGAAATTAGTTAACAAGTAGGGAGTCGAGCTATATTCAGTCTGTTAAAGCCCTAGGCATGTATCGGTATTCATTTAAAAATATTCATTTGGTTTATCAAAAGTGCCATATTAAAGCTTATTTGCAGCGCTTTATTACAGGTGATGTGAGGCTAGAAAACTTGGAAGTAAAGGAGACAGCGTTGGATGATCTCGATTTGCCGGTGAAGCTCAAATTTGGCTATCTTTCGAACCTAGTGCTCAAGATTCCATGGAAGAGCCTGTATACGGAACCGGTCATCGCTAACATCGAAGGTGGGGAATTCATCCGACTACGTTGTATTTATTGTCTCACTTTATGAAATTAGTTAACAAGTAGGGAGTCGAGGGAAGGCGAAAGATGGGATTCAGAGAGCTGGTCGAGTTAGGAGCGGTGGAGTCTTTGTGTCAGTAGTTATGCTGTTTCAGTGCCGCTGTAGTTCCGAAAGAGGGAATAGGTGTTTTCGCGGGTTCTTCTGTTGATAATGTCGCCATTTCCTTTCGACGCGGAGAGCTAGTACTTGCTCTAATTTACGAGCTAGTCGAGATTCGCTGCGGAAGCGTTTTATTCAAGCCCTCAGCGATGTTCTTCGCTAGGTCGTTCGAAAGCTTGAACGTTTGGTTAAAATTCTTAGTTGTTTGGAACTATGTTGCTTTTTCGATGGTAGCGTCATTATGTGGTCTTACAAAGCGGCTTTTTTTTTATTTTAACACGGGAATACCAATCTGGGAGGGAGTGAAAGAAGGAAGGGTAGCTTATTGATAACTCGAGTTAATTTTGTTAATTCTTGGTTTTTTATCGAGCATTCTAACTGACTGTGCCATTCCACAAGTTGTTATTTGGGCTGGACATCACTCTATAATATTCCGTGTAAATATCTGTGCAGATTTCTCCACCCTCAGAATTATGCTGATCAGTTTTGCAGAAACAACTTTTTTGTACGACAATGCCAGCAGTTTTAACACCTTCATTTTTGCCTTTATATACGATCCTTCGTAATTTCTTCACTGGTCTTTATGGCCTCACATGGAATAATTCCGCCTGAGAGGATGCAAGGGAAGTGGTAGGTAACTACGATGACCGCTGTGTTTTTTTAGTTGAATAACTTATTATTATAGGTGATTGCGAGTGTTATTTAATAAAGAGTCTATTTTGTTAAGGGCTTCACCTAATCGTTGTGCCAAACAAGGGAGTCGTTTACAACGAGGAGAAGGCATTAAAGAACGAACAGGATATGAAGCAGAAAGCGCTTTTGCGATTAGAGGAGAACAGGAAGAAGCGAAGAAGTAATCCTTTGCCTTCGTTCTTCTGCAAATGTTTCTGTGCCTCTGTTTTTAATCATTTATTTTGCAATTCTTTTCTGAAGATGGCAAGCGACATATCAAAGGATTGAGTTATCACTGCAAAGTTGATTTCTTTTTCAGAGCCACCAGATCCAACGGCCGATACGTTCACCGAGAAGCTCATCGCCCAAGTAATCAAAAATCTACAGATAACGATTAGAAGCATTCACGTGCGCTATGAGGACAAATTCACCAATCGTCATAGACCGTTTGTGGCTGGCGTTACGCTCGAAGGACTTGATTTTAAGGTTCTCATGCGGAACTTTATTTTTCTTGTGTTATGGATCTCCGGTCTGTCACACCAAAAGCTCGTTCCAGCGTTATCTCTCTCATTCCCTTTTTCGTTCTTTCTGTGGATTAGGAACGTTATGAGGCCTTGAGCCCTATTGGTCGTGACGATCGATTGAAGGTGTATAACAGCGTGGGTGAGATGTCTAACGAAGCTGTATGATTCCAGCTGGAGTGCGTAAAATGAGAGCCGATGAGAGTGAAAGATTATTCTAGTGCTAATAAAGATTAAAGAGAAATTGAATGGAAACGAAGAGCTGTAAGAAGATCGTTTGAAAAAGAAATGTGAAGAGTGATAGTTGAGGTGATTCACTGTAAAGTTGACTCATGATGATTGACGCTTATTGTAGACAACTGATGCGAATTGGGTTGAAACAATTCATAAAGAGGCAGTGCAGATTGTTTACAAACTTGTATCTCTCAACAGTCTTGCCGTTTATTGGAATCCTAACTCGAACTTGATCTCTGATCTCACCGATCGGGTTGAGATCAAACGTCAAATGCAGGCTGGGATCGCGTCGAATGGCGAAAAACCTGTCGGTTATAAATATAGTGAGTTTTACTGCCTCACTTTTTATGTGTCTTAATCGACTTTGGAGATTGCAGTTCTGAGAAAGGAATGATGATGGATGAAGATGGTAAAATGGAGTTCGGATGGGGTGGTTTTAGCGATTGTTGTTGTGCGTTTATTGTACAGCTGACAAATTGCCTGTAGCGTAGAAGCGAGCATTATTTGAAACATTTTAACTGGATGCTGCATGTAATTTCCCCCATTATTAAAGACGTTGGCTGTATATTGTTGCTTGTCGACGTGGAAATTAATTTTACTGTGGGAGCTAATTTGGATTTGCAAATCGTTATTGACTTGCTTCAGTTTGAGGGTTATAAATGTTTGAAGAACAGCGAATGCATTTTAAAAATTTCAGCGGCTATAAAATCGTTTTTTTTTAGTTTTGGAGCCGATCACAATGCAAACGAAGTTGTCTATGAACCAAAAACCGGAGACAGACGGCACTGATTGGAAAACCCCTAAGATTGATTTGAAATTGGATATGGAGACGTTGGCGCTATGTGTTGGCAAGTTGCAATATCAAGATCTGTTGCTGTTCCTAGAGGCTCAAGAGAGATTCAACACTGCTACGCGATACCTGAAATATCGGCCACCTATCAACGAGTATCAAGGCCACTATAAACAATGGTACCTAATCTCGAACAGATTTGTTTTTATCTTCTATGTGCTGCTTTTCGTTTGTGAGGTCGATTGTTGTGCTCGGATGTTTTCTGTTCTCGTCTTGTCTGCTGTAATGTTCGACTCATGGCTCCGTTCCGCCTGATTATCCCACTAAATTGGCACACCAGTGCGGTGCGTTTCAATGGTGAATGTGGGATGTATCAGTGGCTCAAAAGTTTGGTGCCACTCCACTTTCTTTTAAAGTGTCTGGAAATTTCACTGAAGCCGCCGGAGTGGGTACTAAGAAAATGCGCCTTTCCTTTTCATAAAAGAACCCTTTAGAGGGCGAGAATCTGAAAGCCCAGGTATCTATTCACTTGATTTCAGATAATGCAATACCCTGGGGTTTTCTTGTGGTGCGCATCCTGCTCTCTGTTCCACATGAGTGTGGCTGGAGTTGTAGTATGGAAAACACAAGGACTGATAAATTTTAAGACAAAAATATAGCGGTGATTGTGTAATGCTATATGCCTTCTAACTCTAAACAAGACGTCAGTACATCATTGTTGCTTGCACATTTCATGCTAGGATCATCTGCAAAGGTCACTGATGTAATATGGGTTGTATCCGCTGACTCTCTGTTAATTTAGGCCGTTCGCAATATTATTTCTGGAATCACTATCTCCCATACATAAATAATTTCTGAATTGTTCCGTTTTTCACGCATTCTTCTCATGTTCTAGTGATTTTGCTAAATCGATGTTTGCTTTCAGGTGGCATTTCGCTTACACATCGATCTTAGAGGAGACTATACGGCGGAAGAGGAATAATTGGTCTTGGGAGCGAATGCAATCTCATCGGCATTTGGTTAGAAACTATAAAGAGGCTTGGTTGAAGAAGCAAACTGAGAAGAGTCTCAGCAAGGAGGACGCAGATTTAATTGAGGTTTGCTTGAGTCCATTTTTATTGCTTCAAAAGAAAGGTTGTGAACTTGTTGAACGTTGTTTTGATTTCTTGTGAAGACCTTTTCTACATTATCGCTGTTGACATCTTGCTTGCTTATGACAAGATAATTCATCGATGACAATCGAAGATGGAGATGCTGTTGAACTGAGGGTTTTGATGCAGTCGGTATCAGAGAAGCACCCTGAAGAGTAGCAGTAGAAATAGTAAACTTCAATAATCCTCTTCCCTGGTTTGCTATCTCGTATCAATGCTTTTATTTGTTTGTAAGAAGTGCAGTTGGCGTTCATCACTTTCTTTCTTTCGCTTCTGTTAAATCTGTTGAAGTGGGAACCTTTTTTTCGATTAAAGAAAGCAAACTTGACTAAGTTTCTTCTTGTACCATGCCTGCTTTTAGAACTGAAGTGTTTGGTTAGAAAATGGTCATATATATATATATATATATATTCTTGTATATCTAAAATTCGTTCTTATAAGCCTCCAATTTATAGAAAGCTGAGAAATCATTGGATGTATTCAACTTAAATATCGCAAGGCAGCAGGCCGATATGGAAATTGATCGGCGAGGTTTGACTCGAGTAGAGGATCAGCCGCAAGGATGGGTCAGCTGGGCTAAGAGCTGGTTCGTTCAACGTTTCTCTTTTTCACAACATTGAGAGACTGTGGAGGTTAAAATTTTGCGCCTCAGATTTTTACAGGTTTTGATGTTTTCTCTTTTTTAAGCTTTAATGAAGATTTTAAGTTTTTATTCATTTTCATAGCATCTTTAATGCTTGTGGGTAAGCATTTATAGGGCACAAGTTTTAATAAGTTGCAATTTACAGAAGTAAAGAGTGAATTTAGAGGAATCACATCTATGGAGTAATACAAACATGGCTATATCATCCATCTAAATCAGTTTTGGCAATGTTTTATGTAAAGTAGTACTAGTTTTTATGGCTGAAGTTTTGTGATATTATAAGTATTCTGCTTCTTCATGACACTTCGGTACAGCTTTTGATCACTGAACGCAAAAAATATAGCCGAAAATTTTGATCGCGATAGAGAAGGCATTACTTTCGGCGATTGTTTGTCAGATGTGTTATTACCGGCTCCATAGTCGTTCCCAAAGTCGAGCAAGGCGGCGTTACTATGGAAGGGTTTATTTATTTTTTTTGTGAGTTCAGGTGGGGTGGCGCAGAGCAAAAGAAGGACGAACAGAAGAAACCATCGGCAGGTGATATCGTTTCGCAGTTCGAGCAGGCTATGACTCCTGAAGAGAAGGCTAAACTTTTCGAAGCAATAGACTACCAGGTAGTTCTTAACCGAATATATATATAT